>VZRN01001476.1:127538-179085 GCA_013397935.1 Dasyornis broadbenti | reverse complement strand
AAGCCATTCCCCCTTATTCTGTCACTCCAGACCCTTGTCCAAAGTCCCTCTCCAGCTCTCTTGGATCCCCTTTAGGCACTGGGAAGGGTCTCTAACTTCTCCCCGGAGCCTTCTCCAGGTGAACACCCCCAGTTGTCCCAGCCTTTCCTCTCAGTAGAGCTCCTCCATTCCACGGATCATCGTGGTGCCTCCTCTCGGCTCACTCCAACAGGTCCATATCCTTGCTATTTTGGGGACCACAGAGCTGGGCACAGTACTAGGTGGGGTCTCATGAGGGCAGAAGTTGAGAATAACGAGGGGTATGTGCGGAGATGAGCTCACCCCATGCTGCAGAGTGGTCACAGCAACAACCCTCCCAGAGCTCAAGGAGTGCTTCGACAGCAGTCTTGGGCACAGGGGGGGCATTGTTGGGGTGTCTGTGTAGGGCCAGGAGTTGGGCCTGATGATCCTGATGGGACACTCTCAACTCAGGATATTCCATGTTTCCATGATTCTCCCCAAACTGGCACCTGCCCTTGAGGAGGAGGAACCTGCTCAGGTCAGGGCTGGAGGAGGCAGAGCCACAGCTCCCAAACGCGACATAATCCTGCTCATCCCGGAATGGATCAGCCCTGCAGGAGTGGAGGGACCTGTTCACCTCAGCCCTTAACTCTATCATTGCACTATATTGTTTGATTTATTATGTGACTAACTACACATCTGTGAACTCACACCTTGAGCAAATATTCCCCAAACTGTACTTTCTAACGAGGTACAAGGTGATCACCCAGCCAAGCGACGCTGAGGACACTGGGATGCATCCTCACCTCTCAGCTTCCCCCTCTCCCACCAGCTCTGAAAATCTGTGCATTGCTTGGTGAACCCTGGAGAGCTCAGGGTGAGTGGCCCCTGTTTGTCAGGCCATGTGCTGGGGAGTTGTCACCATCAAGTGACAGTCCTTGAGGCCATGGCTCTGTGGAGCAAATGATACCAATGCTGCCCTTGTTTGGGGTGTCAGACAGTGGCTGAGCAGCTGGTCCTGGGGCAGGAGGGGCATGTGGCACCAAGAGTGGTGGAGGAGAGGGATGTGGGAGACCAGCTGGGGGATGTTTTGCACCTTCACAGCCTCCTTTCAGATTCCCCCTAGCTGCCTCTTTGCCTGATGGTATTGAAGTAACATCACATTTACTGCTGCTTTGTCTTTTCCTGCCTCCTTATCACTTCCAGCTGTGGAGTGTCCCCTTATCTGGGCAGGCATTTCAGGAAGCTGCACTGCTATTTCTGATCAGCAATACTTCCTGAAACGTTCTGCTATCTCAGACTGAGGAGACCAACCTGACACTGCTCAAAAACAACCAACCCACAGATCATCAAATGTCAGAACTCCCAAGGCTGCAGCCCGTGGAGTCAGACCACTTTTCCTAAAGACCTTTACAGCACAACTTGGCATCACAAGCCACAACGTTATTCCAAGCCTGAAACATCTACTTTATATTCAGAAAATAAACAAAATGTATTTATTTATAAATAAATATTCTGAATTTCCCATCACAATGCAACTTCCTTTTTCAAAGAAGTTGTATTTCTCTTGTGTTCCTCATTCACTGTTAAATTTCCTCAGAGAAAACAGAAGATTTTTCCATCTTGCTACAGAATTTACACCAGCCTATAACTACTTTGCGTCCTAATTTTTCCCTTTTGTTCAGGTCATAAAAGCTGGAAGAGATTTTGGTAAGTCCCATCCCATCCTTTTCTCCGCTGTGCAGCCCTGAATGTAATTCCCATTTTCCAACATTTGTTTTCTCCTGCTGCCAGAAGGTGACCTTGGCATTTTCCAGTGTCAGGGGGCTCCTTTTCCCCTGACACAGGGCCAGCTCTCCAGGGCATTCCCAAGGGCCCTGACTGTCCTTCCACCTGCCAACACTGGGTGTTTGCCTCAAGGGCTGCTGGCACTGACCCTCAGTTTCTCTCATGGGAGCTGCTCAGAATGAAGTTCTCACCCCTCAGTGGCCCAGGAACTCCTGCCAGTCCTGCAGTTAGAAAGGAGAATGTCTTCCAGGAAGGACATCTGCTCTGGAGTTATCATTCAGCCTCCACTTCCCCCATTACAAGGGCTTTTCATTGCAAACTCTGCTTTTGTCTGAACTTTTATGCCTCTTCTGTTGGCATAAATTTTAAAAACTCAACAGAAATTCAAGTGCATTGGTGCATCACATGCAGAAAAAAGCTTGTAGGGATTGTTCATGGTATTGCTATTCCTATTTACCTTATTATGAAAGCAGCTGAAAGAAGCTGCAAAGCAGATTTGTGGCAAAGCTGCAGTCAGCGAGGCCAGAAAATTCTGTGGTCTGTCATGGAGGTGCTGGGGTAGACTCAGCCCTGAGCAGGAGAAGGATCTCCCTGGATCCCTGAGGAAAAGCAGGAAAGGAAAAGCAGGAAAGGAAAAGCAGCTTCTCACCACCAGCTCAGCCCTTTCTGCAGTGTCACGCTGAGGAGGTGCTGCCCAGCCCTCTTCCACACGGGTTGCACAACCCTTAGAAAGTCAGCACTGTTTAAACATTAAAGACTTGCTTTTAAAAATTCAGCAGCAAAGTTCACCTGTTTTTCAGAGCCCCATTTAAAGCAGCGTGGAGGTGTATTCCACTCTCTAAACCTGGGCTCCAGTCCAGGTGTCACTGAGTGGAGCTGGGAGGAAGAAGAGGCTCCACACACAGCCTGCAGCGCTGGGATAGACACACCAGCCTACCCCACAGCGCTGCTCTGGGCTGGAGTTCACCTCTGCTGCTTCCACACCTCTCTAGAGACACCTTTTAGCACTTAATCTTGCTCTGCTTCACCAAAGCTGAGCAAAAGCTGGATCTGCTGTTCTGAGAGCCAGGGAAAGTTGAAATATTGAGGCTTTGTTCCCGGAAAACCGGGATCAGCAGTACCTGATACCACAGCACTCACAGCTGCTCTTGTGCCGGGAGGTTGCTCCCACATCCTACGGATCCCCTGGGCTTTGCCTTCGCCGTGCCACTCTCAGTCCCATTTGTTTTCTGGTGCAAAACTGAGATGAAATGTGCTGCCCAAGGTCACAGTGAGATGACAGAGACCACTGGCAGGGATGAAACCGGAGACCTAATGAGCTGGAGTCCAGCTGATTGAGATTGGGTTCCTTTCCCCGTGGGACTGCAGATAAGCAGTGCTAATGGCTCTGCTACATTCACCTTCCAAGATAATGCCGAGGTGGCTCCCTGCCCTGCCTTCCCTTCTGCAGCTGTTAAAATAGATGCTGAATCTTGGTTTGGTTTGGTTTGTGAGGCAGAGGGGTCTCTCACCCTCTGACCCACCAGCAGCTAAGAACTGAATTTCTGCTTTGCATCAAAGAAATACAAAATAAACCCAAGCCATCAGTGATGTTTCACCCCCAAAGCTTGCAGCCCAGCAACTGATCCTGCTGATGCTCTTTAAATGCATCTTTTTGAGTTTATCACCTGCAGTGTGTTGACATGCTCCATTTATGGGAGTCTCTCTGCATGTTGGCTCATAAAATATTTGCCTCTTCCCATCCTATCATAGAATCATGGAAACACAGAATGGATTGGGTTGGAAAGGACCTTAAAGCTCATCTCATTCCATGCCCTGCTATGGGCAGGGACACCTTCTACTATCCCAGGCTGCTCCAAGCCCCATCCAGCCTGGCCTTGGACACTTCCAGGGATCCAGGGGCAGCCCCAGCTGCTCTGGGCACCCTGTGCCAGGGCCTCCCCAGCCTCACATGGAAATTTTTCCTCTTATCTAATCTAAACCTACTCTCTATCACTTTGAAGCCATTCTCCTTTGTCCTGTCACTACATGCTTGTGAAAACTCCCCCTCCATCTTTCTCATAGGATCTCTTCAGGATCTGGAAGGCCACTCAGGAAGATCTGATACCACTCAGGTCTCATTTTTATCAGAAATACTCCTCCTCATTTCTGTGCACTCATGCTGGGACCCTCTGAGGCAGATACTGAGACAAACGCAGCACATTGCGACAGCAGCGCATCTCCACATCCTGACAAGCAAGTTAAAATACTGCAAATTAAGCCAGAATTCAGCTCTCTTGTTGAGTGCTAGACAGGCCTTGTGTGAATAAAGAACATCCTATTTAAATAACTTCTCTTTCTGTGCTGTTTGTTCCTTTATGCATTTCCCCTTTTGCCTCTCGGTAGTTCTATGAGGAGATGTCACCCCGTGACTTGCTGAGTTCTGCCTAATTCCCCTTGCCTGGGAGTAAAGCCTGACCCAGGTTTGTTATTCTGGGTCACCAAAATCAGCATCACCTCCAGGAGCAGAGCTCTCGTCAGAGCTTAGCCCTGAGCACTGCTCTGCTGAGGTAGCGTTAGGAACAACGGCACTGACAGAGAGAGGGAAGTGCTGGGCTTGAAGCAAAGGCAAAAGGAACATGATGAATTCAAAGGAAATATTGGAAACCAGCTGAGAAACATGAAAGCTTTAGGAAGCACGCAATGCTTGATCCTTGCTCGAGACGAGGATCTCCAGTGGCTGATGGGAACACAGAGGATTTCCTTTCCAGAGGGGCTGCCAGTGAGCTGAGAGCACAGAGCTGTCGGGGCTGTTTAAAAGATTAAGAACTTCACAGCTCTTCTGCTACCAGACAGCTCAGGAGACCCCAAATTCAGCAGCCTTGGGGGGCAGCATCCCCTTTTTTCCACCCCTTGCCAGGTGCCAGCACCAACTGCACAATGCTTGTCTCATCCAAGCCCACACCCACTGTGATGCTTTTATACTAAGTGTTCTTTCTTGGGACCTTAAAATACAGATCTATAGAATAATACAGACTATGGGAGCAGGATTTCTCTTTCAGACCATGTAACTGGTCCCTGCTGGGACACTGCTGGTCTGTGCCTTTCCAGCACTCAAGGAGGTGGAGTTCTGCACTCGTATCTTGAGAAAAATATTCCGTGATTCTCAGAGTTGATTTTAAATCTTCTGTTGATTTCCACAACAGATTGTTGATTTTCCAGCTGATTAAATGCAGCCTAACCAGTTGTGTTTTCCCCATTACTTGTCCCTTTTCTCCCAGGTGTCTCAAGTGCCATTGGGTGGATGAAATGACACAGCACAGCCCAAGACCTGCTCCTTCCCAAAATCCTGTTCGTGCTGTTCCCTGACAAGTGTGACAAGCAGCGGCTGGAGACGTCTCCCTGGGATGCCACCTCCAGCCAAATGCTTTTGAAGAGACCCTGCCAGGAGTGGATTGGGATCTGCTGGGTAACCCCAGGGGAACTGGAGGTGTTTTTCCAGAGTCAGGGCACACCAGACTGGTGAGACTGGATTTTGCTGTGTGCACCTCTTACCTGTCTGTGTAACACAGGAGATGAGAACAAAGCTGTAGGGCCAAACCCACAGCTAACACCAGGATTTGCAATCATTCCATCACAGCAGAGAGCACTGGGGAATAAGATGTTAACCACTGGGGAATAAGATGTTAACCACAAGGTATCCCAGGATGAAGATTTTCTCCTTCCTGGGAATATTCCTTGTGAGCGGTCCAAAGGATTATGTTTCCTTTTAAAAGAAATCCTTTAATTTATATTCTGAGATGTGCATTCCCAAGATTTAATTTACCCCGAGCTATGAAATTAAGTTTACCCAAAATTTCAGACAGGTTATTTATATGATATGTTCCACCACAGAGCTGCTGGTTTAGCAGTGCAGTGATACCTTGAGTGCAGGAGATACTGGTGAGGGTCATGATTTTTCCTAAGCCTTTAATTTAGACTAGAAAGGATCCACATGCTTTGAACCCCCACAAAGAAGATTTGAAGTAATCTTAACAAATGATTTGTAAAAGCCAGATTGCACCCCATTTTCCTGCAACTTCTCAATGCATCTCCCTAGGAGCTGCCAAAATAAGAGGGAGGAAAAATGGTCTCAGGCTGTGTCTTTGTCTCAGAGACGCTGAACGCAGCAGCTGCAATCAGAACCCAGAGAGCAAACTCCTTGCCAGGAGTGTTTCCATTTTATTTTCCAGACCTCTGCCCATCTCAGATCTGCTCCCCATTCACTGCTGTCTCAGTGTTGCATCATGTGGATCTCATTTCCCAGTGACTCCGGGGACCTTTACTGAGCCATGTTTGCTATGGCCACCATGTCCCGCCCTGCGTGCCAGGGAGGGCTCGGTGTCCAGCGCCACATCGTGACCAGAGCATCCTGCTGGCTGTGCTGCACTCTGGCCAACAACTGCCTGAGCTGCTGCTTCCCACTTCAAGCATTGCAGCTGGGATAAGCTATACAAAAAGAATAAAAAGAGAAGTACCTATCCCAAGACAGCTAGGATACTACAGATTAAGCTGCTTTGATTACAGTCACTAAATAGACTTTGGTTTTTCATCTGAAATACCAAAAGGGATCTGTTGGAGACCCCTGAGTCCCTCAGAAAGGTTCATGCTCCTCTTACTACCCAGAATACAAGCTCTAAAAGGCTGCCACTGAAATCCAGGCCTCTGTAGCCTCTTGAGAATATTTTTCCTATAAAGCTGCAAAACCGTGAGCAAAAAGCCTTGTACGATAACTCGGAGGTAGACGCGCAGGGGAGGTTGCTGAAAAAGTCTTGGAGAGTTAAGAAGAATTAGTCTTGTGTCAGAAAGCTTCTTCTCAGTCTGCTTTGCTGGAAGCTGAGGTGCCTGGGGCGTGTCTTTCCCGTCTCCCGTGGGATGGACAGGCGGGGTTCGGAGCACCACCAAGCCATGGAATATTTATGGCAGCTTCTTAGGCAGTTCCATTGGGCTTGGTGGCTCTGGTTGGTCACTCTTGGTCTGGCCTGCAGGAGGGGGCCACGTGGTCTTCTGATGAAGGTGGCTGAAAAGGAGAGACACAGCTTAGGTCGTGTGGGAGAAGGACACAGTGAAGGACAGTACTGATTATTTAGGAAAGGAGAGGAAGCCACGGGTCTTGCCTGGTTAGACTGTGCTGGCTGCCTGTTTTGTCTGAAAATGCTTTTCATAACCTTGAAATCATTATTTGCAAATGGGTACTTTGTACCTAAGCAAAAAATGGTGCTGGCAGGACTTCAGGTTGAGTTAAGGTAAGAAAGTGGTAGGAGAAATTTAGGTCTCAAAGTGCCCTTTCAGATAACTTTAGGAAAAGGCTCTGTTAAATAGAAGTCATTTATATTCAGAGAAATTGGAGAATTTAAGGCCCAAACAAAGCCATGTCTTCCTGCTCTCCTTGTCTGGGGCTTCACAGCATCTTGATACCACAACATAAAAGATTAACACATTCACTGATGCTTTTTCCCTTACGCAGAGCTCACTATAAAAATGCCAGCTAGATAAGCCACAGAACCACAAATTCCCATCTGGCCTGAAGGAAAACCAGCATTTTACAAAGTAAAAGAGAAATCCAGGAATTCACACTGTTCAGGGCGAGAAGTCTCTGGCTGTCTAGGAATTTTCACAGTGTTTCTCTGTCGTGGCCATCTGGAGGCCTCTCCTAGACTGTCTGATCAAAAGTTGTCAAGCAACAGTTTCGGTTAAAAAACCCCAACAAAACAAACTGGAATTTTTAGTATGTGTGTTGTCCAAATTACAGACCACGGCAGTTTTGACACCTACTCCTTGTAATTTGGGATTCCTTCAGCAGGCAGGCACTGGTCCCTGTCCCAGGGCAGAGCTGCAGATGGAAGCAGAGAGCCAAGTGTTAGTGAAGAGAACATGCCCAATGCAAGCAGTGCTGCTGCATTATGATAATGCACATTTAAATGGGGCAGGAACTGAGAAAATGCTGACAACGCTCGTAAATCAGAGGTGCTCCTGAAAGACTGCAATTATTTCCTTTCTGTCTTGTGCTTTGAGACAAAGCTGGTGCTGGGCCATGGCCACATTGAATGGGATCAAAGAGGAAAGACTGGGCACCTGTTTGGGGCTGTGCATTCACCTGGACGTGACACAGAGATCAGACACTCATTTTGTGTGGGAAGAGACAAGCAGGGTCAAATAATCACCGCCAAGAAATGTTTATGGCTCATGGACCAGGTCAGAGTCCCAGACCAGGAAAGTTAATCCAGACTGCCATGGAGCTGGGTGCCTGCTCTTTGATTTTCTCACAGACATGTGAAGAGGAGGGAGCATGGCTGGTTTGTACTCCAAGGAAACAGGGAGGTGACTGCTCCCTTCTGTCAGCATCCCTGTAGTTGTACAGTTGGATGGTGTAAGGAAAAGTTGGATCCTGGGTTTAAAGCTGTTGGGAAACTGGACAGGCTCCAGCAAGGGGAGCCCCAGGCCTTGAAGGAGAGGCTGGGGAGGGCTGAGGGAGCTGGGCTGGCTTAGCCTGGCAAAAGAGGAGGCTGAGAGGCAACTTCACAGCACCCACTCCTACGTCAGGGGCAATTAAAGGATGCTGGAGCTGAGCCGGCAGGGCAGCCAGGTTAACTGGGGCAGTGGCCACAGGCTGCCCCTGGGGGAGCTCAGGCTGGGTGCTGGGAAGATCTTTGTCACAGAGCAGTGAGGGAACCCCATCCAGGGAGGCTGTGGATCTCCATCCTCGGAGGCTGAACACCTAAAACTGGCTAAACCCACTGCAGATCCCATCTACTGGAATGGTCCTGCCTGGAGCAGAAGATCTGATCTCCAGCAGTCCCTTTCAACCAGCATTTTTATGATTCTCTGAAACCATTCTCCTGCCTGTTAGGTTTTTTCCCCCTGGATAAATGCCTTTCTTCTGGCCCTGGGCACAAGTCTTTGACTCCATACCATACCTGCCAGTCTGCATTGCAGATTCAGAGATGAATCACATGGATATGGGGAGGGCAATTACATCTCAGTGAGCATGAGAGAATCAGGGAGGCTTCACTGGTATGGAAAAACATGGAAGGTGCTGGGAACTGTCAATAACACTGACAGACATCCCTGAGCCTTGCTGGGATTCAGGTTTCTGTGGTTAATTTAGTGCTTACCATCCTTGTTGGAGAGGATTGGCGCTAACAGTTCTTTAGCTTCTGATAGCAAAAGGTCAACAAGATCTGAAGATGGAAGAGATGTGTCTGAGACTGCGTCTGTTTTATCCTCTTCTCTTTCATGGTTGACGCTTATAAATACGGAAAGTGCCATCAATACTTTTATCAGAGAACGGTCATTGACAATCCTGGCCAGCCTCTCAGGGAGGATGTGCTATGTAAATTCTGTGGTTTTAGGGGGTTGCATCTCCATCCCTCAACATTCAAGTGTCTGTTAGACATTGCTTTGTTACAGACAAAGAGCAAAGTACTCTTTAGAATTTGTCAAAAGCATTTCCCCCTCCTTATATTAGAAGTAACCAACTCGGAAAGTTAAAAACTGATTTTCATCCCTCTTAAAAACCAGTTTTTTAAAGGGACTGGTCATTATCGATGGGACAGTGACTTTTCAATGATTTAATCAGTTAAAAACACACATAAATATATTTATTCCTAAGTGATGGGAGATAGGTTCAGGTTGGAGGGGAGTCCAGAAGCCTGAGCTCTATTTCTGCAGCCATTCATGCAGCTGAGAGTCTTGTGAGCTCTTTGTTTATACTCTAGCTACTCTAACTGCTGATAAAAAAGGATGTGGTCCTGGAACCAAAACCTGGTTTATGTTTGGAAAAGCAGGTGGGTCAAAATTCTGCTGCTTTGGGAAAACCTGCTTGGGATCTCTGCTGACAAGAGCAACTTAACCAGAGCAGAGTTTGAGCTACTCATTCCCAAAAAAAGCCTGAACAGAGGCCAAACCCCATAAGCACCAACCCCCCAGGAGCCTCCAGATCATCCTTCCCCAATGGTTTCACTTCCAAAGTGAAGGTATGTTTAGAAACTCTGGGTAGGTTTTGTGTGAAGCACCTTCCCCTGAGAAAGGTCAGAAAAGGACATTTCACGTTGCTGTTCACCATTCCCAGAAGCCATCTCCTACCTTTTCTCATCTGGTAAATGACTGTGTGTGCTCAGGACCTTGTGAACGTTCTGCCATGCAAAAGAAAAAAAAAAAAAAATTCAAACTTGTAGGAAGGAATAATTTCTGAGAACAAACCCCATGGGTTTTTCCTGATGATCAGATTTAATATGACAGTAATCAGCTTCTGCTTATTCATTGCCCTTGAAGCGAATATCTCAAGGCCTTTTGCAGCTCAGGCAGCATTCGTGAATCTACAGACACATCTGAATTCTGCATTTTAATGCAGTGCTAAAATACATGAAATGCAACACAAAAATCCTCTTCCAAGGAATAATTTTGCTGTATTTCAGTGATCATTGCTGCAGGCAACCCCTGGCTCCTGGGCAGGACTTGCACGTGTAAGCTCTCATTACCATGCACAGTTCATGACTTTCTCAACACTACTAAGGGGTGGAGAAAAAAGGAAGATATTTTGCTCCAGTGCTCAAAATCCTGTGATGTTTGACCCTGGGGTCAAGTGAGAGCCATTGCCAAAGTCTGACCGCAAACTGCACAGGCTCCAGCATGCATTGCTGAAGCTCTGGAGGCTTGAATTCTTCCTTCTCTGGAGCAGAGGACACAGAATCTACATTTCCTTCTGCTCCACTGTTTCTGCTTGATTTCAAGAGTTCTTGGGACTGGCCACCAGTAGCCACAGCAGATACACTGAGTAGCAAAGCTTCCCATTACTAATTACACATGCTGGTGTTCCCAATATAAGGAGTGAAGTGGAAGAACTGCCAATTGAAAGACTAAACTGTGAGATTTTGCAGGAAATCCAAGGGGAAAAAAGCACTGGAAGAGCCAAACCCACTCTTCAGATTCCTATTTACAGAGAAGCAACCCTCAGCTGTACCAAGGCAAGGTGAGCAGAGCTCCTGGAGCAGCCTCAGCACAAGGGAGAGCAGAGCCACCAGCAAAACCTGCACCATGGAGTTTGCATCGCTCCCAGGGAGATGAGGAGATCTGAGTTCATTCCCTGCTTCCTCCCAGCCAACAGTGACTTTTTAGGGTGAGACAGGAAAAGAACCCCACTTGCTTATGGAGCAGGAAGTTGATTGGACTTGCAAAAGCACCCTGAAGGTGAGGGGCCGTGGTGGTGCTGCAGCAGCGGGGCAGTCCCACACCTCACCTGCACAAACAGCAGCAGTTTCCTATTGCAGATCTCCAGGCGCTTCCGTGAGACTTCGGATTTTCGGAGCTGGCCGTCAGCCAGGGACAGCTGCCTCTTCAGCTCCAGGATGTCCTCCTGAGGCAGGGACACAGCAGGAGGAGAAAGGTGGGGGTGATGCTCCAGCCTTGGCTTTTGGAAACAACAGTTTGTGACATTTGCTACAAACAAAAGCAGTGTCCTCTGGAAAGGGACGGTGGAAATTCTGCGATTTATAACACAGACCCAGAGACCGTGCTGGCCTTTGGGTCCCACACAACAAATGATCCAAGTGCTATTTCATTTTCTCCTGTGTAAATAAAGGAGGGGAACCTTAGTTGTGGCTGCCTCTTCCCTGGAAGTGTCCAAGGCCAGGTTGGACAGGGCTTGGAACAACCTGGGATAGTGGAAGGTGTCCTTGCCCATGGCAGAGAGTTGGAATGAGCTGGGCTTTATGCTCCCTTCCAACCTAATCCATCCCATCCCATGACTCCATGAACCCATAGAAGAAGGCTCTGAAGGGTTGTGGGTTTTCTCCCAGACTAAGGGGTTGCATTACCTCTATTTCAGAGACATGCTTTGCCTTTTTCCCCGCCAGCTGCATCTTCAGTTCTGCAATCTCAGCCTCCAGCAGGTGGATCACTTCCTCGTAGTCCTGCTCGGCGCTGTGAGCCTGTCTCTGCACCACCTCGGCCATCTGCAGTTTGCTGTGCAGGGTCCGGTTCTCTGACAGGAACCCCAGCGCTTTCTGCAAGCACCCACAGCTCCTGGTGAACAAACCCCGTCCCCCTCAGCTGCCGGGCCCCAAACCCACCCCAAGCACCCCAGGAATTCCTTCACTAACCTGGTTCAGCCTCTGAAGCTCATCCTCCATCGACTTCTTGCTGCTCTCCACCTCTTTCAGGAGAGACTGTGGGAGATATTTTCAGCAGATTAGAAGCAACAAACACCAGGACATTCTCTAGAATGCCCCTACCTACCAGAATATTATTTTACAGAAGTTTTGTGCACTTCTCCCCCGCCCAGAGAGGGCTTTTTGGGCTGTGACCTGCAGAATTCCACCTGGATGCAGCCGTGGTGCTGACAGCCAGGTGAGGCTGAGAGGACAGGTGGTGCTTGTGTTAATCACGGACTAGAATTCCTAACGAGACCTGCTTGTTAAATATATTAACTCCCTGCCGAGAAGGGACTGCAGGCTTTGAGTGCAAAGAAGTTTTCCTTTGAGGCTGAGAGCGAGAAAGAGGCAATTAAGGAGAGTGAAGGGTGAGAGGCTCCTGTGTGACGAGGAATGCACAGAATGCAAACTGGTGACTTCTCCAGAGGGACAGGCCACCCCACCACCCCCATGGAAAACTCCAGCAGAAAGCCCCAGCCAAGAAATCTGCTGGAAAGGGAGGCTCCACCTTTAGCCTTCGGACTTCGTGCCGCAGATCCGTCATCTCCAGCTGCAGCTGCTCCAGGTCCTCATTGCCATTGCAGTTGAGGGCATCGAAGGTCTGCAAGGAGAGGGACAGGCTCATCACACATGGAATCAAAATCACCTCAAAAAGGACTCAGCATTTTTATGCAACAGATCAAAAGGCACCTTAAATAATTCAGCTCCACGATGGTTCTTTTTGCCCCACAGAATTTCACTCTCTGATCCCCATCATTGCTGCAATAGCTGAGCTACAGTGAATTTTCATTTTGTGAACCAAATGAAATGAGTTAAAATTGATTAATTATGGCTCACTTTTCCTTCTGCATAACTGCCAGGCTGCTTCCTCATATTATCCCATAGATGTTATTATTTCCTTGTTAAAAACAAGAAGTTTGAGGTCTTTTATAGAATTTCTTATAATCCAAATGATTAATGAATAGTTCTGCCTTGTCTTTCTAACTCTAGAACAACCAGAAAATGGTAATTTAGCTTTTCCCATCACAGAATTCCATGGATTTCCCATAGACGATCTATGAATTCAGTGTAGAAGAGCTTTGGGGTGACTGACCGGGGAGTGAAAAGCCGATGTATCCAGCAAATTTGCCACTTCGTGCTGAGTGAAGAGCATGGAGCTGGAATCCAGCCCAGCCTCATCCAGCTCCTCCTGCATCAGATCCCTGAGTGCTTGGAGAACATCTGTGGGAAAGAATCAGTTTTTACCAAGCTAAAAGAGAAATGTGATGGAGAAAATGGCACTGATTTTGGGGCCATCCACTGGTGCCAAACAGGGTTTAGAGGTTCCAGGCAGACTTTAACACTCCTGGGTTCCCCAGCAATCCTATTAAGATTAAGTGAGTTGTTGACAATCTTTATTAGACACTTGTTTCTTATCCAGCTGAAAAAACCTACACTTTTTAAAACCCAGAAAACCCCAAATGTTTTCACAATTGTGCTTCTGAAAGTTTTAAAATTTTCAGCTGAACCCACATTTCCCCTACAAAAGGCACCTGCTGCCATTTCTCATGTTGCTGATACAAACATAAAGACAACTCAGTGAGTTCAGCACGCAGAAAAGGTGCTAAGTTGACAAGTCTGAAAATCCAGATTAACTTTGCTTTCAGCCATGAAGGAAGGCACAGAGGGGCTGCGTGGGACCAATGGGAGCCATCAGGGAGGTGGCACCAGGGCACCAGAGCCACCAGTCACAGAATCACAGAATCAAGGAATGGTTTGGGTACAAAGAGACCATAAAGATGATCTCATTCCATCCCCTGCAGGGACACCTTCCACTGTCCCAGGCTGCTCCAAGCCCTGTCCAACCTGGCCTTGGACACTTCCAGGGATCCAGGGGCAGCCACAGCTGCTCTGGGCACCCTGTGCCAGGGCCTCCCCACCCTCCCAGGGAACAATTCCTTCCCAATATCCCATCCATCCCTGCCCTCTGGCAGTGGGAAGCCATTCCCTGTGTCCAGTCCCTCCATCCCTTGTCCCCAGTCCCTCTCCAGCTCTCCTGGAGCCCCTTTAGGCCCTGGCAGGGGCTCTGAGCTCTCCCCCAGGGCTGGGGCAGCTCTGCAGGTGGGGTCTCACCTGAGGGGGCAGAGGGGCAGAATCCCCCCTCCCCTGCTGCCCACACTGGGGGCTCAGCCCAACACTGGGGGGGTTCTGGGTGCTCATGCCTGGGACATGTCCAGCCTCTCACCCACCAAAACCCCAAATCCTTCTCCCAGGTCTGCCCTCCATCCCTTCTCTGCCCAGCCTGGATTTGTGCTTGACATTGCCCTGACCCAGGTATAGGACCTGCACTTGGCCTTGTTGAACTTCATGAGTTTCACACAGTCCCACCTTGAAGCCTGTTCAGCTCCCCTGGATGGTGCTCAGCTCCTGGGCTGCAGCAGGAGCCAGAGACTCTCTCCAAAAGCAGCATCTTTACTGCCAGCCCATTGGCTAAAAACCCCCATCATCCTTATTTCTGCTGCCACAAATTACAACCCTGGTCACTCACAGGGTTCTGTGACCCAGCCCTCACTCTGCACAAAACATTGACCCTGATGCTTGGTGGGGACGTTGCTGATGGCTTTGGATTTTTGTTAAAAATCTTCATGGAGCAGACCCTGTGGGCCAGACATGCTCTGGAAGGCCACAGAAAGCAGAAGACCCGGCTCATATTTTCTGTGTCTCCTCTGGCCAGTTCCTGGTAGGCAAGCTGGAATTTTAAGGAAAGTCAGCCTTTGCACCACAGTTCTTTTAATCTGATTTTAGCTATGATAGGACAATGGGAATGGCTTTAAACTGACAGAGAGTAGGTTTAGATTGGATGTTGGGAAGAAATTCTTCCCTAGGAGGGCAGTGAGGCCGTGAGATGCTGTGGCTGCCCTATCTCTGGAAGTGTCCAAGACCAGGCTGGACAGGGCTTGGAGCAACCTGGGCTAGTGGAAGGTGTTTGGTGGAATGAGATGAACTTTGAGGTCCCCTCCAACCCGAACCATTCCAGGATTCCATGATTCTACAAACGCCTTCTTCTGTGTTTGCAACTTTCCTTACCCGTCTTGAGGCTCCATCAACACCCAGGCAGGTGTCTCACCTCAGCAATGCTTCTCTCCTTTTTTAGCTACACGAAATGCCAGAGCCCCCATGGGCAGAGCTCCCTCTCACCTCCATAGGCCACCGTCCCCTGCGAGTCTGTGGTCAGGCTCTGCCGGAGCTGCCTCTTCTTCTCCTCCGTCACATCCAGACCAAGATACTGCAGAACCTTGAGCAGAAACAAGGAGCCTTTAAAAAGAAAAGTACTGGAAAAGCAACTCTTTGGGGTGAGCACTGGGAAGACACAGTGCTGAGTTTCTTCAGGCAGCATCCAAGCCTTGGATTGGATTTCCAGGCTTCCCATTCCTACACATGTACAGCAACGTCTGCTCCTGACTGCAGGGGCATGTTCACATCCCTCCGAAAACATTTTATCTGCAATCAAATTTACAGCTCTGAGGAGCTTTCAGGGCTTTTATCAAAAGCCAGTGGAATTTTAACAAGACTCAGCTGGGAAGAGTTCAGCCTCTCCTTTCTCTCACTGCCCAGGAACTGTGTTTGGGACCAGGAAGATAAAAGCCATTAACAGCGTATTTCCCATGGGGAGAGGAGACATTTAAACATTTTGTTCCTCCACTGCATGTTTTGCTCTCTCATTACTCCCGATGCCCTGACTTCTGCTGATATTTATCAGCTCAACCCCAGGGCCCCACACAGAAGCAGATAAACCTGTGCAAGCCCCACTTCCCTGCTGGCAGCAGCGACTCAAAGCTTTTAAAAGCCAAAGCCGAGCTCAGCAGACTCTGAGAAAGAGCCCGAGTGAAACGCTCGCCTGTGCCAGGCTGCACATGCACGCAGCTCCTGCTCACAGCACCTCCCTCCAATTCCCTGGGAAGGGCTGCGGAGGGATCCTCGCTCAGGTTTCCATCACCAGCAATCCCCGGAGTCCGTCTGCTGTCCCTGTCAAACCCCACCCCGTGCAAGGCGGTGCTGCAGCTCCCAGCCTTTGGCATGTCGGCGGGGTTGGCCACCCCAAAGCCACCTCGTGTCACCCCCACCCTGTCCCCGCTGCAGCCGCCTGTCCCTTTCATAAGGGGAGGGCAAGCGTCCCCTCCTGCCAGCCGGGCGGAGCTGCTGTGTCCCCTGAGGAGCAGAGGTCGCTGTGCCCGTGCCATCCCGGCTCCCGCTGGAGGAGAGCGGCTCGGGCTCGGCACAGCAGCTCCGGCCGGCGCTGCCGTCGGGTGGCAGCAGATGCTCGTCACATCGGGGCCTCCGTGGCGTCCCGGCCCCAAAGAGCTCTGTCCTCCCCTCAAACGCCGGAAGAACCCAAGGTGCCACACTGGTACACGGCCCCCAGGGCACCCTGCTCCTCATCAGGGTCTCGGTGAGCAAATGGGCAGCTCCGCTCCATGCCCATGGAATGTGTTTGCCGTAAAATGATGGAAGAATCAGCGGCTCTGGAGGGCTCCTCAGTGAGATGTCTCCTATCTCAGCCTTTCCTTGCCCACACCAGGCTGCCCGAGGTCACCCCAGCAGCGACAGCAGCACCAAAAAGTTTGGAGGGCACAACCTGAGCCAGTGGCGTGATGGCCAAGGGAGGTGCAGCTGCCAGGAGAAGATTTCTGGAGCTTCATGGAGCACAGAGAAACAACTAAGATGAGCTAAGGTGTGTTTAAATGCCCCTTTGGACACAATCAGGATGTTTCACCCTCTTTACCTTCAGAGGCTGGACTCAACCTCCAGCAAACTCAATTGCAGAATTAATTATTTTCTGCAGAGTGCACAAGGAGGAGACCCTGCTCTGGGGAGAGGGACCCTGCTACTCACCATTTCCAGTTTTCCATCCTTGAGCCGGATATGGGGATCCAGTGCTACTTTGGGTTTGGTGCCTGAAGCTGCTTTGTAGTTAGAAGCTGAAGCAGGTGCTGAAAAATCAAAAATAAATGTTAATAGGGGAACATTTGGGTAGAGAAAAGAGGCGTCTGCAAAGCAGAATTCAGATCTATTGTTGCATGAAATATAAAGTGTGTGCAGCAGGACAAAAATCAAAGTCCAGGATTTACCAACACCAGCTCTGGAAGGCTGAACCAGGGCAGTCTTGGAAAGCTTGGATACTGGGGCAAATCCTTCTGAAACTGGGCTTCTGCATGGTTTAAAATGGGATGTTTCATCCAGGGACAAAGGACCGCAAAAATAGCACTTTGGAAATTTCCAGTCACAGAGTTTTGTGGAGTTCTGGAGTTATGGTGAACTGTGAGAAAAAAGAATTAAAATCTGCCTGGTTCTTGCCTCCTCTGTTTAAGCAAAACTGAAATAATTCATGACACCCATGGGAACAGACAGATTAAAAGTGAGGTGGAAAAGCACTGCTCTGAGAATTTTTTCCCTTTCCAAGACTGCAAAAAGCCTTGAACCCTTGTGCCCTCAGCTGGGCAGGCAGGTTCTTTTGGGTAGAAGGAGCCACACGCGTTGTGAGGCAGCCACAGAGGCAGAGAGAGGCAGAGGCAGCAGCTGCTGTGCTGATGAAAAGCGGTCACGAGCTGGAGGATCCAGCTGCCAACAGCTGGCTCAGCATTGCCAGCACTGCTGCCCAGTTGGAAAGGTCCAGAGCACAAGCCCTGCCCCTCCATCCCTGGAGGGAGCCCCACAGTTTTCATTATGGTTAAGCTTTGTCTGGAAGGAACCACGATATTCCCTGGGGAAAGGGCTGCACGAGGCTGCACCTGCTCCTGAACAACCCAGCCAGATCCAGAAGGGAGCAGGGTTGCTGTGCCTGCCCTGCCCACCCTCACACCAGCAGCCCAGGTGACAAAATTCCTTCTCATGTCAGTGGCGCAGGATTTGCCCAGGGAGCAATTCCTTTTGCCTGCTGGGCCCTGGTTAACATCACAGGAGCCCTGTTTTGCTCCTCCAGAATCCCTGGAGAATCCCCACACCCTCCTGACCATCGGGGCAGAGCCCAGGTGCCAGGAGAAGGCAGCAAGGTGCAGCAGAGATGCTGCATAATCCTCCTAATCCAGGTGTCCATCTGCTCTGCTGAGGCCGGCAGCTGGGGAGCAGCGAGTGGGAACAAATGGGGTTGCCGGATCGGCCACCACCACTTCCCTCTCCAAGTTCAAGGGCACAGCCATTACCCTTGGAGCCATGGCTAATCAGGATTAGCTCCATGTGGCTTTCCTGTCAGCTCTGGACACAGGGATATCCAGGGCATCCATCAGGCACCCAGAGGGAGGCACTGACCGGCCCAGGCTCCCAGCCTGGCTGTTCTTTCTGGCTGTTTCCATGGATGACAGCACGGACACAAAGCCTCCTCAGCATTCCACGTTAAAATCCTGCAGGGATAAAATCCCCCAGCTCTGTCAGGCCGTGGCTGGGTCACTGGATTGCTCGGTCCCCATCACCAGGGCTGGCTGTCCATGGTGGCCACCTGAGAGCCTCCTTGGCATCTGTAGGGTGCTCAGGGCAGGGCGGACAGAGCACATCCCTGTCCCAGGGCCTCTCCAGTGGGGATGGAAGGCAGAGCTGAAGCTGCTGAGCTCACCCAAGGTGAGCCAGGCATCGCTGGGAGCATCTCCTGCTGATCCCAGGTACGGACTAAACACGATTTATCTCCAGTGCTTGCTCTGAGCCTCGCAGAGGGGAATTACAGCAAGGCCCAGGGATTTGTAAGCAGAGCCAGTGTCCCAGGGAAGGAAGTGCTGTTGGATTTGAGGCTGCAACAATGGTGGGCAGCGCTTGCTTGGAATTTTTTGGGAAAGCCCATCTTTCCCTCAGGGCAGGAGCAATCTTCGCATCACAGGGATATGGGGGAACTTGGTGGAGTTGTCCCTCTGGGCTCCGGGTCATGGGGGTTATTGAGGTTTCCTCAATTTTATGAATTTTAGGAAGGGATTTGGGAAGCTGCAGGGTGACTCAGGTTCACCCCCGTTGCTGCCACGCTGTCGGATGAACAGTGGGACTCTCCACAAAAGGGAAGAGCTCAGGAGACACAGAGCATGGAGAGGAAACACAGCACAGAAAAATAAGCAAAACTTGAAGCTTGGATGTAGAGAGAAATGTGATTTAACCACATCTCTAAGCCATTTCCCAATCTGGCCAATTGAGGGCATCCTTAAAGCCTGTTCAGAGCCCAGGATTGCTGTGTACATCCCAGCTATCATTATCTGATTGCTTTTCTGCCGTGTGTCCAAGACCCCCCATTCCCACAGAAGGGAACGTGGCCTGTGGAGAACCTGCTGCGTGCCTGAGGTGGGCAAAGCCACTGCTGCAAATGAGCACGGGCTGAGAGCCGAGGAATTTGTCTCCTGTGAATACCTCAGCCCTCAAATGCCTGAGTAAAGAGTTTTGCTACTGTGAGCAAACATGGACACAATTAGTGCTCGTTGAGTAAACCAAGCTGCTGCCTGCCCTCTCTCGGAGCAGGCTGAGTGTCATTAGCAGCCCATTAAATTCAACTATAGCACTATAAACACTGATTAAAAAAAAATGTGGTGATAGGACAAGGGGAATGGATTTACAGTGCCAGAGGGCAGGGACAGATGGGATATTGGGAAGGAATTGTTCCCTGGAAGGGTGGGGAGGCCCTGGCACAGGGTGCCCAGAGCAGCTGTGGCTGCCCCTGGATCCCTGGAAGTGTCCAAGGCCAGGCTGGACAGGGCTTGGAGCAGCCTGGGACAGTGGAAGGTGTCCCTGCCATGGCAGGGGTGGGATGGGATGGGCTTTCATGTTCTTTCCAACCCAAATCCTTCCATGATTGTGTAATTTTACCATTCTCTGAGAAGCCCCAGCTGTCTGTCACCCACACAAGGAGAAGAGTTGAGCAGGACTCACCTGAGACCGTCAGCTCTGGTGGGCAAATGTCCGGTGACAAAGAAGGCACAGGAAAAGGATTTTCACGTCTATTCTAGAAAAACAAGACAAGATGGCACAGACAGTTGCTAATAAGAATCTGTTGGTGTAAATAACGAGCAGGAGATAGAGGAGTTCACGAGAGAGCCATGAGGGCACCACAAACACCTCCTGTGCAGATGGGTCTAAAGAAATTCCAGGGGTTTCTCTGGGAGCACCTGGCACAGGCTGAGCCACCCCAAATCCTCCGGTCACACACAAATGACTCTGTCCTGACTGTAACTGTGCTTGAGAGCTGGGGCTGGACTCGACCTTTCCTGGTTTCTCCACAGAGGTTCTCCCAGAAGCTCTGCATCCAAGCCAGCAGGGAGGTCCCGAGTCTGATCACAGGCAGGGTTAATATTTACCCCAAACCTGTAATTATCCCAGGGAGCATGGCAGGAAGCTGAGAGCATTCACACACTTTCTCAAGTGCTATGGCATGGCTGAAAGCATAAGGAAGAGGGAAAAATGATGAGAGGGGAAGTGTGGGGAGGACCACCAAGACAGCTCTGGCACAGCTGAGACTTGGATGCTAAGAGGGGCACAGGCCTGGTGTGAGGACAGACAGACAGACAGCACAGGTGCCTGGGCACTCTGCCTGGCAGGGAAGCCCAGACCTCATGAGAAGTCCCATCTTTCAGCAGCAGAATAAGGAAAAGAGCCATTTCATTCCAGTGTGATTTCATACAAGTGCACAGCACCGCACAGCCTGTGGGTGAGGGCTCCAACCACAGCTCCAGGGGCTCTGGTGCCTTTCCAGGGCACATCTCCAGCCTGGTGCACCCAAAGACAACACGTGTGTGACATTCATGCAAGTCCATGAGCCCACAGGGCTGGAAAGAAAGATGGTTTGTGAATGGTGTTGTATGAAAGGACCACCCAGCCAGCCCCTTCTGAAGGCAGTTTGTGAGGAAGAGGGCAGAAGGGACACAAGGGACACCCAGCACGGCACCGGTCCAGGAGGGAAGGGACAAATGCACAGAATGCAGCCGCAGACCCTGAGGGCTGTGTGGATAAACCCTGTCCAGCCATCCCCAGCTCGAGCACTTCTCTGCAAACACCATGGGGAGCTGGGCTTTGCAGCAGGAATGAGCCTGGCTTATCATGAGTCAGGAGCAGGAACGGGCTGTGCGGGAGCGCTGGGGATTCATCCTCATCACAGGGCTTGAAGAATAAAGAGCTGCTGCTGCCTTTGGGTAGGAGCTTAGATCAAACTGACTCCAGAGATCCCTTCCAGCCCTGTGACTGGTGCTGATTGAGATGCAGGTTGCTAGCCACAGAAGGGCTTTGTGTTTTTTAAAACCTGAGACTCCTGAAACAAGTCTGAATGCAGGCACTGGAGATGAAACTCCTGTCATTACCTCCACAGATCCATCTCTGTCTCAAACCCAAGAGAGAAGAAACGATTGCAGATTTAAAACACCCGCCTGTAGGTAAATACATAAACAGCACAGACTTTCCACTGGATTTCCAGAAATATTACCAGGGAGTCCCTACAGAAGAGTTCTCTGATCAAAGAAAGATCCCAGGATTGATGTCTGTCAGAGATGAACTTCCACCTACCTCTGGGGACCTGACGTGGACCTTCAGCCTGCAGGAGCTCAGGCCGTTTCCCACAGCCTTGGGAGGCGGGGATGGGATGTTGTTGTGAACGGACAGGCCGGGGTGTAACCGTCCCCTCCCAGGAATAAAGGCCACTTCTGTGCTTCCCTCGTGTCTTCAACAAACACAGAACATCTCATTAACAAAACAAAAGGCACAGATTTGCAGAGTATCCATGCTTGGGGTTCTGTCCCTGGGATAACCAGTGCAGCTGGATCTCCACCAGCTGCGTTCCGTTTGGGGTTATCGTGGAATGGGTAAGGTTGGAAATGATCCCTAAGATCACTGAGTCCAACCATTCCCCAAGTACTGCCAAGGCCACCACTGACCCGTGTCCCCAAGGGCCACATCTCCATGGGTTCTGAACAGTTCTAGGAATGGTGATTCATCTTTACAACCCTTTCCATGAAGAGACTTTTCCTAATATCCAATGTAAACATCCCCTGGCACAACTCGAGGCTGTTTCCTCTTGTCCTGTCACTTGTTACTTGGGAGAAGAGCCCAACCCGCTCCTGGCCCTACCCTCCCGGGCAGATCCATAAAGTCTCTGCTGAGTCTCCTTTTTTCCCCTTCCTTTAACTTCAAATCTGTTGCAGAGCTCAGCTGGGCAGTGATAGGAGAAAATCACGAGGTTCAGAACATTAGGAAGGTCTGGATTACGCCTCAGGATGATCCATGCCTTCAGAATTCCCATTTGAGACCACCTACCAGGACCATTGGCTTTTGAAGGCAAACCTTGGTATGACGTGAAGGGTTCTGCCTGAGACTCAACAGCGCCTCATGATGACAGGAAACAGGTTCTATGCCTACCTGAATTTGGCTTTTTCAATTATTTTTCTGGCCTCCTCATGTGTGCTGCCCACCAGAGAATCTCTGTTGATAGCGATGAGTTGGTCTCCAGGTCGGAGTCGACCATCCTAAGCAAACAGGGAGAGAGACACAGCATTGGGAAGGGATGTTTCTGCCCAGAGCCTTCTCCTGCGACACAAATCTTCATTAGTCCATCAATTACCCATCTACTCTTAGAAAAGCTGCTTCAGAACAGCCACTCCCCCTGTAGAGGTCCCCACGGCAGAGCCCCCGAGGGTGTCCATGCTGCCTTACCTTGGAACAGTCCCCATCTGGCAAAAGCTCTTGGACATAAATCATGGGCCCATCGGGCCTGTTGGATCCACCACTGATTGTCAGCCCCAAGCCGGAGGAGTTTGCTATAGAAATGCTCTGGATTCCTGAGTCAATGGAGTAGCTGCAAGGGAGAGAGGGCAGCCGGTGACTCAAGGTGATCTGGGTTATCTTCCCATGCTGCTGAACAAACTCTGCCAGGATGTCTGTCCAGGCATGATCCTTCTACCTTCTCCCAGCCTTTTCTTTGCATCCTTTCTTCCACTCATCCTTGAAAAGGGGAGGTGAGGGCTCCTGTTCTTTGGCAGACATTGCTCAGCATAGTGAAGGTGACTGGTTCCCCTAATCCCAAACAGGGGAGTGCTCATTTAGAGAAGAAACTAAAGATTTTACCAGAATGTGTTTGGCATTCCTGGTTTTTATGGCCAAAAGCACACAAAGGATCGACACGGTTGTTGCTTGAATCTAGCTAAATCACCAGACAGCAATTTACAGATGGATCAGCTATCAAGGAGCTCTTAGCAAAAATCAAAGTGAAGCTTGGCATGCACAGCTGGGTATGTCTTAACCAGGGTTTGGACCCAAAATCTTGAAGATGCCCTAAGAACTGGGCATCTTTTTCAGCAGCACCCACCACACTGTGAGTTGCTGCTGTAGGAGGTGGCTCGCCCAGCTGAGGATGAAAAGGAGCCATGAAATACAGCGTTAAAATGCTGTGTTCAGCCCAAAATCTCAGACACTGACTGGTGAGATTGCATTGTATCCAACTGCCAGTGCTCAGTGGAGTGGCAGGTGACACCAGGATGAGAGGTCACAACCTGTGGTGAGCAGGAGGGGTGGCAGCCACATGCATGAGAAGACCCGTGAACCAAATTACATCTCTCAGCTGATCACCAGCACTCTGTGGTCTGTGATTCCAGGGGAAGACCCCTGGGGCTTGGCACTGGCATGGAGACAAGCAGAGCACGGCACAGCATGGCAAAGAGGCCACCAGGACAGGCCCCTCTGGCCTAAATGCCCGTTTCCCTGCCCATGGCAGGGAGTTGCACTGAGATGATCTCTGAGGTCCCATCCAACACAAACCATTCTGGATTCTACATCTCAGCCTGGAGCAGGTTAACAGCACAGCAAGGATGGCTGCTCCAAACCAGCTGCCAAGTGGATGATCTGGTCTCGCCTCTGCAAGGGTCTCTCACTCCATGCAAGCAGCTTAAACCTCTGGTGCCAAATATTTGTCCTCTGCAAATCCCTAATAAGCTGGTATTTAGCAAGAGGATTTACTGGTTCTGCAGTGAGGGCTGATTCTCTTTCCCAGCGTCTTGGCTTGTTTGTGCTGGCAAAGGAGGGGAAGGAGCTGAGAGCCCTGGGGACAAATGGTCCCCATTCCACGACTGTGAACTCCCTCCGAGCTGTCCCTCTGGAGCAGGGCCCCAGAGACGAGACTCTGCAGAAAAACCAGCTCTGCCTGTCCAAACCTCTGACCCTGTGGAATGTGAGCGGGACAAGTGACCACATGAAAACTCACTCCAGGAGATGCTCTGGAGACCAAAGGATGCAGTGAATGCAGGCGACCTCTGTTGACCCCAAAGCGAAGGGCATCAGGAATGTTTACAGGGAGAGGTGCTGGTGCCCTTGGAGCATGGGGTCAATGTGCCAGCAGCAGCACAACAGGAAACCAGCTCCCAAAACACCTCCTGCAAGCAGCACCAGCCCTGCAGGAACACTCTGCTCATGTGCAGGGTCCTCTCAGCTGGCTGGAAACCGTGGCCTCTCCCTGGGATTCGGAGGGGAGGAAGAGGAGCTGCTGCATGTTAACCATGGTGCAGACATATTGAGGGCCTCAGCTGGGAGGCTTTTCACCCCTTGGGAACAAACTTCCCAGGAACAGCCAAGGTGCCACTCCGACACCCAGAATATTCTGTGGCCTCCCAGCCGTCATGGTGATAGAACAACAGAGAGGACACAAGGATGAACAAAGCTGTTCTCCAAGCCCTGGAACTGTGTCCTGGGTGTATCCCTCAGACACCTGGGGGTCTCCTGCTGCCCCAGCAGGCCAGGCAGGGTGGGGTGTGTACGTACTGTGCGTGAGGGGTGTGCGCCAGGTTCCCGATGAAGGGGCCGTGGGAGTTGGCGGGGCTCAGCAGCAGCGGGCTCTGGGAGCGCGAGGATGAGCCTGAGGAGGTGCTCTCCAGGTATCGACCTGAGCAGCAAAGTCAGAGTCAGTCCAGGCCACACAACCTCCCGCCAGCTCTGCTGCTGTTATTCCCAGATTTTTTGGGAAAGCCACGTGGTGGTTAAAGACATCAGGATAGGGCTCAGGGAGAGGAAACATTCAGCTTCCTCGGCACAATTCCAGCATGGGACTGTCACCCCTCTGCCAACCCTACCCGCCTCTGCCACAGGGGGAGGGCTGGCAGTGTGTGATGGGATGCCAAGCTGGAGGGAAAGCTTCCTTCCCCGGGCACACATGGCTTTGTGTGCTGGCACCTTGCTGAGGTGCATCCCATTAAACATTTCCCATTGGCAAATGAAAAATAATGATCTTTGGATGAATTATTGCTGAAAACCCAGAGCAAAAAGCTACAGCTGCACCTACTGATGGGGTCATGGCCCAGCACATCAGTCAGGCAGAGTCTGGGCATCTGGGCAGTGCTCACAACCCCAGCTCAAGTCTCCCTTGGTCGCCCCACGGCAGCTCTGGCCACGCTCTGGGCATGCACCAAAGGCCTGCAATGAGGACGAGCTTCCTTCAAACCTCCACCCCAACACTGACCCAAATCCAACCACAATGCCCCCAGAATGACATTGGGATCAAGGAAACTCTCTCTGCAGAAAGAGAGGCTTTGAGCTTCCCCCCCAAACGCTGCTGAGCTACTCACTGCCGCCGTGCAGGACCGGTGAGCTCCGCGCCGAGCCCGTGTTGCTCTGGGAGCCGAACTTCTCCAGCAGCTCGGAGAATTCTCTCCTGCAAACAAAACCATGGTGCAGTCAGCTGCTGCTCAGAACCCCAGCTGTATATGGCAATGGTGCCTCTGATGGCAGTGACTTGGCACCAAGGCTGCAGGGCCGTGCCTTCCAGCTGTGGGGAGCAGATGGAGCTTCCTCATGCACAGGGGGAAGAGCCTGGTTTAAAAGAGCTTGTGCAAGGCTTCAGGTCTGTAATCAATCTCACGGCAGGGCAGCTTTCCTGTGATGGGCTGGAGCTTCAGTGGGCTCCTTCCCCGCCCTGGAATGTGCTCAGGGCAAGAGGAGCTGGGAAGGGGCATATCCTTAGAGGCTTTTCCCAATCTTTATGATCCTGTGATTGTATGGCCA
The DNA here is from genome assembly GCA_013397935.1 of Dasyornis broadbenti. Taxonomy (NCBI): domain Eukaryota; kingdom Metazoa; phylum Chordata; class Aves; order Passeriformes; family Dasyornithidae; genus Dasyornis; species Dasyornis broadbenti. The sequence goes on along the minus strand of VZRN01001476.1, from coordinate 153,154 downwards.
GGCTCTGTGCTGAGGGCTTTCATCCCTCAGAAAGAGCAGATGAGCACTGGAGCCCTGCTTTGCACCCCATCTCATGGACCCTCCTGGGAATCAGTGGGAATGTTTTCACCCCCAACTATAAGGCTCAAAACTTTTGCAAACCCACTACACAAATTAAACTCTGCCAGAAGGAGCTGTAACTGCAAACACAACCCAAAAATTCCTGGTCTATTTGTGACTCCTTCTAGAACAGTTAAATACAGGTCATTCTCTGTTTTTTCTCCTCCTTTCCTGGATGGAAAGCAGGTCCTGTAGCTCTTGCTGGAGTAAAGAGGGAGATGACTTTTGGAGCACCTGCAGAAGCAGCGGCCCATTCTCCCAATCCATCCATGGTGGTGTTCTCCACGAACATCACAAGCCAAACTCTTGGAGCATGACACCCCAACAAAGACCTGCATGAAATCTCATCCACAAAATCCCCTGGAAAATTATCTCCATGCCCAAGCACCTTCAGTAAAGCTTTGTTCCAGGTTGAGTTTGACCACCATGTATTGAGCCCTTGATGAGCTCAACTCCCTTTACACCACAGATGATTTGCTTCATGACCTTTTTTTGCCAAGTGTGACATCCTGAGGCTTTAAACCCCATGAAGAACCACATTTACCAGCCACTTCTCATTTCTGTAACCCTTCTTTGAGCTGCTGTGAGCCCCTCACATCCTCTGGGATGAGGAGGTGTGGAAAGGGATGACATCTTCATCATGTTCATGTTCATGTTCATGTTCAAGTTCATGTTCATGTTCAGCAGCCTCCTGATCCACCCCTGCTGTGCTGGATTTTTGCTCTCATGTTGTCCCCCTGCAGTGGGGAGTTCCCTCCCTTCATAACCTGACCCTACCTGATGGACCTGACCTTTTGGCAGAGGGATCCTCCAGGATGACAAATTCCTTACACAAGCCAATTAATGAGCAGCCAGGCAGTGGGAGAGACCCTGAAATTGTCGTTTCAGTGGCCACAGCACCACCATTAGATGTCATCTTTGAAGGCAGGAGGGAATCCCCATGGAAAGCTGCCTTCCTGATGCCATAGCCCCAGGAAAAGCCTGGCTATGAGTGGCTCCCTCTCAGGCCTGACAGTCAGACAAGCTGCAGAGGTGAACTTGTAGGAACCCAGCCACAGCCAAGTTCCCTGAGCGAGGAGACTGCAGTGACGCACTCGCAGACGCTGCATCATCTGTGTTCCTCACCGGGACAGATGTCGGTGTTATTGGCCAGATTAGAGTCAACAAAATTAAATGATGAATGAATCATCAGCTCCTCAGGTTCCTGCTGGAAATGCTCTCAGTAATTTACATCTTCCCAGTCACAACCAGCTCATTAACAAACTTCAAAGGCCAGCGCATGCCTTATCTAATATTGCCATCAAATTTATGCCTTATTCATTCCATTTAATGCTAATTTAAAACCCAAGTGGCACACAATACTCAGTGACATGCCTTGGTGAATCCCAGCATTTTCATCCCCACTGTTGTCTTTATCAACCAAACCCATGACCTTAAAAAAAGACCACGACTTTGTTCCGAAGCCCCATCTCCCACAAAGCTCTTTTGGTGTTCACCTCTTGGGCACAAACTTCCCAGGAACAGCCAAGATGCCACCAGGACATCCAGATGCTGCTGTGGCCTCCTGGCCATCGTGGTGATGGAACAGTAGAGGGGATGAGCAAAGCCATTCTCCAAGCACTGGAATTATTCCCTGGATCTACACCCCCAGACAGTGGCAGGCATTTGGTAGCCCACCAGGGCCAGCCCTGCGTGATCTGTACTTGCTGTGCATGGGTGGGAGGCAGTTTTAGAATGTAAGACACCAAAATACATGGAAAATATCACGGACATGTCTCCCCTGAAAGGGTGTCAGGCACTGCCCCGGGGAAGTGGTGGAATCACTTGAAGTGTTCACAAATTGTGTGGAAGTGACACTTGAAGCCCTGGTTGAGTGGTGGCCTTGGCAGTGCTGTGCTAAGGGTTGGACTTGAGGGTCTCAGAGGGCTTTTCCGACCGGTATGGTTCCACAAGCACCGGGAGAGCAGAAGGACAGGTCAGCCCCTGGTGTGCTGTTCTGTGCATCCCTGGGCTGAGCCTTGAGTGCCTCTCAGCAGAATTTTTCCAATTTCCCAGTAAAGTCTCTGTGTTTCTGCCGCTGATTCACAGCAGCTTCACTGGCAGCTCCCACAGACATGGCCTCACCCCTCCCTGACCCTCTGCAGGGCAGGCCCAACACACTGGACTCTCACCTATTATTCCCGGTAGTCAACAAGCCACCAGCACCTGGGTTTTGTTTTGGGCTGGGTACTTCTCTGGTCATCTATTGTTCCATTTTCCTCAGATAATAATCCAGAGCTGGCTATAAACCCCAAACAATGGCTGAAACACTCTCAGTCAATGCAAATGCGACAGGTGCAGCAGCTCTGTGACCCTGCAAACCCCGTCACCAACCCGTGCTGACAAACTCGGTCAGAAATGAGGACATGCATGGGCTCAGCAGTCCTTGTTGTTGTTTATTTTGTGTCCTGAAATTCATCCACAGAGGAACTTTATCATTATTTGCTCAGGAGCCCGAATGAGCTGCGAGCCCTGTCTAGCCCAAGGACAATGTGACCAAAGGCCGCCGTCCCAGCTCCTGCTTTGTTGGTCAATCCTGCCAGCCCCAGCTCCACTAGGGACACAAACACATGACTAACTTGAGGCACACACTTGTCCCAGCAGAAAGTAACGCACTTGCTGGTGCCAATCTCCTGGGAATTAATTTTGGGCTCAGTGCTGTGTTTGGAGGAGTTTGACGCGGGCAGACAATGCCCAAACATTGCTGATTAATGAACGAGCTCAGTGAAGGAATGCCAGCAGCTCTTGCTTTGTGCTTTCAGACACCAAGAGGCTTCAGAAGATGTCTTTAATATTTAAAATTTGACCCTTACTAAAACATTGTGAATTGTCAGGCGCCTGCAGGACTAAAATGCCCAGCTTTATTAAAAAACAACAACCATGGCGTTGCATGAGGTGGAAAGTTCATTTTAACAAGCCCTTCTCCAGCTTTTTTTCATTAGGATGCAAACATTTGAGGTCTGGAGGATGCCTGCAGTGGAGCTGGGCCCTGCAGAGCGTTCAGCAGCCCCAGGGTGGGATGGGGGCTCTGCCAGAAGCAGCCAGCTCCAGGGTGACGTTGCTACAGATTAAGCAGCAGGGGGTCAACCTCCCTGAAGAATATTGTTGTTTTATCTCATAATGCCTTTTTGTCCTGCCCTTTTGCTCCTGGGAGAACAAAGGGTGAATCCTACATCAAAGGTTACACAGCGTCTGGAAACCTCAGCTCTGCACCACAGCTGGGAGAGAAAGTGGAGGCTGTGACATCAGAAATTACTGGTTTGTCTCAAAAAAAAAACAAACCTGAAGGTGAGTGGGAGCCGTGAACACTGTGCACTCCAAAAGCGTCACAAAGGCAGATTTTCTCACACACAGCTCGGTGGAATCAGGGCACCCTCAGCCAGCCTGGAGCTGACTCCCAGCTGTGTGGGGAGGTCACACCCTGGAGGGGAGGAATGGGGCATCCAGAGGGACCTGGACAGGCTGGAAAGGTGGGGCCATGGGCAACTGTTCAACAAGGCCAAGTGCAGGTGCTGCACTTGGGTCAGGGCAATCCCAAGCACAAATCCAGGCTGGGCAGAGAAGGGATGGAGAGCAGCCCTGGGAGAAGGACTTGAGGTTTTGGTGGGTGAGACCTGGACATGTCCCAGGCATGAGCACCCAGAACCCCCCCTGTGCTGGGCTGAGTCCCCAGCGTGGGCAGCAGGGGAGGGGGGGATTCTGCCCCTCTACCCCCTCAGGTGAGACCCCACCTGCAGAGCTGCCCCAGCCCTGGGGAACAACAGCAGAAGGACCTGGAGCTGCTGGAGAGAGTCCAGAGGAGGCCATGGAGATGCTCCAAGGGCTGGAACCCCTTTGGAGCCAGGCTGGGAGAGCTGGGGGTGCTCACCTGGAGAAGAGAAGGCTCCAGGGAGAGCTCAGAGCCCCTGGCAGGGCCCAAAGGGGCTCCAGGAGAGCTGGGGAGGGACTGGGGACAAGGGATGGAGGGACAGGACACAGGGAATGGCTTCCCACTGCCTGAGGGCAGGGATAGATGGGATATTGGGCAGGAATTGTTCCCTGGGAGGGTGGGGCGGCCCTGGCACAGGGTGCCCAGAGCAGCTGTGGCTGCCCCTGGATCCCTGGAAGTGTCCAAGGCCAGGCTGGATGGGGCTTGGAGCAGCCTGGGACAGTGGGAGGTGTCCCTGCCATGGCAGGGGTGGGATGGGATGAGTGTTGAGCTCCCCTCCAACCCAAACCCTTCCATCCTTTTCACCTGTCTCAGGGTGGGATGGAAGCAGTGCCAGGCACAGGTGCTTCCCAGCCGCTGTGTGGAAAGCTGGGTGCTGTTCCCAGAGCACAGCCTTGGCACCCCCGGGCTCGCTGGTGCCAGCCCCAGCCCTCCCTGCCAGTCCAGCAGCAGCAGCAGCACCATGGGCTGAGCTGTCCCTGTCACACTCGGGGCTGCCAGGACAGGAGGGATTCTCCTGCATCTCCACCAGGCCAGGCACGAGCTCCTGCCACAGCCCCTCTGCTGGGAAAAAAGGAGTGGGCAGAAGGAGCTGGGAAGGGATTCTGCCCCTGCACTTGGCCCTGGAGCTCAAGGCCTCTGGTCAGTTCTGATCCCTTCATGACAGGAAGGACATGGAGGGGCTGGAGCGTGTCCAGGGAAGGGAACAGAGCTGGGGAAGGGGCTGGAGCACCAGGAATGGCTGAGGGAGATGGGAAAGGGCTCAGCCTGGAGCAAAGGGGGCTCAGGGGGAACCTTGTGGCTCTGCACAGCTCTTGACAGGAGGGGGCAGCCGGAGGGGATCGGGCTCTGCTCCCAGGGAACAGGGACAGGAGGAGAGGGAACGGCCTCAGGCTGGACCAGGGGAGGCTCAGGTTGGACATCAGCAGGAATTCCTTCCCAGAAGGGGTGGTCAGGCACTGGCAGGGGCTGCCCAGAGCAGTGGTGGAGTCTCCACCCCCGGAGGTATCCAAGGAAGGCCTGGACGTTGCACTCAGTGCTCTGGGCTAGGAGATTGCTCAAAGGTTGGACTCGATCTCCAAGATCTTTTCCAACCTTAGTGACTCTGAGTCCACGATTCTGTTCCACACTGCCAAGGCACTGAGGAGAAGCAGCCTTGCCTTCCTGCTGGTGGTGTGAGCCCTGTTCATCCAACAGCCCTTGTTTCCCAGGATGCCGGGGATGCATCCTGTGTGGAGACAGAATGAATTCAGCATTCTATCGTGCCAGGACTGAGAGGTGCAGCCCAAACTGGCTTCTCCCAGTGATAAACCTGACAGACCAGGCTGATATCTGTGCAACACACAGAAACAAGGAACTATTGTAACTTTCAGGCTGAGAATGCATAAACAATAATTATGAGCATGCAATAAAATTATCCTCATTAGCTGAAGGTGAGCACAGACGAAAATCAGATTCGTGCATCACCTAACCTGGTGAGTCCAGCTCCAAATCTGAATTTTCTGCTTTAAACCCTGGCATTACTGCTGCTCTCTGCAGCCCCGCTGATGCGACAGGCCCAAAACATGCATCTGATACACGCCACAGACTGAGTCCCATGAAAAGCTCAGGTAATTTGGGCCTATAATTAACTCCAGGGACAAATAATAGCATTTATGACTCAAATTCACCCGAGGGCAACCACAACAAAATGCTACTCAGCTGAGTCATTGGGAAAATTGGCAGAAGGGTTGGATCCAAACCCAGAGCCATGACGTTCCCCCCTCCTTGTGCGCTCTGCGTGAGGAAGGATCCAAAAATAAACTGAGTTTTCTCTGCCCTATGGCCTGCTCAGCTTTCAGGTCTCGTGAGCTGCTTTGCTGGGCAGTGGGAAGGTGGGAAGCTGCCCCTGGCTCATGGCATCGCCCCCAGAGCTGATGGGCCCGGGGAGGCAGAGCCCATTTCCACCTGGCGCTCTGCTCACCCACGCTCAAGGACAGACTTAAAAGATAACAGGGAATCAATAAAAGACAAAACTAAGTGGGGAAAAAAAGAAGAGGCCAGAAAAATCCTTCCCCCCGTTCCCACAGCCCTTAATCCTGGAGACATGTATTCGTGTATTAAACAGTTTGTGAGATGATTATGTAAGTGAAATCTCTGCAAATCTTTTGGAAAAAAAAAATAAATAAACTGATTACTTCCCCCCTCTCCCTCTGGCTAACCTTTTGCAGATTTAACAGATAACCAACAGTGAACGGAGGCCAGATAAATTGCTTAAAGTTTGATTGCCCGGCTGGCCTGCCCCAGCTCCCTGCAGGGCGACTGGGGACTGCTGGCAGCAGGGGGGAGCGGCAGCCACGAGTGCGTGCGCTTCAGGAAACATCTGCTGCAATTTGGGATTTTAGGAACCGCGTGGGGGTGCATGAACAGCTTGAAACAGATTGGGATGGAGGCAGAAAACCTGTGCTGGGGGCTCTGGCTGAGAAATCAAGTGTTTCCCGGAGCAAGCCCTGCTGCTGAGCTGGGGGATCCCATCCCTCCTGCTGGGACAGAGTGGGAGATGCCCACAGACGCTTTGCCCCTCCAGAGGGACTGCTGTGCTCCAGAACTGCATCCTGAGCATCCCAACTTGGGCCAAAGGATCTCTGGTGAGCTGCTGGCTTCACCCAGCACTTCCTCAGCAGCTGCTGAAGGATTTGCACTTCATGTCATAACAGGAGATGCTATTTCCCCTGGAAGAGGGTGGGTAAAGCAGCCTGTCATTAATAGAAGATAATTCCTCCACCAGCGTATTGCAGTGTCAGAGTTGGTCTCACCCCTGTCATTACAGCACTCTCACTGCTCTGCCAAGGCAGGGATGCTCCTCAGGGGCTGATGGATAAGGCATGAATCCCTCAGCTCCGGCACGGACGGGATATGGGTGTGCTAAGCGAGTGACTCTGACCTTCAGCCACCCACACACAGAGCAGAGCCCCAGCGCCAGGATCCTGCCAGATCCCACCCTCACTGCCCTGCTCCTGCTGCTCCCCAGCTTTCCTGAGCCATGGCTCTGTCAAGGGAGAGGATGAGCCAACACATTGTGCCACATCTCCCCTGGGATGCACAGACCCCCTGATCCACACTCTGCCACCACAACTCTGCCCTCTCATTGTCCCACACAGCTTAAACCCAGCCAGCACAAGACTCAGCTCCTTCCTTCTCCTTCCAAATCCTCTGAGTCTCTCCAGAGAGAGCAAGGTTTTCCAGGGAGTAAAAAGGGGACAGGATTCAGGGAGAAACTGCTCATCCTCCCTGAGAAGGAGGAAACCTCTGGGGAAGGAAGACCTTAACATGTCCAGCTGGAAAGGAAAGGGAAGATCCTGCTGTCGCTGTACATCTTCATCCAGAGCTCTGTGCAGGGTGTGATAAACCCCACACTGCAGAGCTGGGGGAGCTGGGCCACCCTACAGCCCTGGCCCTCCCGGGGAAAACACCTGGGGAAATCTGCTCAGTGCTGGAATGTCCCACACACCTGGCACAGGCAGGGCTGGAACTGAGAGCCCCCAGCTTTGGAATGTCCCACACACCTGGCACAGTCACAGCTGGATCTGGAAGCCCCCAGCTTTGCCTCCCTTCTATTGCAGCTCCATTGAATTCCCAGCAGTGCAGTCGTCAAAGACCCCTGGCCACCTCTGCCTTCCCCATGGGCTTTGAGCCTGGTTCCATCCGAAGCTCTCCAGCTGTGGTGCCAAGGGATGCCCCATCCCCATTCCCAGGGTGCCATGGCCCCCTCACCTGGCATCGTCATCGCGGGCTATCAGGAGGCGCATGTGGCTGGTGGCCGATGCCGTCCTCAGGATGTCCACAGCCCTGGAACACAAGGACCACGACACATCAATCCCAGCTCCCAGCGCTCACCCCAAAGCTGGGCAGAGACCCCTGACCTGGGAAACCCCGAGGTTTTGGCCAGGAACAGCCCCATTCCCTGCCCCAGCAGTGAGGGAGGCAGCCCAGGCACAGCCTGGTTTTCCCATTTCTGCAACATGTGAGGAGTCCCTGATAACCAAAGCCAGCAGTGCTTGTGGTGCTGAGCAAATCCTCCTGCACAGCCCGTGCCAGGGGGCTGGAACAAGGTGGTCTTTGCTGTCCCTTCCAACCCACACCGTTCCATGGTTCTGTAATTCCCAGGCTGGGGAAGTTTCCATCTCAGGGACAGCCACTTTCTGGTCAAAGTACAGGGACCCCTGGGAGTCAGGGCTTTTCCTGGGGGCCAGGCACAGCCACAGCCATGTTCACCAAACCCAGCTGCTCCGGGGCTTTGGGAGCAGCACCAGCTCCTCGTGCTGCTTCCCATTGCATTCCTGTGCAGGAATGCAGGGCACACAGCAGGACAGCACCGTGCTCCCTGGGAAAGGAGAGCCTCAGAGCGCTGGTGCTCCTGTGGAGCTGTTCATTATTCCCTCGGTGGGGAGCTGAGGCGCTGGATCGCGGCTCCAGAGGGAATTCCCTGCACGGAGCAGCGCTGCCAGGATCAGGCACCAGCTGATCTCCTGGGCTGGGAGCTGCAGCAGATGGAGTGGGGGTGCCAGGAGCCGTTTAAAACCCAGGATTTTGGGGAAATGCCGGGATATCTCACAGATACAATTTGGGCTTGCCAGTCTATTTTTATATTGAATCTTTTTGTCTGATAATTCCCAGGTTGGCTCTGGGGAGCAGCACAGGGTGATGCCCTGGTGTCCTCCACACCACCCACAGCCTAAGCCACTTCACAGAATCACACAAAAGCAACAGGAATGGAAAATTTCCATTTGGATGTGGTACCTCTCGCTCGTAACCCCAATTAGGGAATCTCCATTGACCTCCAGGATCTGGTCTCCTGGCTGCAGGCGCCCTGGAAAACAAAACTAATGGATAGAAACTGCGGAAAATACAGCTTGAAGGGACTGGGAGAGGCTGGGCAGTTCCTCCCTGTGCCCAGGGACAGGATGAGAAATGCGTTGGTCGGTCCGGAGATGCTCGTCCGGCCTGTTTTCCCAGATGTCCATAAATGAAGTTTCTGCAAGCTCCCAGAACAGCCAGTGCCAATGTCCCAGCACTTCCTCTGCTCTAGGAAGTTGCAAAAGTAAATCCTAAAAACTGCAATAAAGCTTTTGCTTAGTGCACTTTGAGATCAGGTAGAAAACCATGAGAGGCACTTCCACCTGTTCTGGATTTATTTGCCTTTATTGGATGGAAAAATGATGTAACAACTGGAAAAAAATTGTCTTTTTAGCTTAAGTTGTAAAAGGTGAACTCTGCAGACCCCTAATACCTACTTAGTTGAACACATCCAGAGTGAAATCACTGCCCCAGAACGGAGCTGAATCTGCAAAAGGATCTTGGGTCATTTTGGGGCCACAGGGAAGTGGGAAAGGACAGGAAAGTTCTTGTGTGGCAGAGATGGGTCGTGTTTCACACACACAAAGTGATGGTACAGCAGCTGAGGAGCCAATCCAAGGCTGCTGTTGGATGTTACAACAACCGCCACGCTAAAAAATACCCCCAGCACTGGAAAATCGCAGAGCAAGCACCCAAAATATCAAACAAGGCAATGTATGAAATAAATACCCTGGATTGGGGCTGTTCTCAGAGCCTGGGGCACTGCCCTGTGCTGCACTCACCGTCTGCATAAGCAACACCCCCCGGCAGGATCCTCTTGACATAAACTCCATATTCCTCCCCAGTGAGTTCCTTGATTCCACCAATGACCTTAATGCCTGGAGGAAAAGGAGAGCCCGTGAGACAAAGGCAGGAGAAGCAGACTTGGCACAGGCCCCTTCTGAGGGATGCAGCCCCAGCCCCAGATTCACAGAATCACGGAATGGTTTGGGTTGGAAGGAACCTCAAAGTCCATCCCATTCCCCACCCTGCCATGGCAGGGACACCTCCCACTGTCCCAGGCTGCTCCAAGCCCCATCCAGCCTGGCCTTGGACACTTCCAGGGATCCAGGGGCAGCCACAGCTGCTCTGGGCACCCTGTGCCAGGGCCTGCCCACCCTCCCAGGGAACAATTCCTTCCCAATATCCCATCTATCCCTGCCCTCAGGCACTGGGAAGCCATTCCCTGTGTCCTGTCCCTCCATGCCTTGTCCCCAGTCCTTCTCCAGCTCTCCTGGAGCCCCTTTAGGCCCTGCCCCTTTAGGCTGTGAGCTCTCCCTGGAGCCTTCTCTTCTCCAGGTGAAGACCCCCAGCTCTCCCAGCTGGGCTCCAGCCCTCAGAGCATCTCCATGGCCTCCTCTGGACCTGCTCCAACAGCTCCAAGCTCATCCCTGATGGGAAAGGATTTGCTCCTGCTGCAGATCAAACCATTCCTGGTGTTCCCCCCAGGACACTCCTTCCCTGTGCCCCCCTGGCCAAGCCCCAGGGGCCCAGCAGTGCTGGGGACGTCCCCACTCCCCGGCCAGGCCCCTCAGCCTCTGACGCTGCCACCATGGCAGAGCCACACAGCAGGATTGGCCCCTTCCATGGGAGTTTGGCCTGGCAGGAGCACAGAGCTGACCCTGTTCCATCTGTGAGCCCCCACTGCAGCAGCACAGCTCAGGTGCCCTGCAGGACTTGGCTCAGGGCTCCTGCTCCTCACAGCCACCCCTGCGGCCACCAGGCCCGGCCCTGTGGCCATTGTAAGCTGACGGGCAGGAAAAGGTCCAAGAGACTTATTTATCCAGGGCTCATTAAGTCCTACTTCGAAGATCCAGGCTGTGGACAGAAGGATTAAAAAGCCTGGCTTTAATTAACAAATCTCTCCTGAGAGCTGCCGGTCAGGCACTTTGCTGCTGTGGGAGGAGGGCACGCTGGGGACAGGCACTGCCACCCAGGAGCACGGCCAGCGCCAGGCCAGCTCCGGCCTCTGGCTACTGAGGGGCTGCTCCAAGCCCTGCAGAGGTCCTGGGATCCAGGATTTTGCAAAAAAAACTCCCTCCAGGGGAGTAGGGCTGCTCTCCAGAAACTTGGGAGCCCTTTCTGAAGAGGCAGGAGGGAATAGAAGCAGCCCCTGGATCAGGATTGCTCAGGGCACAGCATTATTCCCATCCCTGTTTCCCTTCCTTTTATAACCCAAGCTCTGCTCTCAGGCCCCTCACAGTTTTTATCTGCCTCTAGGGAAAGACTTTGCGTCTCAAGTCACCTTTATATTAAATTAGATTAAAACTAGATTATTGCAATTTTCCAGCTCATTCCTCTATGCTCCAACTGCTGCTTTTCCCAAGCTCCAAATCCCTCAGTCCTGGAGTTTATTCCCTGGGCTCAAGGCATTAACCAGGCACCTGTGAGGAGCTGTTTTACTTCTGGAGCAGGGAACTCACAGCAGAACACCTCAGGGATAGGCACTAATATTGATCTCCATCGCATTTTAAAAAAAATTCACTCAAATTAGAAATACTGCCCAAAAAGAAGTATCTGCGAGCAAATGAGCCTCACCCAGGCATGGGCCAGGTCAGGAAGCTGGGCACCAAAGTGGGGAGGAGCCCATGGCCAAGGATGCTCAGCTGGGAATTTCTGTGCTCCCTCTGGAGCCAGGGGATCCCTGTGCTGGGCTCTGCAGAGACACCCAGGGAACAGGGGCACCCTTGGGTCACACCCCTGGTGGGAGGGGGTCCTGCAAAGGCAAAGCCCCATCACTTCCCCTGGATAGGCAAAGAACTGGAAGCCCAGCCTAGGCCAAGGGGATGGCTCAGGAAGCCACCCTACATCGTTCCTCACACCGGAACATGAGGGAATTAGGAATGATGAAGCACAGCAGACAAATCCTATAAAAACCTGCACCTTGCAGAGGCTCAGCCGTAGCATCCCCCAGCAGCCCAGCGTGGGACGGGCGCCTGTGGCGAGGTATCAAATCAATAACGACTCATTTCCCTTTTGTGTCTGCAAATCAATTGTAATAATGCCTTAATATAGCTGAAGGATCTCCAAATCCTCCTTTATCCCCAACGATGTCATGAGAAAATCCGATCTCGTTATTAAAATCGGTGATTACTCGCAGTATTGTTCCAGACACACTCAAACTTGGATGGGGGGAGGAAAAATCCCAGAGTTTCAACTCTCTTGTTTGGGAGAGCAGCTGGATGATGCCAGGATCTGCCCACACTGCCCTCCCACCCATCACCTCACCAGGGAGCTGCTCTGGCTGCCAGTCGTGCCCCCCAAAAACACCGGAGAGTCCTCACTGGGGCAGGGAGGAGGAGGAGCTCACCCCTTCCAGGGCTCAGACCAAGCCAGGGGACAGCACTTGGGGACCTGAATCCTCCAGGACTGTGGTGGCAGCACTCCTGGGAGGGTATTTTATTGCATCTTTTATAAACTCTTACTTGAGTCAAATTTCAGTTTGGGACCCTGTGTAGGTAAATAACAGCTCTTTAATTATCACAGCATCAAAGTCCCGGTATAATGCTTAGTAAGTCATACTTAGGGCCAGATAATCTAGCCTATTTTGGATCCCTCTATTTAATCTTTCCTTTCTGGCACAGGTCCTGGAGCTGATGCCCACATTGCCAGTATTGTCCCTTTTGCAGAACAAAGTTTGCCAGGAAAACTCCAGATGGACTTAGAGGTAAGACTGCCCAAGTCTGTGTTTTCTTTAGGCTCTTATCCATCCTATAAATTTCTCCAAGACCCTCAAGCCTCTCTGGTGCCTCTAATCCCGCTCCCACTAATGCCAGAGTCGCATTCTCAGGCTCTAATCTACCTGCTCCCGGATCCCTGTCCCACAGGTCAGGGGGTGTCCTGGCTAATCTGGTTGTTTAGCCCAACTGGGATCATCCCGGGCGCATCCTGACCCCAGCGCTGCCGTGCTGGGCACCGCGAGGGGCTGCCCGCTCTGGGCCTAAGCTGCCAATGTTCAATTACATTTCCCTTAATCCCTCTGTTGATCTTGCGGCCCCCGCCAGCTTTTTGTGTCTGGAGGAAGGGACAGATTGGAGGTGAATCACTCGCTGCCCTGTCCTAAGCAGATGAAGGTCAAGATAATGGGATCGCAGTGTTTCTGAGAAATGCTTCTTAACCAGCACTTCCCTTTAATTCGAGGTTCAGGTTGGAGGAGCTGCCAGGTAACCCCTTTGAACTTCTGCTGAGGTTCACATGTGGCTTCGCACCGAAAGCCACAGAGCAACAGACCCGGGGCCAAACGCTGACCTGCCACGCTGGCACCACGCAGTGATGCTGCTCCAGAGGAACTGCTGGGATAACACCTGCATCCAGCCCGGGAAAATGCCGGGATAACACCTGCATTCAATCTGAGAAACTCATGAACTTCCTTTGCCCCCAAAAAACATACTCTGAGCAGCTGTACCCGTGGCAGGCACAGGGATTCTGCGAGCAGCACTCATCAGAGGGATAATTAGGCTGACAAAGGGCAGAGTTGATGGGATATTGGGAAGGAATTGTTCCCTGGGAGGGTGGGGAGGCCCTGGCACAGGGTGCCCAGAGCAGCTGTGGCTGCCCCTGGATCCCTGGAAGTGTCCAAGGCCAGGCTGGACAGGGCTTGGAGCAGCCTGGGACAGTGGAAGGTGTCCCTGCCATGGCAGGGGGTTGGGATGGGATGAGCCTTGAGGTCCCTTCCAACCCACACTGTTCCAGGATTTCTGGAGAATGATCACTTTTCTTGAGAGCTTCAAGCTCACAGGAGAGGATGAAAGCAGCAGATGATGGCATCAGAAGATCCACATGATTGTAGCTTCCTGCAGCACATCACAATTTCCTGCAGAGGGTCTGCAAGACCCTGCAAAGGCCCTCTGGTCACAGACTGGGCAAAGGAGAGCAGCTGGGGCCCTGCAGAGTGGCTCCCAAAGGGCTGCCACATCTTCAGTTCTTCCAGAGCTCAGTGATGGCCCCATCAGGCTTTCCTGGGTCTCCTCCTTTAACGAGCTAATCTAACCCAGCAGCTGAACTCCCATCAACTCAACCAAATCACCTCTGGAGATTAAAATATCAGATTCATCAAGTAAAGACATTTCTCTGAGCTCCTGTGAACCCCATGACCAGGGGAAGAGTCAGCAAAGCCATTTCTCCACAGCAGAGAGTCCCGTTACCCCAGAGCTGGAAACAGTCGATAATTAATCTCTAATTAATCTCAGGGTTCTTCCTCTGGTGACCTCTCAGGAGTTGTCCCAAATGGTCCTTCAGGGATCTCACCAAGAGGCCCCCAGCTGCTCTGGGGGAGGGTGGGCTGCACTCACAATTCAGAGTTAAGGGGGAGACTGTGAAATCCTGATGCACGATCACAGATTTTTATAAAGTCCGTGGCAGAGCAGCACTGGATAACAGAGCAGTCAGAAAAAACGCTGTGCTGGATCCTTGTGGGCTGAGTGTCACGAACCTGGGGCTTTCTCACGTTCTGATGGATGTGACCTTCTCTTTTGCCTGCTCTGCAATGCTTTGAAGCTCAGAGCGCTGTGGGAGGACACCTGGCTCGTTCAGTGCCCATTCCCTTCCCCGTGGGCCAAACTTTCCAAACCCAACTCGTGCAGCCCAGCCCCGAGGAGAGCTGCAGGGATCCCCTCCCATCACCCATCGGGATGGCTTCCCTGGGGGAAGGCAGCTGGGAAATGCTGGGGATTCTATCTATCTATCTATCTATCTATCTATCTATCTATCTATCTATCTATCTATCTATCTATCTATCTATCTATCTATAGGATTTTAGTTTATTTAATTCAGGAAATTCTGAAAGGCCTCTCTCCCCCATCCTGCTCAGGGCAGGGATTGTGGCCCTGGGCTCCTGCACAGCTCCCAGCACTGGCTGCTCACCATTCCCATGGAATTGGTTGGGGTTTTGACATTCCTTTAATGTCGCAGCTGCACAAGGTGCTAAAGGTGCTCCACACAAGAACCAGCGAGACACCAGAGTTCACTGGGGAGGCACGGCCTGGCACAGGGGGAGCCAGGGGACATTGCAGGTGTCCCTGGAGGAGGGTGAGCACTTACCCAGGCCATTTGCGCAGTCGTAGAAGTCGAAGCAATGCACGGTTCGATCCATGCCGTACGGTCCCATGAGTGTCCTGGGGGAGACAAGAGGAGCATCCTTCTGTCCTCGTGGGCTAAGAGGAGCAGAGGAACAGGTGCCCAGCCCAGCACACACCGAGCCACATTGTCCCCACCACCCTGGACACTGCGCACACTGCACGCCCCCAGTCTGAGGGACACAGCCCCGAGCTCCGCACCCGCACGGGCGAAAATCAGCCCCTGCCAGCCCCCCCCGCAGCTCACACAGATAAATGAGAGAATATGTGCAGGGCTGAGCATCATCCTCCCCACCCAGCAAATCTGATGGACCTGTCTGTGATTCATTACCCCAGATTATCGGGGCTGGACAGCTGTGCAGCTCCCGGGAAATGAGATCAGAGCTTGGAGCCGGTGTGCTGGGAATAAACCCGCTTCACAAACACAGGCAGCCTGTAATGAAGACAGCCAGGCACAATCCACTCCTGAGGTTTTGAATGCAGGCAGAGGGTCTGGAAAAGGGGGGTGCAAGAGCTGCTGAGCTGCTCCAAGGCCTGCCTGGTCTGGTGGGAGCTTCTTATCATGAGCCAGAGTGGGTGGAAGAGCATCCCACACCTGAGATTCCCCCAAGCCAGGTAACCCCCCCAAACATCGTGCAGTCTCCCCCTAAACGCTCTCAGACAAGGTTCCAAATGAACGACCCCAAAACCACCCTGCCCAGCCATGGATGCCAGACTCCAAACCCGGGAGCAGCAGGGCTTCTCCTTGGGCCCCTCAGGAGGGGTGACCCGTGATTTGAGAAACCCCGGCCCTCATGAGCCGGGTGGGAAACCAGGGGTGATGAGCTCCCAAAACACTTCCCAGCATTTCAATCCAAGAGAAAAGGTATTTCCCAATCGATATCAGGTCCTACATCTGAACTCACATGAGGAGGAACAACATTGTGGGAAAAAACAGGCTGCTTGAAATCCAGCAGGACAAGAATAACCCCCAGGGACTTCCCAGGAATCCAAACTAAAACTCAAAATGTCGAGGTGTCCTGCAAAGCCAGCAACACCCGGCTCTAAGGTTTGGACTGGGAGCTTTGTCTCCCTGTTAAAAAATGCCCCTCCTTGCTATCCTTGCACTGTGCTCAACACTGAGTGAACAGCTGGCCACATCTGGCTGTCAGCAAACAGAGCTCGAAGGTGTCCCAGGAAGGCAGAGCAGCCCTGGGCCCAGGCTGGGTCAATCCCCACCCGGGATTTTCAGGGTATTTTGAGTAAATCACTGAGGAAATTCCCCGGGCGCTCAGGGCGGGCTGGAGGGCTCCACATGACTGCAGTCTCAGCAGAGCAGATTCCTCCTTGATACCATCAACTCTCATCATCATCCCCCTGGGATCACCTCTGATCATCATCCATGCTGCCATCATCCCTCTGGGACCACCTCTGATCATCATCCATGCTGCCTTCATCCCTCTGGGATCACCTCTGATCCTCATCCCCGCTGCCAGGCACGGCCGCCCAGCAGCCCTGAGCTCTGCTCGTGCCACAAACCCAACCAGCGACGGCGTCCTGGGCTCCTCCTGCGGCGCATCCCTGCCTCCCAACCCTGCTCCCGGAGAAGCCACAGTGGAAGAACCTTGGCTGGAGGCAACCACGGGACCCCCAGGACCCTCTCCCCGTTCCCACCCTGGCTGGGGGGGTTACCTGCTGATGATGATGGCTCCCTTGTAAAGGACAGAGACCGCGGGCATCTTGCTGGCGCTGGCAGCCCAGCCCTGCCAGGCACCAGCCACTCTGATTTGGCAGGAATCCGTTAAAGTGATGGGAAAAAAAAAAAAAAAAAGATGGAAAAAAAAAAAAAAGGGGGAGGTCGGAGGGCATCACGTGGTCTCCCCGTATGCGTGTTAATTCCACCCAACATTAACACAGATCAGCTCAAAACATTTCCAACTTTAGATTAAAGCTGACGCAAGCCGGAGCCGGCGCAGCCCGTCCCAGCGCCTTCCCAAAGCAGCCCCGAGTGGGCCTGGCCCTTCATCCCAGCCACAGCGCGGGAATTACTGGGATGCAACATTGGGAATGGCCCCTCCTGGGCTGAAGGGCAGCGTTTGGTGCGGGACCTTTGTGCTCTCCATCCCTAAAGGATTAAAATCCATAGCAAAGCTTTGGAAGCAATGACAGACTGTAGCATTTAGGGGGTTTAGGGTTGATGTTGATAATTTTTTTCCTTTTAGCATCTTTTCCAGTGTTTGCTTCTCAGTGCAGAGCAGGTTCAGCTGCTCCCCTGTGTGCTGGGAGGGCAGGAGCCTGATTTGCCTTTGAACCTCTTCCATCCCTGTCTTGATGCACACCATCCGTCTGGAGAAGCAGCAGGAACCCTGTCTTGTGGGATGTGGGGATGGAGGGATGAGAAAAGTCCACCCAAGGTTTGCCAGTCAATGGGAACAGACGTAGAACAACCCAGCTCGGGGTTTGGCAGCAGCAGGGCTGTGGTCTTGGGGGAAAAGATCCTGTGACCTTTCCTGAGAAGAGAAATTACCGGGAAACACACTCCCCTGGAGCTGCAGGAGGACACGGGTCCTGCCTCCCAACCAGCTCTGGGGGACATTTCAGGTCACAGGGAAGATTTTGGCCCTGGCTCCATCAACGGTGTCCTCCTTGTGCTGTTCCCACAGCGTCTCCGCAGGCTCCTGGCCAGGCCCCATTAGTGGCCCTTGACCTCGTTAGCGAAGCACCAACAAGCATCCGCTGAGGACGTGCCTGCCTGGCACTCCAGACTCCTTGCCAAATCATCCCCCGAGTCTGATCCTGTTGGATGTTGCTGATCCCACGTGTGAACAACTGATTTTATCAGCAGGAACTTCCTCAAGGGCCGTGTGAGGCCTCACTGGGCAAGGTGCTTCAATGGGAAAAGTTCTCCTGCATTTTGTCTTTTTTTTTTTTTTTAAAGGCTTCCATTTGAGGGTATTCAGGTGCAATATGAAAATCTGAGTAGATTAGACCTTTAGGTGGCCAAAACTTTCCTAAAAATTAATTAATCTAACTGCAAAATCAGAATTTGGATAAATAATGCCAACCAAACGCAGACACATCTGGTCATTCACTGCACACACCCAGCGCCCACATCTGCTTCAGGTCCATGCTGAGCCTTTGGCCAAAGCAGCTTAAGGCTGAGGGGTGGCACCTGGGGCCATCTCCTGATCTGCAGCCTCCAAGAGCCTCACAAACCTGCCCATCCCACAGCAGCCCAGCAGCAGGGAGATGCTCCTTCTCCTGCCATTCCACTGAAAATGATCAGGGCATGCAGAGCCAAGAATTAGGGCAGGACGTTCCAGCAGCTGGCGAGCACCAGCTCTGGCTCACAGTGACTCGTTCAAGGCTGGCCAGGAGGTTTTGTGGCAGAACTTGCAGATAAATTCAGCTCTGGGGTGTGGGACCCTCCCTCTGTGCCTGCTCTGTGATGGGAGCTGTTCCACACCAGGGCACAGCTTCCCATGGGGCAGGAGCCCAGCTTGGGGTGACCTTTTTGGGCACCCTCATCTCCTCACGCTCAGGATCACATTCCAAGGCCTCTGGACACACCGATAACCACCCACGGGAAGACACATTTCCATCCCGCCACCAAAACACCGCACACAACCTCCCCAGGTCCTTTGGGACTCTGCTAATGCATTGCCACACAATCACTGCCTCGGTTCTAGGGCAGAGCCTTGCCTGGAATAAACCAGGGGTGCTGAAGGGAAGGGATTGCACAGCCCCGGAGGACACGGCTACGGGACAAAGCTGGAGCACTGGCACAGGGTGCTCGGAGAAACTGTAGCTGCCCCATCCCTGGAAATCTCCAAGGCCAGGTTGGATGGGCCCCATCCCCATGACAAGGAGTGAAATTAATTGATCTTTAGGGTCCCTTCTAAACCCTCCTGTGATTCTGTGAGGTGACTTCTGTGGCCAGTTTCAGAGGGACTGCAGGAGAGCTCACTGGAGCCAGACCAACTCAAAACTTGAAGGAAAATGGGAAAAATTTCCTGCCTGGCAATTCAAGAATTCACCCTCCCTGATTTCTGCATCTCAGGGAACCATTTCCACACTCAGGGTTAAACAGATGTGTTTGGGACTCAGCACCTTCAGCATCAAGTCCTTCACCTGCCCAATCCCGGGATTCCTGGTCCTTTCCAGGAATGGGTGGGATGTTGCAATAAACCACACGTGTGTCCACAAGCTGGTGAAAGCAAATGAAAATCGAATCCAAGAGGCCCTCAGGGAAGAGGAGCAGCACTCAGCTTCCAGCTTCCTCTCCAACACTCAGATCCTCAATTCCACCTCCAAAACGCACGGTGACCCTGGCAGATGCTGCTGCTGCTCCTGTTCTTTAACATCTGTCTTGTTAGAGGAAGTTTCAACAGAAACAATCCAGGAGATTCTCACTGGTTTAAAACTTGGAATCACATTCAGGAAGGATTTAGAAGCCCCCTATGCCCTGCTGAGGGTCCCAGGCCTAATTTGTGTAACCAGTGTTGAAGGCAAACATCGCACTGGCAATGGGCCTGTGCTGCGTGCTCGAGATCCTTATGGAGCTGAGCAACTCCCAGTTCATCCAGAATTCTTATCCCAGGAAACTGCTGATGAGACCTTGGATTTTTAAATAAATGAGGAAATAGGAGTAAGGACAAACTAACCCCACGTGGCTGAACAGCAGATAAACACATGCTTCACTTGTTTGTCCACTTTTTCATTTTGAAATCTCATTGAAAATTTGATTTTTTTTCCACTGGAAAAATTACTTTTTCTTGAAAAAAAAAAAATTATTAGAAGTTGAGTGAAACTGAATCAGTCAGCTTTACTTAACACTACTATAAGCAGGAGTGGGTGAAACTTTGACTGGAATCAAATTAAGTCTTGGAGCAGGAGCACAGAGTTTAAAATGCTGACAGCACAAGTCAGGTGCATTTCCAGTACGTTTTCCCAAGAGATCATGAAGAGGAAAGTGTGGGAGAGTGAAACTGGGAGCGCAGGGGAGAGGCACAGAAACCACTGCCAAGAGGAAGTCGTGGAGAAGGTGGTGGTGATGGATTTGGGTTTCAGAAAGAGGGGAAGACTATGGATGAAGTGGGCACAATCAATGGTAGAGTGATGAGAAAAAATAACTCAGGTCTGCCCTTGTTCTTCCTACCCCTACAACAAGAAAACAGAGCCAGGAACAGATGGAACAATGAGGGGAGTGACGGGTTTAATGTCGCTGGGAAGGTTGGCATCACATGGTCAATGTGTCCAGCAGAAAATGCAAAATCCCATGGGAAGACATCACTCAAGGCTCGTCTCTTGTGGAACACAGTTCCATTGGAAATCCAGGGGCCCAGTGAGGGCTCCCCCAGCCAAACGGCCTTTCCCAGCCTGGCTGCTCAGGGTGTCCTGGGAAACCCAAAATGGCCTTGTATTCCACATCCAGCTGTGCCTAAAAATTGAACCAAGACATGGGGTGATCCCCAGGCCATGCTGAGGTCATACAAGAAATGGAGCTGTCAGTCTCCTCTGTCATTCCAGCCCCAGCATCCAGGCTGAACCCAGGAACCAGAGCAGGGAGCAGCTGAGCCCCAGGCACAGGCAGAACCCATGGCCAGGTCCCACAGCGAGCATCCCTGGGGGATCCAGGAGATTCAGCCAGGAGCAGATCATCCCAAAAAGGAGAGTGGGACAGGGGGAGAGGGGGACAGGGGGAGGGAAGGTTGTCCTGAGAGCAGCATCCCGAGCCCGCAGGGAGCCTCTGTGCACAGCTGAGAGCAGGAACAGGGTCCAAGTAGGTTTGTGTGGGTGGGAATTAGAGGTGCAAAGACATCCTGCAGTGGAAGTGAGATCTGTCTGAGGGCTGTCGGCTCCGGAAGGTGGCATTAAGAAGGTTGGAGGTGGGAGGGTCACCCCAGCAGGGCACTGGGTCACAGTCTCTGCCATCAACCCACCGGCTGCGGGAGTGGCAGCGGGAGCCAAGGGCTGCCCAGGCAGCAGCAGGAACGTGGGATCATTATTGAGCTCATTTCATGACACAACAAAGTTAATGTAGGCTGCAGAGGCTTTTACATCTGATTAGAAAGCAGAAAAATGCAACTGTGCTGCTTGCAGGATCAGCCTCAAAGCGTTGGGGATAAATCACAAAATCAATCAGCTGCTCTGGAGCTGGGAAGGAGCTGCCCACGGTCCCAGTGTAGCCCACGGTGTTCTCATAATAACACCCATGGAGCCACCTCAGATGAGCTGAGGAGATCAGGGGTGTTCCCAGACAAGTCTGAACAGAAGAGGGAACAAACAATCACGGAATACCAGGCAGGAAGGGACCTCAATGAGCACCTGGTGCAACCTTTCTTGTCAACAGCACGGTCTGGACAAGACAGCCCAGCACCCTGCCCAGCTGAATTCTGAAAGCATCCAACACTGGGGGATGCACCACTTCCCTGGGGAGGTGATTCCAAGAGCTGATTGCTCCCATCAGGAAAAGTTTTCCTCTGGTGTCCAGCTGGAACCACCCCAGGAGTAACTTGCACACAAAGGAAACCACGGTGCCAAAACTCCTGGTAAAGGAAGCAGGCAGGTCCTACAGGGAGCACTCAGGGATGGGCAATTCCATGCTCCCATCCCAGGCCTGGGCTCAGCACCTCCCTGGGCACCCACCTGTGTGTGGGCAGGGGGTGGCAGCAGGTGCAGGGATGCTGCCAGCCCCGGGTGGGTGACACTGCTCCTCCGAGCTTGGGCTCCTCATCCCCATGAGCAGGATCAACCATCCCACATCCCAGTCCCCTCCTCCCAAGGACCACGTGGACCCCTGTACTCCCTCTATCCCTTCCTCTGGCCTCTCCAGCTGCAGAGGTCACAGGGTGGCTCCTGGGGAGCGTTTCACCCTCCCCACTCCTTCTGCTGGTGGGGCACCCCTCACTCGCACCGGAGCCAAGCCTGGAGAGGGAGAGCTGAGCAGTGTTCGATGCCAGGGCAGCTTTCCAAATGCTTGTCCCTCCTTCTGCTGGAGGAAGATGTCTCCACCTGAGGCTGATTCATATTCTCACTCCTCAGAGACATCTCCCAGAACATCTCCCTTCTCCCAGGACATCTGCACCACCAGGCCACCAAGACCTTGGGCAGGTGGAGATGCCATCTCTCACTGCTGGCCAGATTTTCTGTTCTTTAACCCCTTTTCTCACCCTCCTCCAAACTTCATCCCCATTTTCCAGCATCCTTCTCAGCCAGTGCCTGTCTTCAGCGTGAGGGATTCATCCCAAGGGACCTTTGCTGTCTGGAAGTCGGGTCTCTGCTGCCCATCACCTTCACTCCCAGGTGGAGAGGGACTTCCAGAAGGAAGCTGGTGCCACCCGACAATTCTGCATCAGGGTAACGGTGGAGCATTTTCTGGAGGTGCCTCTTGCCCAGGGAGAAGATGGTCAATCCATGGGCACCTGCCTGGCAGAGCTGCTCTTGGAGCCTGCTGGGGCTGAGGAGGTTAAACCACGACCAAGGGTTACAGGGGTTTTCCCATGGATATCAACACACAGCTCTTCCCATTCTGTTCCAAAAGGTTTTGGGCAAGGAAAAGGCAAAAACCCCCTCTTCATGAGCCTGTCTTGAGGTAATTAGGAAGAGAGACTGTTGAGGGTAGAAGGGAGGCCGGGCCTGGTTTGTCACAAGTTTTTAGGAAAGGTATTCATGGCAAAGCCCAGCCGAGCTGAACATCCCCCAACGCCTGCTCCAGCCCAGCCCTTGGATGCACCCACTGAGGTGGGGACTGACACAATCAAACACAAGCACACGGAAAACTCAAACTGGCACCTTCATTTTCACCTCAGCAGGTCCAAGGTGCGGTAATACCTCTCACACAAGGAAGCCTTCCTCCTCCTCACCTTCCCATGGGGTGGCTGATCTGCTGCTCTGCTTGGGGACCAGCCCTGCGGCCCCAGTTCGGGTGTCAGCCGCTGTGAAGGGTTAACAGGATTATAAACATCCCTGCCTGCCTAAATCCGCTGGGCCGTGCGATTGGACTGGTTATAAACTTATTACCAGGGGCTGGTGGGGGCTGCAGAACCCTCTGTCCACCCCACATGAATGGGGGAAAACCTGAGAACCACGGCAGGAAACTCACCCAAGAGAATCCATAAAAATAGAGATGGAAAGAGAGAGGCGAGAGAAACGGCTGGGTATGGGAAGATGGGGAAGCAACATAATTTTGGGAAATATTTCAGAACATGCTGAGCTGGAAGCACAGCTCTTGGGAAGAGCTCTGAGCCATCCTTGAGCTGCAAACATCACCGTGCTCCAAACCAAACCCCAGCACAAGCCACAAACACGCACAGCAATAATTCCAGGAGGATTGGTGGAAGTGCCAGGCCAGTCTCGCACCCGGCTGTGCCTGGTGAGGAGCCGGCAGTGAATCCAAACCCACCTGGACCACACGGAGCGTGGTCCAGCCACGAGACCCGCCCGGCACTGACGGGCATTTCGGGGCTGTTTCATTCCCTGCCGGCTCTGGCAAAGCTCCTGCACAAAAGCCACCTCTGCAAAACTCTCTTAGAGCTCCCAGCAGCCGCTTTCTTGAGGAGCAAAGCCAAATGGGAGAGCCCCGTGGGGTCACACCGGCATCACCATCGGGACAAACCGGGAATGAGGGATGGATGAGGCGCTGCTCCAGGCGCAGCAACCACCACCCCCCGCCCCGATGGTGCCGGGTGAGGCCCTGCTGCCGGCTCGTGTTTATTTATTAAATTCCTATTTCAAACTCCAAAATTAATCTTCTAATCAGCGGCAGAGCGGGGTCATCCTTATCGCAATGCCGGGGAGGTGTTATCTCCCCGCCATCTGCTCGCCACCCTCCGCCGCGTCCCGACAGAGCCGGCAGACAGCCGGACACCAGCCGGCACATCTGGCAGCCGGCACATGTGGGGGACAGTCCCCAGCACGGAGCTGACTGTCCCTCTCCTTCCTTAACCAGCCCGGTGGACAAAGCCGAGGAAGGGTTCAACCCACAATTCCAGCATTTGAGCAGATTTGTGAGGTAGAAAATGGGGGTTGAGCATTTTTGCCTCGCAGGGCCAGGACAGCACGGCTTAGCAGCCCCGTGAAGCTAGGGATGCCCAGGACACCCCAAAGAGATGCCGGGCCATACGCACCCCACGGCCCGACAGCATCAGCACCCACCCGGCAGCGCTGCCCCAAACTCGGCCACGCGGTCCTGCCTGTCCTGCACCACCTGCTTCCGACCGCCAGCTCATTCTGCCTTTTCCGCACCCAAAGGGCAGCAGGGCAGCACCAACACAGCAGCTCAAGCCACCCGCTTGGTCTCTGCCGCCCCGAGGGGCTGCCCTCGCCCTCCTGCCTGCACCCCCCGGCCCCCCCAGCCCTCGCTCCAATGACCTACTTCAGCCGGAGACGGAGCATGGCCCAGCAGCGCCAGGGATCACGGTCCCTGCTGCCTTCAGGGTGCCCTGGGCTCTCTGTCTTGCCTGGGGAGAAGGCCAGGTTTGGCCAGCCCATGAAAGCCTCAGCCAAACCCCAGGGGTTCCCAAGGCCCCGCGGGGGCCCGGGCCGGCTGTGGCCCCGGCCCACTGACCCCCAGTTAATCGGCTAAAGCAGCACGCTCTGAACCCTGGCCCGGGCAGAGCCGCGCTGCCGCCGGCTCTCCCTGCCCTACATAGACATCGCAGCGCCCAGCGCCCGCCGTCACCTCCCGTCCCCTCCGCCGCCTTCCCCGCACCCACCCGGGCACCGGCACGGCGGGACAGGGCCCTTGTGGGCAGCTTTTGTCACAGGGGAGAGCCCAGCAGCAGAGCCGCAGCAGGAGCACCCACAAGTGCTCGCAGAGGGTGTGGGTGCTCCCCGAGGTACTGCCTGGAAAATAAATCCCCTTCCCCGCCCCGGGCTGATCCCGGCCTCACCTGTGCGCTGCCCTGAAGGTGCTGTGGGACCCCCATCAGACCCTGCCCACCGCAGAGGGGCGACCAAAATGAGCCGAATCAAAGCCCGCCAGAAGCCACGGGCTCGCTGACCGCATCCTCCCTCACTCCAGCCCCGGAGAACGGATCCAAGGCTCCGGGCGCTACCCGTTCCCGCTCCCGGGGCCGCAGCATCCCGCCCCGCTTACCAGTAAATGAGGGAGAGCCCATCGAAGCGCTCCAGGGGTCGGCCAGGGGGCTGCAGGTAGGACATCATCCAGGGCCAGCGCTCCCCGCCGGGCCCTCAGGGCTGCCGGGGCCGGCTGCTGCTGCCCGGGGCCATGGGCTCGGAGAGCCAGCGGCTGGCAGGGCTCCCCGGCACGGCTCCCTGGCACGGCTCCCCGCCGCGGCGGCTACTCCTAATCCCGGGCGGGCAAGCATGTGATCGCCCCTCTGCCGGCTCCCCCCAGCTAAACCCTGCCGGTGGCTGCAGAGACCCTGCGCTGGTGGCGATTCCAGCCAGCGGGGCTGAGCCACACCTGGGCTGGGAGCCGCGGTGACCACGGGACACCCAGGACAGCCAGCGAGGTGTCCCTGGCACCCATGCGCCACCATCCCACTCTCCCTACCCACCACGGTTCCGTGAACTGAGCATTTATTTCGGCACGAGGAGACTTTCACCCCGCTACCAGTGAGCCCCCCCTCACCTTGCACTTGCAGTGGCTGCTAATG
>VZRN01001476.1:64997-127233 GCA_013397935.1 Dasyornis broadbenti | reverse complement strand
ATATAAATATAAATATATTACTTAATATGGGACACAAGTCTTGCATTTGGGTATCCTCCCCCACCCCCACCCCGTTTAAAGTTTTCTGATTCTACACCGGCAACCAAATTATCCTTTAGACCATTAGGAAAGCCCTGGGAGTGAGTGCTGGTGGGCAGATGGAAACTGTTTGAAGTGGGGCGTTATCCTGGAATGGGAATTATCCCAGAGCAATGAAGGCACAGCAGACTCGGATGGACGGACAGCAGGACAGGCAGACAGGTCCCTGATTCAGGGCGATGGAGAAGTCCCGAGCGATGTGTATTTAATTTCTCCCCCTCCCCACCAGCCATGATCCCAGGGCAGCAGACGGGGGTGGCCGGGACCTGGGGATTAGGTGAGACCTGGGGATTATGAAATGCATCTGTCTGGGTCCGGCGTGGCCTGGGAAAGCCACCGGCCTCAGCAGGGCCAGGTCTGTGCTCACTGCTCCCCCCGGCTCCAGCTGATGCTGGGACAAAAAATTATGGGATATCCTGAGTGGGAAGGGATCCACCAGGATCATCCAGTCCTGCACAGACACCCCAACAATCCCACCCTGGGCATCCCTGGCAGCGCTGCCCAAACGCTCCTGGAGCTCTGGCAGCCTCGGGGCTGTGCCCATTCCCTGGGGAGCCTGGGCAGTGCTCAGCACCCTCTGGGGGAAGAACCTTTCCCTGATCTCCAGCCGGAGCCTGCCCTGGCCCAGCTCCAGCTGTTCCCTCAGGATGGGACACTTGGGGAACCAGCTGAGCAAAACACTGAGCAGCGGAGGTGGTGGTGACCTGTCTGTCTGTCCAGCCACTGCTCCTTAGCCCTGGGCTGGGCCATCCCACGGGTGTGGGGCCTGGCAGGGCTTTGGGAAGTCAGAGGTGGCTGATGGCAGCTCCAGCCAGGGCAGAGCACACGTGTGACACGAATAGGGACAGCTCCATCCCTGGGGTGCGTGTGGTGCCCCAGCCCCTGCCACCCACGCTGTGACGAAGAGCAGGGAGGGTCCGGCCGGGCCCCGCGGCACCGGCAGCCGCCCAGGAGAGGCCGGGCCGTGCCCGGGGTGCAGCCCGAAGGCGCTGCTGCCGGGAGAAGGAGGGGAATTAAGGCTGATCCTGCTCGGCATCCTTTGCGAGTGACTGTGCAGGATGTGCCCCTGCCAAAATCCTTCTCGCCTGCCGCCTCCCAGCCCGGTGACAGGAGGCCTGAGGAGGCCCGGCCCTCCGCCCAGGACAGCCGCCACCACCTTGTCCCGACCCCCCTTTAGGGCGCAGCTCTGCTTTAGGGGCCAGCCCTGCAGCGCACCGCTGGCGGGGACCCCCATCCTTCGGGGCACCCCAAGGTGCGTTTGGGGTGCGTTTGGGTGGCACGGCCTCCGCAGCCCGGCCACGCCGAGGGGGGCTGCTGTGGGCAGAGCCGCCCGCTCCCAGGGCTGTCGCAAGGCGGGCCCGGGCGGCGCTGGGTGTGAGCCCCGGGACTGGTTTGTGCCGCCGGGAGAGGACGGGCGCTGGGTTTGCCGAAACCGCGGCGAGCGGGCGGGCGCGGGGTGCTGGGAGTCGCGGCCGGCTCAGGGCTGGGCCGGCCTCTCCCAGTCTCACCAGCCGGGATTGTCTCAGGCAGTGTCACCCCGCTCTGGGGCAGGACAGCATCCAGCAGCTCCGGGGATGGCGGAGCCACCCTGAGCCTGCCCCGGTGCCGCTGGTCCAGCGCTGCCGAGGCACCCGGGCCGCCGGGGCATCATTTCCACCGCTCTCCCCGCAGCTGCCGGACACCCCACGGATGTGTCCCCCTCCTGCCCGCAGCCCTGGGGTCACAGCGTGCCCCGAGGTGGCTCTGGGGTGAATCACCGCGGCGCGCTGCGGGGCCGGGCGCTGCCTTGCCCTTTCCCCGCGAGTTTCCGCGCTGGCGGAAGCGGGGCATTATCTCCCTCGCCCATCGCAGGCAGCTGCCCCTGGGTGCGCTCCAGCTGCATATTTATAGAGATGCAAACATTACACCCCGGAAATTCCCACTCTTTACATCACAGGCCAGAGCCTGCAGTGAAGCCCTGACCTTTTTCTTTCCTCTCGATGCGTTCTGGGGGACTGTGACAGAGTGGTTCCAGCCATGGGACATCCCAGCCAGGACCGGTGCTCCTGCGTGGGTGCCCAGGGCTGCAGCACCGTGCCATTGAGGGGCAGAGGGGACACTGGAGGAGCTGTGGATGCCCCTGGAAATGTTCGGGGCCAGGTTGGACGGGGCTTGGAGCAGCCTGGTCTGGTGGAAGCTGTCCCTGCCCACGGCAGGGGGGTACTAAATGGGCTTTAAGTCCCTTCCAACCCAAACCACTCGATGATGGTACTAAATGGGCTTTAAGTCCCTTCCAACCCAAACCACTCGATGATGGTTCATTGATGATGATGATTGTGATATCAAGTGTGTCCCTAGCGGGGATTCAGGACACCCTCACCTCTCTCCCCATCCCTTCATGAGACAGGAGAAGAGGGACCAAGAGCAGCTGCTGCCACCTCGGGTGCATCGAGCTCATTGTGATCCTAAAATCCTGGTGCCACCAAGCCCATCACACAGCGCTCAGTGCCATTCCAAAAGTCACGGCTGATGTTCCCCCCAGGCTGGTGCAGATGCCCCCCATTCCTCCTCAGTGCCTGCTGTGAGCACCAGCACCCCAAAGCCACCCCAGCTGTGGTGACAGCCCAGCCCTTCTGCTCTGCACGGTGCCGGGAGGATGAGGAAGAGCCAAACCGAATTTATTCCATGCTGCATTTTCATGCCAAATGAGTCAGAGCACCGGCCTCTCTCAGCCTTTGTTTTGCTTGGCTGCCTGCACCCGCTTTCGCTTGGTGTTTGTTCAATATTAACTCCCTTGATGGCACTTGGGCTCAAACCAGCAAGAGCAGCAGAAAAGGCCACTGCCCTGCTGGGACAGGAGCCTGCCCATCCTTCGGCGTCAGGAGCGATGCACTTGTTTTATTCTATTTATTTCTTACGGTTTGAGGATCCCTGAGCTTGGTTCTTCGAGCCACCACGTCCCACCAGACCCAGCTAAAGACACCAGGGCTGGCACGGGCCAGAGCAGCCGGGCTGGCTGCAGATTTCAGAGCAAAACCAGCCTTAAACGGAGCTGGGGGAGGTTTCGCCCGCCTCAGGACCAGTTAGGAACGAGCACGGCCGCATTCCTGCACACGTGGGAGCCGCCGGGAGGAAGCAGCAGCACGGAGGTGTTTCAGTGCCCTGCTTTCCTGCCGGGTGAGCAGGAACTCCCTTCCCACCCCAAACTCCTGCCATGGGGGCGAGCAGCTCAGCTGGGCCCTCCAAGGTCTGTCAAAAAGTCCCACCCAGAAAATAAATGAGGTTTTGGCTCATCGGCTGCTGTTTGTGCTCCATCGAGCTTTTGGAAGAGATTTCCAAGTTGTTTTGCCTCAATCCCGCTCCATCAGAAGTCCAATCCAAGAATTCTTCATTGAGGAACGCTGCTGAACAGCTGCCAGGGCTGATCATCTCCATGCCTGGCTCCTCTGCTCCCATGGGTCCCCAAAACCCCCCGGCACTGCCACAGCACCTTTTGGGGTACGCAGGGAAGGGGGTGCCACTGCCCCACTGCTGGCTTGACCCAGGCAGCCCTGGTGCCACTCCAAATTCCAACGGGCTGTGCGGGGTGGGACAGCGGGATGGCCAAGCCCACAGCACAGGTGTCAGCAGGGAATGAGACCCCGGGAGCTGGTGCCCATCCTGCCCCCGTGGCAGTAGGGTCAGCCTCGGCCGGGCTGCTGGGGCTGGTGCGGGGTGGAGCAGGGTGTGGGATGCCAGAGAAGGGCTTGCCAGGAAAATGTCAACTCGTTGCATAAAACGTGCTCCTCTCCCACTCCCCTCCCGCAGCAGCAGCAGCTCAAGAGCTTCTCACCCAGGTTAAGTCAATATTGCCACATCGCTGTCGAGGTGCTCGGCCCCGTGCGAGGAGCTCCGTGGGTGTTTTAGGGGCTGGAAAGGAGCCAAGGGGATGCATCTGGTGGGGGTCCAGGTGGGGTGCAGCCCCCTGGGGCTCGGCAGCCTCCGCTGCCTCACGAGCCCCGCACTGCCCCGCACTGGGGTCCTCAGCTGCTTGGCAGCTCCCCGGGCACTGCTGGCAGCACAGCCCGGCTGCTCCGCGCTCAAGAGGCTCCAAGGAGCTGTGGCACCGGCTCTGGATACCGGCATGGGGTGTGCCAGGCCTGGCAGCAGCAGGGGGTGGGAGGGCACGGAGCACCGGCTGCATCAATAAAGCCACCGAAAGGCTCATTTGCCAAATAAACGCCGCAAAACCAACGCTGGCAGTCCCCAGCCGAGGAGGGAGCCTCAGCACGGGGTGTGCGGTGCTTTGGGCAGGCACCAGAGCCCGAGCAGGAGCTGCCAGCACCCCCAAAGCACAGGCCCCCGGGTCCCCAAAAGCGCCCTGTGTACAGCGGCTTTGTGCAGTGCCTCTGATCCCCAGCCAAGGTAAAGGCACAGTACCTGGGCAGTTTACATAAGACTGAGTTTTCCACTACGCCGGAGTTTCTCTCCGCCTGGTGTTTCATCCAGCAGCTGCATTTTTGCTGCTCTCAAGGGCATTTGCACACAAAAATGAGCCACGCCAGAGATGTGGGGAGATTAGGAGGATTAAGGCTGCAGAGCTGGCGCAGGAGGAGATGGAACACAAACCCCTCTGGTAGGCAGAGGCATTTCATCCCTAAACCTCTGCTCACCTCCACACAGGGTTGAAGGAGGGGGCTCGGATGGTTCTGGAAGCTGGGAGAGGAGCAACCGCTCCTTTGAGCATCCAGAACATGTTGCTGCAAGAGACTGGGGGGAGATTCAAAAGCACAAAAACCAGAAGGTGTTTTTAGGGCTGAATAAAGACGTGCAGAGCTTCACGCAGCGAAATAAAAGTGGTCGGGTTGGGTTTCTCCCTTCTCACCTCCCCTTGTGTCGGGATTGGAGGGAGGATGGGGATGCAGGTGTTGCAGGGGATGCTCACAGCCTCTGAAGGAACCACAGCAACTGCAAAATCCTCCTCCCCAAAAAACAGGGGAACACTGGTACCTCGCTCCTCAGCATGGGCAGGAGCCTGGCACTGACGTGTGGCCCTGGCAGGGAGCGTGCCAAGATCCAGGCACTGCCAGCCCCCAGGGATCCGCAGGTCTCAGGGTTCAGATGAACGGTTCCTACCCAGGGGATTCTCACAATCCATTTGGGAGTAAAACCGGAAGCTGGGCACCAGGAAGACAAAGCCGTACCCGCAGTTACAGTTAAAATGGAGCTGGTGCCACGGCTGGCAATCGGGAGAGCCCAGGAACAGCCCCAGGCAGAGCAGGGTCGGGCCCCAGCCCTGCTTCTGGCTGTTTGAGGGATGCTGTGGGAGCGCTGCCACTGCTGGGCTGCTCCAAGCTCACCCCAGCATCTCCAGCAGCCAACAGGCTCCAAGTTCAACCCCATGGGACTCAATCCCAGCAGGACCCTGCCATCCCCAGCCCCACCAGATCCATCTTCGGCACAGCCTGGGGCTGCTGGGAGGGTTTTAAATCTGTCCCTACTCACAAAAGGCTCGAAGGTGTTTGGCTGGACGAGGCCATGGGCACACCAAGCGCTGCTGTTTTTCAGGGTGAACCCCGGCCCCGAGCGGCTTCAAGGCCCCGTGGGCTGTAGGTTGCAGCCTCTCAGCTCAGCCGGCTCCTGATCACCCAGGAGGGGACGGCAAAGCTGGGCAGCGTGGCTGGGCCAGCCCAGCGCCACAGAGCCTCGGGCACACTCAGCTCCTGCAGGGAAACTGCCTCTCACCCCCCTAAAGAAGCCAGGAGCACAAACCACAGCGAACGGGGATGGAGGAGACAAACACAGACACAGACACAGACACTCACACAAACACACACCAACACACACTTGCCTTGCGCTGCGGCTGCCGGGACCCGCAGCCTCCCTGCGCCCCAGGCAGGCGCAGCCGGACCCAGGCGGGAATGCCTGGCTGGCCCGAGGGCTCCGCGCTCTTTAAGGGCGCCCTGGAGCGCGGGAGATCTGGCACACGCAGGGGATCGGGATCAATAGGTCATGGCATGCACTGACTTGCCCCCAGAATGAAAATCAGCAGAGGATTTGGGGCTGGTGGGGAAGCTACAATCAGGGCTTTAATCCCGCATGGGCACAAAATCCCGGGATAAAAAGGCCAGAGCTGGTCCTAATTGCTGACTGCTGTGTGCCTGTGTGAGCAAAACCTCTTAGGCTGCAGGGGGCCTGGGGGAGGCATCTCAGTGCCCTATGGAGCCCTTTAGGTCGGAATAGATCCCTGAGACCATCGAGTCCAACCATTCCCCAGCACCACTGTGTTCACTGCTACCCCGTGTCCCCAAGAGCCACATCCACGCAGCTCCTGAATCCCCCCAGGGATGGGGACTCCAGCACTGCCATGGGCAGCTGGGCCAGGGCCTGACCAGCCTTCATGTGGAGAAGTTTTCCCAATATCCAGTCTAAACCTCCTCTGGCACCATTTAAAGTTGTTTCCCCTTGTCCTGTCCCTGTTCCTTGGGAACAGAGCCCAACCCACCCCAGCTGTCCCCTTCTGTCAGGAGCTGTGCAGAGCCACAAGGTTCCCCCTGAGCCTCCTTTTCTCCAGGCTGAGCCCTTTCCCAGCTCCCTCAGCCGCTCCTGGTGCTCCAGCCCCTTCCCCAGCTCCATTCCCTTCTCTGGACACGCTCCAGCCCCTCAATGTCTGTCTTGTGAAAGGCCCAGAAGTGCCCCTAAGCCTGGAGGTGCCTCAGTAGTGCCGATGCCCCTGAAAGGAGTGGGGATGCTCCGGTCATCCCCAAAGAAAGAGAGCACCCGGGAGGAGCCGTAGCCGCCCCTTGTTTGCCCCTCTGTGCCCATCACCCCTGGTCTCGGAGGGGCTGAGGACCCCTCGAGCTGCTCCCCACCCGTGCCCGGCCTCCGGGGGGTGTCAGGCTGACACCGCACATCTGGGGGCCCCTTTCAGGCAGGGCTGGAACGTGAAGCGCGGGGCTCTACCAGAGCCAGGGGAGGATGCTGCGGGGTGGAGAGGGGCGGGCCGGGCCGCGGCGGGCAGGAGGAGGCAGNGGGCCGCGGCGGGGAGGAGGCAGGAGGAGGCAGGAGGAGGCAGGAGGAGGCAGGAGGAGGCAGGAGGAGGCAGGAGGAGGCAGGAGGAGGGAGGCAGAGGCGGTGCAGCCCCGTTCCGCCTCCCGGCGGGGCCCGGCCCGGTGGCGGCGCAGAGGCTGCGGGCGGCGGCGGGGACGGGCAGGAGGAGCGCGGCGGGCGCCGTGCGGGGACGCGATGCACTCGCTCTTCAGGAAACGCAACAAAGGCAAATACAGCCCCTCCGTGCAGAAGAAGAGGTGAGTGAGCCGGCCCCGGGAGGTCCCGCTGCTCCCGGGACGAGCAGAGCCGCAATGCCGGGGATCCCGTCCCGCAGCATCCCCTCCGTCCCGCGCCGGGGTCTGGCGGAGCTGAGCCCCTCCCTCGTGTGGAAACCCTCCCGAGGAGTGCGAATCCCCCGAGGCGGGGACACCCTCGAGTGTGGGACCCCTCGAGGTGTGGGACCCCGAACTGTCGGCACCTCCCAAGGAGTGGGGACCCCTGGAGGTGTGGGCACCCCCCGAGGTGTGGATATCCCCCGAGGTGTGGGAACCCCCCGAGGACCGGGCATTCCCGAGGTGGGGAACCCTGAGGTGACATCCTCGAGGTGTGGACACCCTCTGAATGGTGGCAAAGCCCTCGCTGTGTGGGAACTCCGGTGTTTGGTCCCCCCTGAAGTGTCAGCTCCTCCCCGAGCTGGGTCCGCATCTCGTGCCCGGGGTGTGGGCACAGGGATTGTTTCTCGCAGTTCCCCTCCCATCACAGTAGCAGCAGCTCCAGCGGGCAGGTTCCTTCGCTTCCCTGGGTTAGATCTCAGGGAAGAGGGGTCTGGTTGTTCTCCACCGTCGTTCCCCTGTTCCCTCAGGACCAAGGATTCGGTCCATCGTGGTTTCCTCGGCTTTCTCTGATGGGGTGGGGGCGCTTTTTGGTTGTACTTATTCTTACAAAAAAAAAAACAAAAAAACAAACCAAAAACAAACAAAAAAAAACCAACTGCGTGGTGAATGTGCCCTGTGAAAGGTCACTGATAAAAGGGAAAAGGTGTAAAAATCCCTCCCCAGGAAGGCTCAGCCTCTCTCTGGGTTGGAAGGTGGACAGTCTCCAGCCCCTGCCGGCACCGGGATGTTTTTCCAAAGAGGTGGATGTTGGGATTAATTCAGAAGCGCGTCCTGTGTTTCCCAGAGGAGCCGCAGGAGCTCTGGAGCATGTGGGGTGCTCCAGGATTCTGAGTGATTCAGGGATTCAAGATTCAAGCCCGTGGCTTGCTCCTGCCTTCCCATTCCTCTCCATCGGCACCAGTCCTGGCTGCGCTCGGAGCAGCCGCCCTGCTCCCCAAAATCCTCCTTCGGGAAGGAAACTGGGAAGCGGCTGCAGGGGCTGAGGTTCCTTCGAGGATCCCGAAAGGGACCAGGCAGCCCAGAAAGTGCCGACATTTTCCAAGCAAGGAGCCCCTGGCTGCTCCCTGCCCACAGGAGCGGGGCTGTAGCGGTGTGAGTGTGTACCCCGCTGGGGGAGGCTCTGCCCTGGCACAGGAGCTTTGCTGAGCTCCCTCTGTTGGGGCTGAGGCTCCAGCTCCAGCCCCGGGGAAGGCTCCCCGGCAGCCCGGCTGGCTAGGCAGGGCCGCCCAGGCTCCGGCTCCCAAAGCCCGGGGCACGCAGCTGCCGGATCCTGCCGCGGGGAGGGCAGGCGGGAGCAGACGGGGGCGGCACGGAGCCCTCTGAGCCTCCCTGGTGGCCCCGGCGTTCCCATGGCTGAAGGATGGTGCCAACACCAATCGCGTTTCAAATCTTCGGGGGTGTTCGTGGGCGGCTTGAAAGCGAGAAACCCCGCAGCTGGGCTGGGACTCCGAGATCATTAGGATGCTGGGAGGCGGGAGGAGACAGAGCTGCTTTGTGCGGGTGCCCGCCGTGGGGCTGTGGCCGGGGTCCCCTCGCTGTGTTCCGAGCCCTGCCCGCCCTGGGCACCCCGTGCTCTCGCCATCCGCCGGCGGACGGGCTCAGGAAGGAGGAAACCTTCCCTGCGCCGCCCTGCCTGGAGCCCGGCGGCCCTGGGCAGTTGCCAGAGCACCTCCGGAGGCTGCGGGCCAGGCTGAAACCTCTGTTTTTCTGGCTGGTGGTGGCTGAGGAAGCAGCGCAGGGCTGTGCCCGGGGCCTCCCCGCGCCCCGGCTGTCCGCGCACACTTCGGGGAGAGCCGTGCTTATTAGCCCCAATTTGTTAATTCCTGCCTCGGAGTTTACAAACATCTGTGAATCCAGGGAACACTCCCACCGTGTGGAAACAGCCCCACCATCAAGATGGGGAAGCCGGCGTCCGACCGGTTGAACAACTCGCTGCAGGAGGATTGCGAAGAAGCGAGGAGCTCCTGCCCCGTCCCCTGCTCCAGGCACTGCCAGGCTCCCAGGCGGCTCCCGCCCAGCTCTGCTGCCAGGAAAACACAGCAACACTCCCAAAATCAAGCGCCCGCCCCCGCCCTCAGCAGGGACCGAGATTTCGACACGGCGGGAGCCCGGCCTCATCCTGCGCCCCACAGGGGCTGCACCTTGGGCAGGGCTCGGTGCCAGGGCGCTGCCCATGACCGAGCCTGCAGAGCACCGAGGGACGGGGAATAGCCCGGTTTGGCAAGAGTGAGGGGCACTGGAGCGTGTCCTGCCAGCCCTGGGAGCCAGAGCCTGGAGCTCAGCTCAGTGAGGCAGGGGCTGCCCAGGGAACATCGGCCAGCAGCAGGACAGAGCCTGGTGAGGAGCCATGGGAGCCCTGGGGGCTTCTCCAGCCTCAGGACAAAGTCTGCCCAGGATGAGAACAATCTTGATGAGCAGCCCTGGTGAGTCAAGAACCCCAAGCCAGGTGCTGCAATCTGCCCATGAACAATTCTCTCTCCCCCTGGATGTGACAGCCACCCTGTCCCGACTCCAAAGCAGCCCTCAGCCTCCATCCAGCATCACCAGGGTCTGAGTCTCTCCTTGAGAATACCTGCAGCAGCTCTGTGCTCTGCCTGGGCTCGCGGGCTCCAGGCTCAGCAGCCAACCCCATCCAGTCCTGGGCACATCAGCAGGCGTGTGGGCATCTCCCTGCTTTGACATCCCTGGAGGATGATGCTGACATTTCTTTTTTCTCATGGACTTGGTTGCTTTATTCTGCTCTCGTCCCAGTACCGTAAGGCCCTGGCAACTCAGCCATGACCTCTGAGGTGTCACACAGATGTGTCCCTGGAAGGGAAGGCACAAGCCTTGAACGGAGCCACAGTGGGGCAAAATCATCAGCCTCCTTCCACACCATCTTCCTCAAACTCTTGCCATGCTTGGAAAACAGGAGGTTGGCTGATTCTTTGGATAGTCCAGGCTTGGGAGGTCGAAAACTGTGAGGATGGGGAGGCCCTGGCACAGGGTGCCCAGAGCAGCTGTGGCTGCCCCTGGATCCCTGGAAGTGTCCAAGGCCAGGCTGGATGGGGCTTGGAGCAGCCTGGTCCAGAGAAGTTGTTCCTGCCAATCTCACTGAAATCATTTGATAATTTTATGATAAAAACCAGTTCAGCCCTTGCAGTTGCTGCTGAAACTGTCCCTCCTGCCAGCAGGAAAGCTGTTCATCCTCAGGGTGAGAGCACCCACCCAGGAGTGCTCCCAGCCCTGGAGACCCTTACCAGCGTCAGGACATTCACTGCCCATCTCAGCTGGGACAGCTCTGCCCGCAGGGCTGGCTCCCGTTCCCAGAGGCTGTTTGGGAGGGCTGGAGTCAGCAGGTGAGTCAGGAGCTGCTCCGTGCTTGGGCGGAGCAAAGCTCCCATGGCCCTCCCCATTGCTGCTCGCATTTCCATGCACATCTCAAT
Source organism: Dasyornis broadbenti (assembly GCA_013397935.1). NCBI lineage: Eukaryota > Metazoa > Chordata > Aves > Passeriformes > Dasyornithidae > Dasyornis > Dasyornis broadbenti. The sequence goes on along the minus strand of VZRN01001476.1, from coordinate 116,306 downwards.
GAAATATCCCCATTCCTGCGAGGGCAGATAAACACAACTGGGACAGGCTGGGCTGAGCACAGCAGCCCTGCTGTCCAGCTACGCCCCAACGTGGGCAGCTTGACAGAACTCTGCTCTGAGTTTTCAGCCAGATCCTAATCTCTCCCAAACCTGAATTTCCGTAGCCAGAGCCCAGCCCCTGTGCCCTCTGCCCTGCCACAGTTTCACTCCGGTGTCATTAAAGCAGCACGAGAGAATTTCATGCAGTGGGAGCTGCGGCTCGGGGAGCTTTAAGAACATTCATAGCTCTGTGCCGTGGCCTTCTGGAGGATTCGTGCAGTTTAATCCCTCCTAAAGTCTGGTCTCCAGCAGCAGGGCTGACATGGGAGAGTTTTTTGTGAAATCCGTAGAAACGGCCATTGAATGGGATGGAACTGAGAGCAGCAGGGGGTGATCACTGCCTGCTGGGCTGATTGTCCATCCCTGCGGTGGGATGCAGTCAGCAGGACCTGGATCCATGCTCAGACCCCATCCTCAACCAAGGATGAGGCCAAGCCATCCCACCAGGAGAAGCCTCTGGGATGGAAGGCTTCCCACCAGGAGAGCAGAGCCCTGCCATCAGCCCTCCCAGCAAGGATCAGGCTCATGGGCCAAGCTCCCAGCAGGAGCCTTCTCCAGGACCTCGCTCAGCTGGAGCTGTCAGAACTCTGGGAGTGTCTGAACATCCTCCTGTGGAGGGATTAAGGAAGCAGCCTCCTTGTTTGGAAAAAGGGAATTTGAGAAATCAAAAGGATTTTCTACCACCTGCCAGCAAGCACAAGACCTTTGGACACGCTGGAGATACTGATCTCACTGAGCTTTGCTCCAAAAACTGCTCTGACCAGTGAGGGTGCAACCTGATGAGCAGAGAGGGGGAAAAAACAGGTTTAGAGAAAAGAACATCCAGTTTTTAGCAGTAAAGTTTCCATATCAGAATAATTATCATCATATTAGTCTGTTGAGACCCTCTCTCAATAAAAAAACCCCAACAAAAGCACTGAGGAAAAAAAATTAAAGCCCTAAGAAAACCCAAGAAAAAAACCCCTTAGCCCTGAGAAAGCCCCTTAACCCTCAGAAATACCTAAGCCCCTCTAAAACCAAGCACCACCTGAGGTCAGAATTGTGGTGCATGGATGGAATGCTGTCTGCCGTGGAGCAGCTGCTTCCTCCCACCTCCCTGGCTGGGAGAAACCCAAAAAACCCCTCCCATTCCCCATGGGAATGACCTGGGGTCCTTCACCCCAGCCAGGAAACAGCATTGACAAGAAATAACTCCTCTGTTGAGCACAGCTTTCCATCAGAGAGATCATTTTTTCCTTCCCAACCAGAGAATGTTAAACTTCTCCAGAAATGGCAAAGCCAGTTTTTCCAGGCTTTTTTTTTTTTTTTTTTTTTTTTTTTTTTTTTTTTTTTTTTTTTTTCTCAAAAACAACTTNAGAATTACACCCTCTTCCTTTTTTTTTTTTTTTTTGTTAATTTTTTTTTTTTCATCTCTCAAACAAAGCCTTATCTATTCCAGCAGAACAGCTCTGCATTTCCCCCCTCTGCTGCAGCCTCGTAGGGGCCGTGCCCGGGGCACCTTCACTCCTGGCTCTGCTCAGTCTCGCGTGTGCTGCCCAGCCCAGCTGGGCTCTGGCCAAATCCTGCCCTTCTCCCTCCCCAGCTCTGCTCCCTGCCCCAGCCATCCCCCAAAGCCTGGTTTTTTGGCCCTGCCTTCCCTTTGTCTTACCCTGCCAGCAGCTCTGCTCCAAAGCCTGGATGTGTCCATGGCTCTTCCCGGCAGCTTCCCAAAAGAGCCACGTCCTGTCAATCCCATCCACACGCTTTTCCTGGGACAGCCAATGCTTCCTGATGGCTTTGCCCACCAATTTGTGCTTCTCCTGCACAGAATCATGGAATGGTTGAGTTGGAAGGGACTTTAAAGCCCATCCCATTCCACCCCCTGCCATGGGCAGGGACACCTTCCACTGTCCCAGGCTGCTCCAAGCCCCATCCAGCCTGGCCTTGGACACTGCCAGGGATCCAGGGGCAGCCACAGCTGCGCTGGGCACCCTGTGCCAGGGCCTGCCCACCCTTCCAGGGAACAATTCCTTCCCAATATCCCATCTATCCCTGCCCTCTGGCACTGGAAGCCATTCCCTGTGTCCTGGCACTCCAGCACGTTCCCCCTTGCAGCAGGTGAAGGGCATGGGGAAGTCAAACCCCTCCATCCCCTGGCATGGAGATTTCAGCTTTCCCAGCCCATTTGCCATCCAGTTGGACACAGGGCCTGTGCCCGTCCTCTGGTTTATCCACACAGACCCAACTGTGGAGGGACAGGCGGGGAATTAACAGGAAAAACCATCTCACATCAGTGATGCTCAAGCTGGCTGAGGAAGCAGCACCAAAGCGACAAGTGTGGAGACATAAATGCACAAATAAGAGAGATCTCACACGAGAGCTTCTTATTTCTCTGTTTATTCCTGCATCTCTCTGCTATTCCTCTCTTTCTCTGTTACCCCTGCATTTCCAGCAGCCCTGGGGTGAGTGGGACACACACCCAGCTCCCCGCTCAGGGCAGGATGCGGAGCACAGGAGCAGTTCCCGACGCTGCAGTTTTGAGATGCAGCTCCCACGGGAGTTTTTATGAGAGTTCCCTGTGCCACAGCTTCAGCTGGTGACTCTCACGTGAACCACAGAGGTGGGGAGAGCAAACAGCTTCCCTGGAGTGCGTCAGGAGAGCCGGGCCATGCCCACACCGCATCCCAGCATGTCCTTGCTTGCTGCAAGCGAGGCTGAGTTCCTTTTCTCTGCTCACCCCGATGCTGCAGTTTCTGGATCACCAGGCAAACCAACGCAGGGAATTGCCATTCTCTGCCCTCCCATTTCCCAGCGCCACAGCTGCTCCCAGCCCCTGCAGGGATGGAGAAGGGGTGGCCCCGTCCCTGGTACCGCAGGGCTGGAGGGTGGCTCTGCCCTGGCCCTGGAGAGGCTGGGAGGTGCAGAGGGGTGTCCAGGCCAGCACCCCCAGCCTGGGAAGGGGCTGGCAGGGCACAGGGGATAACGGGGATGAGGAGAGATTGTGGCTCCAGCGTCAGGGCTGAGGGGCTCATCCTCACCCGGACACTTCATCCCCATCCCAGACCGGCCTGGCAGTGCTGGTTCCTGAGGCCAGGTGAGGCCCGGGTGTTGCACTCGCTGCTTCCAGCACCTGAGCTCAGCTTTGCTGATGCAAAGGGAGCACAAAGGCTGGGCCCAGGCCCCAGGCTCAGCTCTGCCAGACCAGGCCAGCAGCAAAAACTCGGGAAGCTATGACTGAACCACAGCCATGGATCCAAAAACTCCCTGGCTTAGCTTGATTTCCTCCCTACAGTTTAGAGGCTTCAGTCAAAACCAGAACTAGAAAAACCCCAGGCTTCTTATGGGTTTTGGGATGGCTTTTCCATCCGTGCTGTAGGTCCACCAAAACCCTGAAGATCCATCCTTGGACTTGCTGGAATCACTGAGACCAAGGCAGGGCACATGGAGAGGAGGCTGCAAGAGCTTCCAGCTCTTCCCCAGCTCATCCCAGTCCAATTCCCAGCTCTCACAGCAAAGCATCTGCTGTGGTTTGACCCTGGCCCAGAGCCAGGCACCCACGACAGCCACTCACTCGCTCTCCCCTGCCACAGCTGGGCAGAGGAGAGAAAAAAATTGAACAAAGGGGTCATGGGTCGAGATAAGGACTGGGAGAAAACACTCCAAGTGCAAAACAGGCTCAACTTAGAAAAAGAAAGTGAATTTATAACCAACAGGGTCAGAGGAGGATAATGAGAAGTCAAATAAGGCCTTAAAACACCGTTCTTTCCCCCAACCCCTCCCTCCTTCCCACTGACAGCGCAGGGAACAGGCCCTGGGGGGTTTGGTCAGTTCATCACCGAGCTCTTCCTCCGCTGCTCAGGGAGGGGAGTCCTTCCCCTGCTGCACCAGGGGTCCCTCCAGAGGACACAGCTCTCCATGACCCTCTCCAGCATGGGTCGATCCCATGAGCAGCAGTACTCCCGAAACTGCTGCGGTGTGGGTCCCTCATCCATGGGGTGCAAACCTCCGAGGCCAGGCTGCTCCAGCCTGGAAGGAAGGGCCCTCTCTCCATGGGTGTCCCACAGGACCACAGCCTCCTCCAGGCCTCCACCCACCCCGGCATGGGCACCTCCTCATGGGCTGCGAGTGGATCTCTGCATCCCTCCTGGATCCCCATGGAGCACAGCTGCTTCCCCGTGGTCCTTACCACGGCCTGCAGAGGAATCTCAGCTCCAGAGCCTGGAGCAGCTCCTGCCCCTCCTTCTCCACTGACCTTGGTGTCTCCACATTGTTTCCCTCACATGTTCTCACCTCCTCCTCTTCTCTGGCTGGAAAAAACTGCGTGCACACTTTGTTTTGATTTTTTCTTAAATTTGTTATCCCAGTGGTTATTTGTAACCACCATCTCTAACTGGCCCAGCCTTGGCCAGCAGCGTGTCCATCTTCAGAGCCATCAGGGATTGGCTCTGCTGGACACCTGGAGCTCCCAGCAGCTTCTCACAGAGGCCATTGATGGCCCCCTGCTACCAAAACCCAGGCCAAGCAAAACCAGCCCAGCATCCCAAGCTCCCAGCTGGAAAATGAGCCTCTCCGAGCTCAGGTGGCCTCCGGTTCATGGGTGGGAGGTGAGGAAGGCTCCTTGGTGGCCACAAGCTCTGCCAGGATGCAGGAGATGCCCGCTCTGAGCATCCATTACCTGAACACACCCAAACACGTGCGGCAGGTTTGTCACCTGCTCCAAACCTCTGATCCCATCTGATGTTTTCCCCGGTTTCTGTGGGATGCTGATGGTTGGAAGAAATCCCAGAGCGGATTTTGAGGAGCTGCTTGTGCCACTGGTGCAGGACCCAGCCACCCACATCCCATCTCCTGGTGCACCCTGCACCCTCCAGCTGTGATTATTGAACACACAATGAGAATCACCCATGGAATCACTGCAACCACAACTGCCAGCCACCCCTTCCTCGGCTCCTCTGCCCTGGAATGCCCAGTGGATCCATGGCTGCTGGTGCAGGAGGTGCCAGGCAGGCAGCAGCCACAGTGACGGGCACAAACCTCTGACTACCAACCTGATGATGCGGCTTCTATAAAAAGAAAAAAATCTGTGTAAACCATGCCCATACCAGAACTTCCCAGGGAAGTGTGAACTTTCCTGGAGCTGTGTGATGCCACAAGGCTCCTGCAGCCTGGGGCAGGTCTGAGGTAGGGAGGAACAAGCCCAGAGCTGGGTTTTGGTTTTTTCTGCTGCACTGAAGTGACAGCACATGGGGCAGGCAGGAACAGCTCCTGAAACTCAGCACCTCCAGTGCTGGGGTCAGACAAGAAGGAGATGGAGGGGCTGGAGTGTGTGCAGGCAAGGGAACAGAGGTGGGGAAGGGGCTGGAGCACCAGGAGCAGCTGAGGGAGCTGGGAAAGGGCTCAGCCTGGAGAAAAGGAGGCTCAGGGGGAACCTTGTGGCTCTGCACAGCTCCTGACAGGAGGGGGCGGGGGGGGGTCGGGCTCTGCTTCCAGGGAACAGGGACAGGACAAGAGGAAATGGCCTCAAGTTGTGCCAGGGGAGGCTCAGGTTGGATATTGGAAAAATTTCTTCAGGGAAAGGGGGGTCAGGCCCTGGCCCAGCTGCCCAGGGCAGTGCTGGAGTCACCATCCTTGTGGGGGAATTAAAAGCCATGTGGATTTGGCACTTGGGGACTTGGGTGGCCTTGGCGGTGCTGGGGGAACAGCTGGACTCGATCCTAGAGGGCTTTTCCAACCTTTCCAATTCCATGATTCTCCCCGGGGGTGCAGGAGCCCTCCATGCCACGAGCCAGCACTGCTGGGTGCTGGTGCTCCCTGACCCAGCCCCGCTGTCTCAGCCTGTGCGGCTGCTCCTCTCCCGCTGCTCCAGCAGCAGCCAACACTTCCAACTGCCACATAAAGATTAATTCTGCCAGCACATAACGAGGTTAAGGCTCACATGAAGGTGGTTGGGATTGACTGATCCCTTGGTTTAAGGATGGCAAAGCAGCAGAGCTGGGACACCCCAGCCCTGCCAGCAGCCTCTGCTCTTGGGGAGCACACCCTGCTCCTGCCTCTGCTCAGGGCTGGGAGAGCTGTGGGCAGTGCCTGGCACGCAGCCCCCGGAGCTGGCCCTGGCAGCTGCGGCCTCTCCTTGTAGCCAAAGTGACAGCGAGGAGATGAAATGTTTAAAATAAGCCCAGCAATGCAGCAGCTGCGTCACGGGTTGTTCTGCCTCCGCTCCAGCTCCGCCGTCCCTACACTAGGATGGGAATATTTGGGAATATTTGAGCTGGCCCTGCCCCCTGCCAGGCTAGCCAGTGTCACCCTGGGAGGAAAACCAGTGCCCAGCACGGGAGAAAGCACTGAAAGAGATGCCACGTGTGTGACCCCATCTCTTTGCTTGGTTTAAAGTGTGAAAAACTCCTTGCAGAGCAGGAAGCCCCGGGCAGAGCAGGGCTGCAGGCAGGGGCTGCCCACGGGCAACAGCCCCAAACGGGCAAACCCCGCCGAGGGTTCCCGTGCTGCTGCAGCTGCTCTGTTTGCACACTGGGCCCCTTCTCAGGGATGCAGAGGGTGGGGCTGCTGGGGTCCCTGTGCAGGGCCAGGAGCTGATGATCCTCGCGAGTCCCTTCCAGCTCGGGATGTTCTGTGATTCTCTCCCTGGCCCTGCAAACAGATCCTCTCCTTCTTGCTCCGAAGCCCAGGGAGGCTCAACCCTCACTCCCATTTCCACCCGCGGGAGACACCACGGCCCCCACCCGCTCCTGCCCCTGCAGCCGAGTATTTTGGAAAGTGTTGGGAAGGCAGCAGTGAGTCACACACAGCTGCAGAGCCTGGCAGCCTGGGCTGCCCCCGGCCGCCCCCGGGGTCACGGCACCCCCTGGGCACCCCGGCTGGGTTTGGGAGTGACCAGCTCCTCTTTCTCTCGCCAGCATCTCCAGCAAAGAGCTAACCGAGCTCATCGAGCGCCTGCAGAAAAATGCGGACCAGGTGGAGAAAAACATCGTGGAGACCGACTCCCGAATGCAAAATGTGAGCAAAGCACGGTCCCGCACTCACGGGTTCCTCCCGGCAGCTCTGTGTCCCCTCTGCCTCCCGCCCCAGCCTTTCCCACTCCCTGGGGTCTCCTGTGGCACGTGTGGATGGCTGCCCGGCCCGGTGGTGGTGCCGGGGTTGTGATGTTCTGTAGGGTGGGGTGCTGGGGTCCCCCTGCTCGTGGGAAGAGGGTGGGAGGGTGAGAGGCAACAGGGCCCCAAAATTCCCCCCTGCCCAGTGGGATAGAACTGTGCAGAGTGGGGATGTGCATCCACCAGGGAGCTGGGATGAAGGAGGAGAGGCCTGAACCATCCTCCTCTTCCCAAAGGATGCATCCCAAGGTGATGCAGCTCCCCAGCCCTTCCTCAGCAGCCAGGTTGGATGGGGCTTGGAGCACCCTGGGATAGTGGAAGGTGTCCCTGCCCATGGCAGGGGAGCTGGATGGTCCCTTCCAGCCCAAACCATTCCATGATTCTGTGATTCCACAGCAGACGAGGGGAAAGCAAAATCCATCCCAGGGGAATGGGAGACAGCAGAGCTCCTGCCCACCTGCAGTGTCAAGGGAGAGCAGGCTGGGATGACCTCCTGGGTGCCACTGCCTTTCCCCTGGTGACCCTGTCTCCCCTGCCAGGACCTGCACAAGATCAAGGCGTGCCAGCTGGCGCAGTACAAGGAGCTGACGGCACAGAAACTCTCCGAGTCTGACAAGCTGCTCTACGTGCTGGACGGGGACGCGGCCGTGGCCCGGCACATGAAGCACCCGCAGGGGGACATGATCACAGAAGAGTGAGTGCCAGGGGGACACCCATCCCCAGAGCCTCTCCAGGGGCTCGGCCTGCAGCGGAGGGGTCACCAGGGGCTCCTCTGCATCCCAGCTCCCACTGGGGTGTGTGGGTCACTGCCATCCTTGGGCACATGGAGAGGGAGCTGTGGCAGCATGGAGGGTGGCACCTCCACCGTGCCCCACACTCTGCCCCAGCTCCAGCCTGCCCTGAGCTCCCAGCCGTGGGAGCAGCCCCTGGCAGAGCACAGAGCACAGGAACCTCTCCCTCCGCAGCCGCTGCACAACGTGGCTGCTGCCAGCCCCTAAGGGCAGTGCCCCGCTCCGTGGGGGCCTGGCAGAGGATCATCTACACCCACCGGTGCTGATGCCAGCCCATTCCCACATCCTGCATCCCACCCTCACCTTTCCCCTCCCACAGCATCCGGCAGCTGAAGGAAAGAGTGGCAAACCTGCGTGTGAAGCACGACCAGATCTACAACTTCCCCCTGCAGCACATCGAGCCCCAGGTCAACTGGTCAACAGTGATCGAGGAGAAACAGGTACCCAGGGGGCCAGCAGTGTCACTGCCTGGCCAGCAGCACCAGCTGGGCACGGCCTCGTGCAGCTCCCCATGGAGAAACCAGCTCCTGGAAAACTTGTGGGCAGCTTCATTCTGGGAGCAGCAGCAGCTGGGTGGCAAGGGAGGGGCAGAGGTGGTGGGACAAGGCCAGCTGCTGGGGCACCGGGAACCAGTGCTGGAGGTGGCACCGCTCCTGGCCTCAGTGTCCCCAGGCAGCACCTGCTTTAGGCTCTACTCCACAGCCCTTATTTTTTATTTTATCCCACTGCCTGCACTCTTCCAGCCAGAGAAGGGTTAAGCTCCCCAAACTGGTTTTCCCATGGCTGCCATCCATCACAGCTGATTTCATCCATGTGCTCCCGGGGCATCCACGCGCTGCAGACACCAGAGCCCATCCGGGCCCAGCTCCAGGAGAAGTTTCCTGGGTCTTGGGATGGGCCTCACCCCATTCCCCCTCACTAACGCCAGTTCTGTGCACCACAGGACGCCTTGAGCAGCAAAGGCTTCGGGACTGACCTGCCGCTGGTCAACAGCCAAGTGGAGGAGCACAACATCTTCCACAATGAGGTCATGGCCATCGGGCCTCACATCGTCAAGGAAGGCAGCAAGGTCAGCTCTCCTGCCCCTCTCCCCGCAGCCCTGCAGGGTCAGCCCTGCCCCGAGCCGTGGAGGAAGGGGAGGGCATCTCACCATCCAAGGTGCTCCAGCCCCCAGCAGCTCTGGGTGGGTGCCCAGATCCACACCCAGCCCCAGAGCTCAGCATGGCACACGGGCTCTGGCTTCACAGTGAGGCAAATCCCATAAACCCATGTTCCCTTCCATCATAAATCCACATCCCTCTGCACCCTGGAGCCCCTGCCACACCACCGCTCTCCAGATCCCACTCTTAACCCTCGCCTTGCTTCTCCTCCAGGAAAACATGAACGACTTCCAAGCCAAATACCAGAAGCTGCTGGTAAGAGCCTCTGGGATCCTGGGGGAAGAACCCCCTCTTGCAGGGATCCCTTGTTGGGGGGATCCACGGAGAGGAGCTGTGGGCTGAGCTCTCCCTGTGCCCCTGCGCAGGCCGGCTCCCAGCAGCGGCAGCAGGACCTGAACTCGCTGCAGGACTACATGCAGCGCTGCACCAACAAGCTCTACTGGCTGGATCAGCAGGCCAAGGACAGGACCCATTACGACTGGAGTGACCACAACCTGGACTACCCCAGCCGGCGCCGCCAGTACGAGGTCCGTGTGCTGCCGGCAGCCTGGCCCTGCTCCGGCGGGTGCTGGGCAAAGGGGAGGTGGGCACGGGGCCAGGGGAGCTGGATGGGGGCAGGAAATGTTCCTCTCCCCATGCCCCAGTCTCCCCCAGCCTATCATGAAGCACTTGGAGATGTGCAGCTGATAGAGCAGGGACAGGGAGGTTCATCCTTACCTGTGCTGGAGATAACGTGATGGGGAAGCGCCAGAGCTCCCTCACCCCCCTGGCCCTTATCTCAGCGCTGGCTTGGCAGGAGTCACATCTTTGGCAACATCTGCAAGGGAAGGGAAAGTGAAAGCTGCACTGGGGGAACATCTCACTTTGTCTTGTGGAGCTGCTCAGCCCCAGCCCACAGCCAGGGTCCCCTCCCTCTGTGTGGGGATCAATATCTCGCCTCTCTCCATCCAGAACTTCATCCACCGCAAGCTGGAGGAGAAGGAGGAGGCCATCAACAAGCTGCACGCTGATGGGGATCAGCTGCTGGCCCAGAACCACCCTGGCAAGAACGCCATCGAGGTGAGCACCAGGGGTGGGGCCCAGTTCCCCCACTCACCGCGGAGCACAGGGGACCCAGCCAGCCCTTCTCTAGAGTGGGACCTGGTGCCAGCACCACTCGTGACTTTAGTTCCTGAGATGCCGAGTGGGAAGAAGCCTCCTTCACCTGCAGATGTGTAAACACCCCTGGAGGAGTGAAAATAAACCTAAGGAGCTCTTCCCATCTTCCCCATTCCTGTGCCAATCACCCTGTGCCTACCTAGAGAGGACAGATGATGGTGGAACCCTTCCCTGTTTGGCGGGAGGATGGACACGAGGATTTGCCATGTCCACGCAGCCTGTGTTCCCATGGGATCATCCCAGCCTTGGGTATTCCCATCCCAGTTTCCCCCTGGGCGGCTCCAGAGGCAGCCAAACTGTTCACTTAGGATGGCAAGTGGGGTTCCCAGGTGGGCACTTCAGGCCTCCCCCTCGCTGGGGCGGTCCCACTGATGTCCCCCTCCCACCCTGTGCTGCAGGCTCACATCGAGGCTGTGCACGCCGACTGGAAGGAGTACCTGAACCTGCTGATCTGCGAGGAGAGCCACCTGAAGTTCATGGAGGACTTCCACAAGGTACCACATCCCCGGGGGCAGTGAGTTGATGGAGCCTGGGGAGCAGGGGCTGTGTTGCAGGAGATTCCAGAGTGCAAAAATCCCAAAAATAGGGTAGAGGAGATCAGGTGCTCTACAAACAGGATTTTTAAGGCCAGGAGAGCGCTTTGAGCTGATAGCACACAAGTCACAATTGCTCAGGCACCAAAGGTCAGTAGTTGCTTGGCCAAAGCATGACTTGCAGAAATCGTGCAAGCAAACCATGAGCTGCAGTCAGTGTCAGCATCCCCGTCCCCAGCGCAGTGGAGATCCCTCAGCGCCAAACGAGACCTTGCATGCTCCGCCGGGAAGCAGGACAGGCCCACGTAGAAAACGCCAGCTGCCACCAGCAGCGTTGCCCCCCGGGGAGCCCCGCACAAGCGCCGGGTGTCCCGGCTGAGCTGGCAGACAGATGTCTGCTGATAAATGGCATCCGACAGCCGGGGAGGCTCTGCAGGGGAGCAGGTCGGGCCGGATTCCTCTCCCACAGCCTGGGCGTGTTTACCACCCCGCGAGTCTCCTGCCAAAGCTGAGCTGCGGTGCCCAGCCCAGGCAGTGCCTCTCGTGGGGATCTGCCGGAACAGCCGCCCCAGGGGATGGTTTGTGTGTGGAAGGGCTTGGCTCTCCCCTCTCCTGGCGGTGCTGGCAGTGGAGGCACCACACACCGCGGGGATGCTGAAACAAAACGTGAAACAAAACGGAGGGCGGGGAAAGGTGGGACTTAACAACTCTGCATGGAATAAGCTTCTCCTGGTTGTTTCCTTTGGTCTGATGTCCTGAGCAGGGGAAATAGGGATTCCCTGCTTTTCTCCGTGTATTCTGGGTGTCCACATGCCCGGAGAAGCTGCTGGTGGCTGAGTGAGGACCATGGGGGCTCTGCCCCGTGTTCCAGCAGGAGCCTTTCTCACAAGAAACTTCCCTTTCTGCAGTTTCAGAAGGACGCTAAGGATGCTCAGGAGCTTTTGAAGAAGGTGGATACAGACCTGGACCAAAAGTTCAGCCCGGAGTTCAAGGACCGCTACCAGCTGGAGTCTCTCCTGCGGGAGCTGGATGTGAGTGTCAGTGCAGGCAGCACTGCCGGGGAGGCAGCAGCAGGAACCGGTGTCCCCATGGCCCTGGCACAGGGCTGTCCCCGCCCGTGTGGGCACCTGGCCCAGCTTTCTCCGTGGGGAGCAACAGGGCCGTGCTGCTGCCTCCCCGTGCCTTCCCCCGGCTCTTCCTTCCCCTCTGGCTAGAGATTGCCTCTCCCCTAGCAACGGAATTGCTCACTGGGCTGGTTTTTATTTGTTCTCTCATTGAGTTAGCGCTCGGTAAGGGTGGGAGGATAATTAGACCTGCTGCCAGAGGAGGTTGTGGAACTCGCTGTGCTGCCGGGAGCTGGGCTGGAGATCGCGCACTTGGGAAGGGCTGTGCTGAGCCCGAGCCCGAGCCCGAGCCCGAGCCGAGCCTAAATCCAAACCCAAGCCCAAGCGTGCTGCAGCCAGCCCAGATGATGCAGATGTCCCAGGACATCTGATCGCTCTTCCCAAGAGCTGTCCCCTCTCCTCCCGCGTGCTCCATCCTGCTCAACATCTCGGGATCTCCACCTGCAGGGCTGGAAATAGAGCAGCTGCTGGAGAGCCTTGTGTCAGGGCTGTAATCAGAGCTGGAAGCGGGGCTATCCACCAACGCACAGCCACGCAGATGTGGGCATTGTCCCAGGGAACCCTGGCACTGCCCCCTGGCATGGCAACCCCTGGGCACAGCCCCAGGCCTCAGCCTGGCTGCAAAAGGAGGCAGGAGAGTGCAGGAGCACTTGGAGCAGGGACACAGCACTGCAGGAGATGCTTTCAGTTGCATCAGCACAGGAGAAGCTGCAGCCTCTGTCCCGACTGTGGGAATGAGCTCCTCCCTGGCTTTGAGAGCCCAGGAGTTCATTCTTCCCCTGTTTTCCTACTGATTCTTGTTGTTGTCCCGTGCCAGGACCAGGAGAAGGCCTTGGAGAAGTACGAGGCCGTGGTGAAGTCGCTGCAGGAGCGCAGCCAGCAGGTGCTGCCGCTGCGGTACCGCCGTGAGCCGCCGCTGCAGCCCATCCCCGTGGAGGCTCTCTGCGAGTACGAAGGCGAGCAGGTACCGCCATCCTCATCCCGGGAATTCGGCTGCCACTGGCTCCTCAGGGGGCACGGGAATGAAGTGGCACTGGGGGAAGGAGCAGGTTCTCCCAGTGCAAGGGAACGAGGCAAAGGTCACGCTCGGCCCAGTGGGAAGAGCAGGTTTTGCAGCAGAGGAGCAGGAGGGCTCTGGTCTGGGGGAAATGCAGCCTCCCTGCGTCTCACACACCCTCGGGACGTTGCGACAGCTCTGTCACATTCCCACGCTCCCTGCGCTGATGGCCCGGCGTGTTCCCGGCCAAAGGAACAGCCCTCCAGCTCCGCCATTCCCGGTCCACATCCCCTCGTCCCCACCACCACGTGTCAGTCCCTGCAGGACTGAGCAGTTGGGCCACAGCGATGGGACAGGAGGGCCGGCAGCCACCACGGGAGCGGCAGGGCTGGGACAGGAGCCAGCAGCTCCAGCTGACTCAGCTGCCGGCATCTCCGAAAAGGAAAGCCGGAGCACAGCCCCGGGAACGCCTCCTCATCTCTGCCCGAGTGGGAATTCGCTTGCCGTGGCTGTCGCAAGAGGCCTGGCTCGGTGCCTGGAGGCTGCGGGGAGGGAGGAGCGGGCGCATGAGTTTCTGGCAAGCGGCAGCCGCTCGGAGGAGCCGGGAGAAGCGACTGGGCTGTGCCGGTGCTGGCGGCTGGAGGGCGGCAGGTTGCGATTCCTGCCGGGCTGCTGTGACCGGTTCCTGTCCCCCAGGGCCAGATCAGCCGCGGAGCCCACTACACCCTGCGGAGGAACAGCGGAGACCTTTGGGAAGTGGCCGACAGCGCAGGAGACACCATCAGCGCCCCCGGGGTCTGCTTCATGATCCCCCCGCCCGACCCCGAAGCGATCGCCCTGGCAGAGCAGTACGTGCCCCCAGCCTGGGGCAGGACCATCCCACTGCCCCTCCGGCCTCTGCCTGCCCCAGCCCCGGGCGCTGCCGCCAGCGCTGCTCCCCTGTCTGCCACCCCAGGGCTCCTGCCCTAATTCCCACGGCCAAGCCCTGCCTTCTCCAAGCCTCAGGCTTCCTCCTGGAGGGATTCCTGGCGCTTCCTGCTCGCCCACAGGATCCCACCTGGCAAAGAAGGGCTGCCTCAGAGCCATCCAGGCCCCCCCTCCTCTGGGGGCCATTGTGGCAGGGGGAGCTGCCCACCCCTCCCTCAGCAGGCAGGTTCCTGCCTGGCTGCCTGTGCCCTGCTCTCAGGACTCTGCTCTACCCCAGCATGGGGTGAAGGTGCTTTTCCCCCCACCTGCTCACGGCTGCCTCGAGGGAGCAGCCCCCACAACCCCTGCCGAGGTGGAGCTCCAGCGCCGGGCTGCTGACGGGCTGATGGAGGGGCTGAGGCTCTGACTGACCTCCTGCTGTCCCGGTTTGCAGAATTGCCAAGCACTACGTGACCGTGAAGGAGAAGACCAACAACTGCAAGAACATCCTGCAGCAGCGCTACGAGGGGCTGAAGGCAGACAGCATCGGAGGTGCGGGGCGGGAGGGCAGCCTGGGCACAAAAGGGCCTGAGCTTAGGTGGTGGAATATTTTATGGGGGTGTCTCCACCTCCTGAGGGTCCCGGTGAAAAGACACGATGTGGTCACAGCAGGGAGTGCAGCGGGATGAGGGCTGGGCACTCACCGTGGGGCTGAGCCCACACCCAGCTTCCAACCAGCTCTAACCTGCTCTCCCCTCGTTCTCCAGATGCTGCATCGGTTCGGGGACGCCAGCTCCTGGCAGGGCTGGAGAAAGTCAACAGTGACCTGGACAAGCAGGAGAAAGCAATAACAGCAAACCTGCGGCCGCCGCTGGAGCAGAGCCGGGCAGTGCAGGACAGCACCGAGCGCTCCAAGGACCTCAAGGCAGGGGCTGTGGAGCTGAGGGGTGGGGCCGCACAGGGACCGTGCTCCCAAAGGGGCTCCGGGGTGGTTCTCAGTAACCAGGGGTGCTGCAAGTGCTCCCTGAGCCCAGGGAATGAAGTGATGCTCACAGCTTCCTCCGGTGGAGATGGGGAGCAGCCCTGTGAGAAGGCTCAGAAGCCACAAACCTTTGCCCTGCTCCTGGCCCTGCTCAGCTGAATGGGAGAAGGTGGCGGCTGCAGGTGGTGGCCGTGAGGAAGAGAGGGGAGCCCTGAGGTTTGGATGCTGCCCACAGTGTGAGCACAGCAGGGATTTTAACTGTGCCAGCACCAGCACCAGCTCAGAGAGGAGCAGGAAAACCCTGGACACCCAGGGCAGTTTCTCCTTGTGGACCTGCTCCTGCAGGCTCCAGTGCCAGTAGCATCCAGCTCCTTTCCTCTCCTTCAGACCCCTAATTAAGGCAGGCTCCATGCCACAAACCTCCCCTGGTTCAGGAGGAAGTTCAGGCCCTGGTTACAGCACTTGCCCAGGGCTGTGTCAAAATCCAGCTGCCGCCACAAGTGAAAGCAAATTGCTCCAAGTGCCTGCAGCGCTTTGGTGTCCAGGCAAGGATTCATCCCTCAGAGGTCCAGATGAATCCGGTGTGTCCCTGAGAGAGCTGGAGCTGCTGGGAGCCACTCCCCAGCTGGACTTTCCTTGCTAAGGAGAGACAGGTCAAGAGAAAGTCAGTCAAAAATATCCTTCTGTGCCCTGCAGGCCTGAGAGGCACCTTCCATCCAACACAGACCCTCAGGCCTGACCTCCCTCCTCGCCCTGGACAGCCAAGGGAGGCTCCTTTGGAGCCACCAGGTCTTGGCTCAGCTGCTCTAAAGGCTTTGTTCCTCCTGCAGAACATCACCAACGAGGTCCGTCGCATTGAGCCCGAGAAAACAAGGAAGATCCAGGAGTGTGAGGCCTTCATTGAATCCGTGCCCAACACGGGCAGCGCGAGCCTGGTGAGGAGCAAGGTGGAGAACACCAACAAGAAGTACGAGCGCGTGGTGCAGCTGCTCAGCGCTGCCCAGGAGAAGTGAGTCGTGGCTTCAACCCCAGCCTGAGCCCGGCCTAAGGCGGGATCCTGCAGGAGGAGGGTGCAGGTGTGCTCAGACACCTTCCTCTCGTGTCCCTGCAGGGTTGAGGTGGCCACAAACCTGGAGAGGAGCCTCCAGCAAGGCCGAGACCTGCTGTCAACCTATGAGAACAAGCTGGTCATCGATGACACCGTGCCGGAGGACCTGAGGGTGGTGGACAGGAAGAAGGAGGAGCTGCTGGTGAGTTTCCTGCCCTGGTCACATGCTCCACACACAGAAGCACTTTCCAAAAGCTGCGCTGGTTCCTGCTCCACTCACAAGCTTGGAGCTGTTGGTGACGGGATGGCCTCCCCCAGCTGGGGGTGAGAGCTCACCTTGGCTGCAGTGAGCCCCACCTGCTTCAAACACAACCCCCTCCCATCCCCAAAGCAAATCAAATGCCACTTGAAGTCTTGTGCTTTGACAAAAGGACTAATGCAGGTTAATTCCCTCTCTGCTCTGCCCTCGTGAGACCCCACCCATGGTGCTGTGTCCAGCTCTGGAGTCCTCAGCACGAGAGAGACATGGACCTGTTGGAGCAGGTCCAGGAAAGATGATCTGAGGGCTGGAGCCCCTCTGGAGCCAGGCTGGGAGAGCTGGGGGTGTTCACCTGGAGAGGAGAAGGCTCCAGGGAGAGCTCAGAGCCCCTGCCAGGGCCTAAAGGGGGCTTCTAAAAAAGAGGGAGGAGACTTTCTTACACAGGCATGTAGTGGTAGGACAAGAGGAATGGTTTTAAACTAAAAGGGTTTCAAATTAGATATTAGGAAAAAATTCTTCCCTGTGAAGGTGGGGAGGCCCTGGCACAGGGTGCCCAGAGCAGCTGTGGCTGCCCCTGGATCCCTGGAAGTGTCCAAGGCCAGGCTGGACGGGGCTTGGAGCAGCCTGGGACAGTGGGAGGGGTCCCTGCCCATGGCGGGGGGGGGATGGGATGAGCTTTAAGGTTCTAACCTAAAACCTTCTGTCATTCTTTGAGAAGTGAAAGATAAAATGGTCTGGGAAAAGCAACTTGGTGCCTGATACTGGCCAGATGGACCTGGCAAGGCTTTGGGAACAGTTACTGCTGGGAAAACCTACCCAAACTGGTGATTCTTCTGCTATAGAAAGGCCAAGAACTGGCCGGGCCAGAATTTTCTGTGCTCCTTCAGCTTTTCCATGAAATCCCGAGTCCAGACTAGCACGGAAGAGCTTTCACTGCTCCTTCCAGAGCTGCTGCACTGGCAAGAGCAGGATCTAAGCCTTGCACGAGGAGCAGCGGCTATTTTGCACATAGGGTGGTTACCTTTAAAGGTCAGCAGGTCGAGGAGGGAGTAAGAGGTCGCTTTCCTTCCACCAAGGATTACGAGGTGGTTCTGGTTACCATGCGGGCCTTGAGCTTGGTTTTCTCCACAGCTGGTGGCACTGCTGCAGCTCCAGGGCGGCTGCTGGAGTTGATGTGGGTGACAGCAGTGACAAGAGCCTGGCACGTGTGAAACCCCAGAGAATCCCTCTCTCCTGCTTTTTTATCCGCAGGCCATGGGCACCGAGCTCCAGTCCAAGAAGTTCCTGCTCAGCGAAGCCGAGCAGAACCTGCAGAGGACCAAGACGTGCTCCAACACCCTGGCCAGCAAGTTCCAGGAGCACTGCCCTGACATCGAGCGCCAGGAGGCCGAGCTCTACAAGCTCAACCAGCGCTTCAACAACCTCAGCAAGCAGATCGACCACAGGTGAGACTCCGGGGCAGGAGCAGCCTGGAGAGCCGGGAGATTTTAGGGAGTTGGAACCACACCTTGGGATGCATCCTTTGGGAAGAGGAGGATGGTTCAGGCCTCTCCTCCTCCATCCCAGCTCCACGCTGGAATTGGAAGAGGCACAACACGATCCTGGGACGGAGGAGTGGCAGAAGGGCTTCCAGGGAGCTCGGAGGAGGAAAAGGGAGAGGTTGCTGGCATGCAGGGGCTGGGTAGAGCTGGGCAAAATTTGGGATGAAGTTCCCTCGCAACAGAGGTGCCGAGAGAACAACTCTGGCTCAAATCCATGGTTTAAGGAGCAGGGGCAGCGGGGATGGGTTCAGAGGTGTCTGCAGCAGGCACAGGAGAAGTGGCAGGGCTGAAGCTGAGCTGATTTCCCCCACAGAACGCAGACCCTGCAGAAAGCAAAGAGTGCCTACTCCAACTACCGCAGCAACTACGACAAGGTGAACCAGTTCCTGTGCAACATCCCCAACTACGAGCCCCAGGAGACTGACAACATCCAGCAGGTGGAGATGAAGCTGAAGAGCCAAGCGGTAAATCCCAGAGCACCCTGGGCTCCATGGGAGGAGGAGGAGGAGCTAAAAGAAACAGAACTTGGATAGCTCCTGAACATCAAACAGAAAAATGGAAATGTTATTTAGGCTTCTTCTTGTGCTCTAAGGTCCTGCTGTCCCCCTTGTTTACACATAGCAGGGCAGCTTGAGGAGGTTGGAATTTTCAGGGTTGTGAATTTAATGGTGACTCCCAAAAAGGCTGAAGGACGCATTTGGGTGTTGTTTTCCCTCTGATCTGTATCTCTGTGCACCCAGGCACTGCTCAGTGACATTGCAAGCAAGGAGCAGGAGGTGCAGAAGGTCTCTGCCACAGCTCAGCAGTACCAGCAGGCAGTGAAGGTAAGGACTGAAATTCTGCCTGTGAGAGAACACAGAAATGGGGTCATTGGGGTGGGAAGGGACCTTAAAAGTCATCCCATCCCACCCCTGCCATGGCAGGGACACCTTCCACTGTCCCAGGCTGCTCCAAGCCCTGTCCAGCCTGGCCTTGGACACTTCCAGGGATCCAGGGGCAGCCACAGCTGCTCTGGGCACCCTGTGCCAGGGCCTCACCTCCCTCCCAGGGAACAATTCCTTCCCTATATCCCATCCATCCCTGCCCTCTGGCACTGGGAAGCCATTCCCTGTGTCCTGTCCCTCCATCCCTTGTCCCCAGTCCCTCTCCAGCTCTCCTGGAGCCCCTTTAGGCCCTGCCAGGGGCTCTGAGCTCTCCCTGGAGCCTTCTCCTCTCCAGGTGAGCACCCCCAGCTCTCCCAGTGTGGCCCCAAAGCAGAGGGTGGGGTTTTGTGGCCTCCCCAAAAAACGCAAGGGATGAAGTTGTTAAAGCCAGGGCAGCTTAAGAGGAACCTGTGCACGAAGGGGGCCCAGTAATTTCACATTTTTCCCGGGCACGTCCTCTTACAGGACTACGAGTTGGAAGCTGAGAAGCTGCGGTCCATCCTGGACCTGGAGAACGGCCGGAATGGCTACATGAGCAAGAAGCCCAGGCTGCAGTCCCCGGCTGCCAAAGTGAAAGAGGAGGTGAGCAAGGGGCAGCCAGAGGAGAGCTAAAGCAGAGGGCAGCTCACAGGGCCACTGGGGGTTTGCAAACACCTGCATTTACTGTGGGGAGCTTGGTCCCAGAGGAGGCTGCAGGGAAGGGCAGAGAATCAGGAGGAAGGGATTTTTCAGCATTTTTTTGGACTGAGCTGGCCAAATGGGAAGGGAGGGAAAATGCTGGATTTAACTCTTTTTGAAAGGGGAAAAGGAGGAGGAAAGTCAAAAACCAGGAATTTTTTCCATTCTCCAGACATTCGGAGAAATTTCACCACCAAAGTTAGAAATACAGCGAGATGAGGCCACAGCTGCTTATTTCTGCAGGCTCTGTTTGCAACCTGCCTCAAACTCATCCTGCTTATGGAGGCAGGCGCAAGTGTCCACCTGGTTCTTCCTGCTCCTCTTTTTACTCATCTTGAGTAGGAAAATCCCAGTATGACCATGAGTGCGTGAGAATCCCTCTCCCTCCCCCAAAACCTGGCAGCGGACCGCTGCAGATTTTCAGAGGAGCAGCCAGGGTTACCTCCTTAGGGCCTGTTGTTTCTGGCCTTCTCAAGCTCTTCCCAACGCGTTTTTGTTCTGCAGGAAGCTGCTCTGGCGGCCAAGTACACGGAAGTGAACGCTGTGAACAAGCAGAGGCTGCAGAACCTGGAGTTCGCCCAGAGCCTCCTGCGGCAGGTGAGCGAGCACAGGAGCAGCTGGTGCTGAAGGGAGACCCGTGTTGGAACCATGGGAACTTGGGAATGGCACACACGTGGGGCTGTGCCAGGACAAGCTGAACGGGGAACAAGTGTAGCTGGTGTTTTGTCCCCCTAAACCATTAATCAGCACTTAAATCGGACAGACCACCCCCAGTTCCATTTCCACTCATCCGAGGAAGCTTCACACCACTTTTCACACTCTTTGCCATTCTGTGGCAGAATCAGCATCTCTTGTGGCTCAAAGCTTTGTTCTGACAGCAGCAGGCATTGCAGAAAGGATTTCTCAGGCTGGGAACCCGCAGAGAAGTCTGCAAATACCCCGAGCTCCGAGTTTGCCATTGCTCAAGTCCCTGCTGTTGTTTTGTTGGGATATCCTGGCCTGGGTCAGGAATAGTGTGGCCAGCAGGACCAGGGCAGTGATTGTCCCCCTGTGCTTGGCACTGGTGAGGGGCACCTTGAGTCCAGTGCTGGGGCAGCTCTGGGCCCCTCACGACAAGGACATGGAGGGGCTGGAGCGTGTCCAGAGAAAGGAACAGAGCTGGGGAAGGGGCTGGAGCACCAGGAGCAGCTGAGGGAGCTGGGAAAGGGCTCAGCCTGGAGGCTCAGGGGGAACCTTGTGGCTCTGCACAGCTCCTGACAGGAGGGGGCAGCCTGGGGTGGGGGGTGTCAGGCTCTGCTCCCAGGGAACAGGGAGAGGATGAGAGGAAACGGCCTCAAATTGTGTCAGGAGAGGTTCAGGTTGGACACCAGGAAGAGTTTCTTCATGGAAAGGGTGGTCAGACATTGGAAAGAGCTGCCCAGGGAGATGGTGGAGGTGTTCCACTATTCCTGGAGGTGTCCAAGGAAGGACTGGACACGGCACTCAGTGCTCTGGGCTGGTGACAAGGTGTGCCTCAGTGACAGATTGGACTTGAGGATCTTGGAGGTCTTCTCCACCCTAAATGATTCTTTGATTCTATGATGATAAGCACCAAAAGTGTGATTGACTGGATTTTTTTGACTAAGTTTTTGGATCCTTTTTCCAACAACAGCAGCCAGAGATTCAGGTGACACAAGACTTCGCCCAGACCAAAAAATCCGTAAGGCCTGTGGAAGAGGTCTGGAAGTTGAAGAAAGAGCTCGAGGATGAGACTCAGCGTCGGCAGCAGCTCGAAGCGGAGATCAAAGCCATCCAGAACAACATTGTCCACCTGCAAAACCAGAAGCCCCAAGAAACTGTGGTGAAGAAAGAGCTGGTGAAGAAGGTGCCTGACCCCCAGCTGGAGGAGAGCTTCCACAGACTGCAGCAGAACCTGGCAGAGGAACAGCGCAAGAACCAGGTGCTCCAGGATGAGCTGGAGGCTCTGAAAATCCGGCTGCGTGTCCTGGAGCACGAGAAGAGGGAAGGAGGGCAGGAGTACATCGTGAAAGAGGTGCTGAGGATTGAACAAGATAAGGCTCAAGCTGATGAAATCCTGAGGCTCAAGGAGGAACTGGAAGAGCTCAGGAGGCAGGAAGGGACCAGGGAGAGCGAAGTCATCCTCTTGCGCCAACAAATCGCTGTGCTGTCCAGCGAGAAGAACAAAGAGCAGGAGAAGGTGACGGAGAAGGAGGTGCTGAAGCTGCAGAACGACCCCCAGCTGGAGATGGAATTCCGGATGTTGCAGGAGACCAAGGAGAGGGAGAGCGCCCTGCGGCAGAAGCACGAGGAAGAGCTCAGCTTCCTCCAGGACAAGCTCAAGCGTCTGGAGAAGGAACGGGCCATCGCCGAGGGCAAAATCACCGTCAAGGAGGTGCTGAAGGTGGAGAAAGACTTGGTCATTGAGAGGGAGGTGAATGAGCTCCGGCGCCAGTACGAGGATGAGAAGTCCAAGGGCCGTTCCAACGAGCGGGAAAAGGCTGAGCTGCTCAGGAAGATCCAGCTGCTGGAGGAGGAGAACTCCAAGGTGGTCGTTCAGGAGAAAGTGCGTGAGATTGTGCGCCCAGACCCCAAGGCTGAGAATGAAGTTGCCAACCTTCGCCTGGAGCTGGTGGAGCAGGAGAGGAGGTACCGTGGTGGGGACGAGCAGCTGAAGAGCTGCCAGAACGAGCTGGCTGCTCTGAAGAACAGAGGGCCCCTGGTGGAAGTCAAAGAGGTCATTAAGGAGGTCATTAAGTACAAGAATGATCCAGAAACTGAAAAGGAGCTCCAGCGACTCCGGGAGGAGATCATAGAGAGGACTGGAGCCATCGAAAGAGCTGACCTGGAGATCTACCAGCTCAAACAAGAGATACAAGCTTTGAAAGACACCAAACCTCAAGTGCAAATGAAGGAAGTCGTTCAAGAAATCCTGCAGTTTCGGGAAGACCCCAAGACTCGAGAGGAGGTGGAGTCGCTGCGGGTGCAGCTGGCAGACGAACAGATGAAGCACATTGACCTGGAGAGGGAGCGCCTTCTCCAAGAAGAAAAAGTAAGACAGAAGGAGGAAGAACTTTCCCAGGTGAAGGAGAAAGTGGTCCAGCAGGAAGTAGTGAAGTATGAGCAGGATCCTGCCTTGAAAGCTGAGGTGAACTCCTTCTCCCAGAGCATCGAGAGCGAGCTGAAGCAGATCGACGGCCTCCGCGAGGAGCTGCGCAAGCTGCAGAGGAGACGCTCCGAGCTGGAGCGGCAGCTGGAGGAGCTGGAGAAGGAGAGGCAGGCCCGCAGGGAGGCTGAGCTGGAGGTGCAGAGGCTCAGGATCCGGCTGAATGAACTGGAAGAACAGGAAAGAGAAACGACAGAACGAGTGACTGTGAAACAGAAAGTGATCCTTCAGCAAGATCCCCAGCAGGAGAAGGAGCACTCCCTCCTCAAGCTGGAGTTAGAGGAGGAGAAGCACCGCAGACAAGTCCTGCAAACCGAACTGGAAGCCCTGAGAAAGAAGCTCCTTTCTTTGGAGAAGATGGAGGTCAAGGAGAAAGTGGTCTTTTCAGAAAGCATCCAAGTGGACAAAGGAGACACGGAGTACGAGATTCAAAAGCTGAAGAGCAACCTGGAGGAAGAAAGCAGGCGCAAGAGGGAGCTGGATGCAGATATCAACCGCCTGGAAACCAGGCTGTCTGAGGTGGAATTCAACAACTCCAAGTCCTCAAAGGAGCTCGACTTGTTAAGGGAGGAAAACCACAAACTACACCTCGAGAAACAGAACCTGCTGATGGAAACAAGGAGGCTGCAGTCAGAGATTGAGCTCACCGCAACAGAAGCTCAGGATTTGAGAAACATGACCCACGTGGACAGTGGAATAAACCTGGACTCCAGGTTCCAGGCTTTGGAAAGAGAGTTGGAGGATCTGAAGCAGTTATCCAGGGAAAAAGATGCAGAGATTGAGCAACTCCAGAATCGCCTGAAGACAGTGGCTATCAAGAGGGAGCAAAGAGAGAACCACCTGAGGCGCTCCATCGTGGTCATTGACCCCGACACGGGAAAAGAGATGTCTCCAGAGGAAGCTCACGTGTTTGGCCTCATTGAATGGAGCCTGTTTGTCAAACTGAAGAGCCAGGAATGTGACTGGGAGGAGATCTCAATAAAGGGTCCCAACGGGGAATCGTCCGTGATCCTGGACAGGAAGTCCGGCAGGGAGTTCTCCATCGAGGATGCCCTGAAGAGCGGGAGGCTCACCATGGCCCAGTACGACAGTTACCTCAACAAGGAGATGTCGATCCAGGAGCTGGCGGTCTTGGTGTCCGGCAGCAATTACACAGCGCTCGCTCCACTTTAGAAACTTCACTTCGAGAGCAGCCAGTCCGAGCTGCAGCACCTTGTAGACACCCAGATCACTGCAAAGCCTCGCCCTCCTCCGCGTCTGCCCAACCGCTACAGCCTCTGCCCCGGCCATGCTACGCAGCCAGACCGCTCGCTGTCACACACTGCAGAAAACACCGCCAGTCGTGGAAAACATCTGCCAGAACTACAGCCAAGCCTTCTCCCCCTCTTCCTCCCTGCCTACCAGAGAACAAGAGAAAGCCTTAGAACAGTGAAGTGCCTCAAGTGCAAGGACGCAGTAGAACCTGCAGTTTCCTCAACCTCTGCTCACGTAAAGCCGTGTCAGGAGAGAGACTGAAGGTCCAGGTGACTCCGAGGTGTCCAGCAGGAGCTGGGTACATCAGCTGCATGTTGATAAGCCAGACAGTCCCACCGCGGACAACTGACTCGATGGGCTCGTCCTCTGAGAAAACCAGCTCTGTGGAAACCAAGGTTTCAGTCCAGAATCACGTCAACACCACCATTCGTTCACCTCCGTGCCTGTGCTGCTGGGGAAGAGGCAAGATGTGCTTTGATGGCACCAGCCATTGATCCAGGAGGAGCATTGTCACACCTCAGAGGTCAAAGGAAAGGACACGAAGAGATGGCGGAAAGTGCCTGACACAAGGGGCTGTGCACAGCATGCGAGGGAACCCAAGGCAGAGGGCCTCCCACACACAGCTCGTTCCCTCGTGGTTAGAAGCTGTTTGTGCTGGTGTTTTCCTGGATGGAGTGACATGCAGCTACGTGTTTCATTTACTTGTGTAAGGGAGTGGGGAATAGAGGGGAATTCTATTTATAGTACAAAATAAAAATGCAGTGGTTCCAATCAGAAGGTGATCGATCTTTATTAATTATGGCGACCTTTTGATCTCTGACTGCACGAGAAGTTGCCGTTTTGGAGTCAGAATTAAAACACTAAGATTATTCATTTTAGCTGCTGGCTGTTTTCCAAGGGGGGCAGTTGCTGGAGCAGCACTGGAGCTGGGGGTTATCAGCAGCACCAGATGGGAGTGAAGTGCTCTGCAGAATGGGGCTGCAGCTGCAGGAGGACAGTGGATGGCACGGGGATGGTACCAGAGCCCATTCACTCATTTTTTCCCAAATTTCAGCTCACACCCCAACCCCAGTCAGCTCTGAAGTCCACAAAAGCAGCCACAAGCATTCCCTGCTTATCCCTCTGGGCTCTGGGGATTAACACCAGTATTTTCCCTCTGTGAATGAAGGGATCAGGCAGGATCACACTGGTGCTCCAGGGTCTGAGCCCCACACGTCCTTTCCAGCAGAGGCCAACTTCAGGCAGCAGCAGGAGCACAGGGAATGAGGAGAAACATTCCTACCCCTACACCAGCTGTAAGAGAGCTGCCAATCACTCACCACGTAGGAGACTTTAAAACAGTCAGTAATTCATTACTCACTCAAGAAACAGATGAGCATCCAAGCTGCAACAGAAATTCTTGAAAACAAAGTCAGGGAACTAGAGGCAAGGAGATGGGAAAAAAAAAAAAAGAAAGCATTTTGGAAAGTTTGAAACAATTTATTCAGTTGTTCTGTACAAGATTAACAGTTTTCATACCACCCCCACCATCTTCAGCAAGACAGTCCCAACACACACAAAGAAAATAGAACAGTAAACTGCAGCTCTTACACCCAAAAGGAACTGCCATCCCCAAGAAGTGCCATGGGAGCCTTCCCTCCCCGTTCCATCCCGGAAGCGCTGCAAGTTGCCTCGCCAAGGCAGAGGTGCCAGCCTGGCTCCCCATCAGCTGCTCTGCGTGCGCCTGCCTTGCTGCCACTCTGCTCCACACCACTCACGCATTCATTAGAGCATGTAAAGAAAAAATATCCCACAGAATTCCCACCACATAAACATTTCCCTGAGGCAAGAGGCTTCGCTAAATTCCTAGAAGGAGGGCATTCTGCTCCGGCCGCGCTCACGGGGGCTTCCCAGCAGAAGCATTCAAGTCAAAGCAAAGAGAGGGAGGAGAACCAGAACCTCGAGTCACTTGCTGAGAGCCCCTGTTCTGCCAGGTGTCCCAAGCTTCCAGCTCCCAGGAGAAGCTGAAGGTGCCAAGCACCCCTCAGGATGAGGCCTTCAACGGGAACCACGCAACATCCACTGCTCGGGGTCCACCAAGAACTGCTGTGCTTTGTTTTACCCACAAAAGTTCTGTCTTTGGCTCTTTTGCTACAACCTAGGTATTTTCTGTAAACAGACTTGAAATCTGAGCTGTTTCCGTTATTTTGAAGTACAATCAACTCACTGATCTTGGGCAGTTATGTATCAGCTCAAATTGAAAACAGTCATTCTCGGATTTTAACAAAAACCAGAGGACACTAAAGTAGGCATTTGCTGGTATCCTGGGGTCAGCAGCCTTCCCAAAGCTCAAGGAGGAAGCTGTGAGCTTTTCCTTGGAATACCAGTAAATTCTACATGGATCAGCACTACCACTGCACAACTGGGACGTGGCTGTGGGGGCCTGAGAGGAGACAGACTGGGGAGAGCAGGAAACCAAACCTCAGAAAGCTCAGGTGGAGCCTCAGCCTGCCCTCAGCCCAAAGGGGGTGCTCAGGGGGAGCATTTAGGTCTAAAAGTTAAAAAATGAACAAGAAAAGGCGCCCCCAAGTATAGAAGGTCCCTGTTCCTGCAGCTGTGCCGAGCACATGATCCTGGTGCAGGTGTCACTGAGGAGAGCAGTGTTTGTCTCTGGAATTCGTTCGACAGAAAGTGACTGTGGTTCATCTCACTCATTCCCTCTGCCCACCAGACTGATCCTAACTCACAACCCTAGGAAAGAATGGCTTTAGGGGAGGGCCTGGAACCCGCCTGCACATACTGGGATGAGAACTGGTGCTCCTGCTGGATTTGGGACTGTCCTCAGTCACCAGGTCACCACTGAAGTCCAGACAGTGCAGCTTTTTTTTTCTTTTTTTTTTGATGTGCAACCATAAAAAGCTCTATTAAATAAACCAGAATACATTTTAAATACAGAATGATTAAAAAAGGGTTGAGGAGCACACAAAACAGGGCTGAAATGTGTGTCACTAGTCCACTCTTGCTCCACCATAAAAGGCACTGGAATTATGTCTCCCGATCCGTGTGACATGCCAACAAGTGTCCCATTCAATCCAATGCATTCGATGGCAATGAGGATAAAACTGAGCAGGAAAAAAGCATCCCTTTGGAGGGAAAAAAAAATCCAAAAACTCAAAAGAAGTAGAATTCTAAAAGTCGATGACTGCATCTAAAAATGTCTCTCTAAAGAGTCTTCCTTCTCCTCCAGAGGGGAACATCCGGTGGCTCCTCAGAGTCACCACACAGAAAATGTTAAGTCCTCCAGTCAAGTGTAGCACAGTTTTATAGTACAATTGGAAAGTTACTCAAATATCTTCAACAAAGCACTGGCAGTGCTCGAATGATCCAAGTAAATCCAAAGCAGAAGAAAGAAGCACCTTTCACACCCTCCACGGGGACACCAAGGAGGTAACTGGGCTTGGAGGTACTTGGCAGCTACAGACACGGGTGGGTGGGAATCCACTGCAGGACCATCCGAGTCTCCCTGCGACTTCCAGCTCCTGCCAGTGCCAGGGAATGCAGGGAGGGCAGCAGCAATAAAACAGTGCTACAGAAGGTTCCTCATCAGGGCATGGCTCAAGGTGGCCCCGTGTGTGGGGCTCAGCTCTGAAAGCTCCTGAGCAGACGCCCCCATGAGTTCCTCGTTGCAGTTCAGTCTCTCCAGTTGTCGTAAAAAACAAAAGAGATAGAAGACAAAAAAAAAAAAAAAAAAAAAAAAAAAAAAAAAGAAATCAGAAGACACAGCTGGTATCCAAAGTCCATGACCTGTTCCTCTGGGTTTTATCCTATGGGTGCTGTCACTCCCCTCCTTGCAGGCGTCACAACTTGCGCTGCTGTGCATTGGACCCTTTGCCGTGAAGCTGAGAAGCATCTGAAAGAAAATAAAACCAGCTGGGAAGGAGCTGTGGGCAGCTGGGCCAGCCAGGCCTCTGCACAGAGGGAAAGAGAGGCCTTTCTCTTCCCTGCCAGCACCAAGGAGCAGGAAGAAGAGGATGTGCTCGGAGACAAGTGCCCACTGGGAGCAGCCCTGCCTCTGAGGGAGGGACAGGGGAAGCACTGGGGGGCCCCTGGGGGCTCGCACGGCACAGACCCCAGCTGCCAGTGGGCTCCTCAGCCTGTGCCCTTCTCTAAGCCCATCCAGGAAACCAGAGATGCATGGAATGGCTGCCTTGCACCTACAGGTGGTTGGAAGTAACCTGTGAGTACATTTTTGCTGTTGTAATCACAGAATCCCAGAATTCCAGAATCCTGGAGGTTGGAAAAGACCTCCAAGACCATCAAATCCAACCTGTGACTGATCCCCACCTCGTCCCCAGCCCAGAGCGCTGAGTGCCACATCCAGGCTTTCCTTGGACACCTCCAGGGATGGGGACTCCAAACCTCCCTGGGCAGCCCCTGCCAAGGCCTGAGCACTCTTTCTGGGAAGAAATTCCTCCTGGTGTCCAACCTGAGCCTGCCCTGGCACAGCTTGAGGCTGTTTCCTCTTGTCCTGTCACTGGTTGTGTGGGAGAAAAGGACAACCCCTCCCCTACAAACTCCTCTCAGGTAGGGCTTTAAGTGCTTTATTAATGATTTATTAATTATTTAATCAGGTGCTTTTTAAATGAAGGCTTTAGGTGCCCACTGACAGCAACAGGAACTACAGGACTCTCACCACTGATGGAACAGAAAGGAATGGATGCGGAGGAAGAGAGAAAATGCACTGAAGAGAGAAAAAGGAAGGAAGTTTCAGGAAGCAAAGGTTTAGCAGGAGCAAATAAAACTACATCAGATTGTGATGAACAAATGGGAGCACTGAGATGTGCGGCTAAAGCAGCAGTGGCACCGAGCAGGGCAGCAGCAGCTCCTCCTCCAGGCCAAGGACAGCTCATTCCATGCAAGGGCTCAGCCCAGCACATCCCATTTCCACATTCCCAGCACCTCCACCTGCAACAGCAGCACCAACCACACACAGGCAAGCAATGGATGCTCCTTGCTCAGAGGCCTTTGGATGAACATGGATATAAAAGCACTTTTGTTTAAGGCATCGACATTGCCTTGCATTTGCAGCAACCTCCCACACACCTTGCAGCGTTCGGACACCGCAATGCAGCTGTGGCCAGATGTTGGTGCAGCTTGTGCCACAAAACACAGCAGTTCATTTTAAAGTTATGGGGGTCACTTAAATATCTACTGTGTTCTTCTGCAAAACACCAAAACTGGGAATGTTTGAAGGGATGGCAGCTCTAGGCTCAATCTCCAATCTTTAAGTGAAAATACCATGTGGGAAAGCAGGTCCTTGCTGAAGCTGTATCCATGGGCAGTTTTCCTTCACTTATTCCCAGTGATCTTTTGTCTTCTGGCACTACATCCTGCTGAAGAGTCCCTCAAGAAATGCTTCTGTTACAAGCCCTATGAACAACAGTGAAGCACCCACTCTGAATTCCCTCAACTAAAGGGACAAGGAGCTGCTCCTCAGTGACACGGAATCCATTCCACAATCCATGGCCAAAGTGCAATCCCTCGCCTCACTCTCCAGGCAGTGTGATTTACAAACAGGAAGGGTCTGTCACACCAGAGGTGGCTCTGCCACACTAAAGTGGCACAACCCACCTCAAACTTCAGCAAGAGAAGCAAAGAGAACCAATTCTTTGCATTTTCACGAGTGCACAATGCACTCTTCTTTCTTCAGCAAACAAACGTGGTGCTCAGCAGTCAGGGGCATTTATTCCATGACTGCTCCAGGAGGCCACAAGGTTCTCCATGCACAGAGCCACAGGATCAGGCTAGCACTCCTAAATCAGGCTGATGCTGCCCAGGAAGGCCATCCCAACAGGAGCAGGTACTGAAACAGCCGCACTGAACTGCACTCAAGTGCTACAGAACACGCCTGAGAAAGCAGAAATAGGAGTTACCAGGGGAATAAGCAGCTCCCTGAAGCAGGGATCTGCTGGCACTGAATTCCAACTTTCCTTACTTGTCTCCTTCTTTGCAAAACTTGTTTTATGCATCACTTCTGCAGGCATCAAACTGGGGCAGGAACAGGCTTAACTGCCAAATCCTCACGTTGTGAGCAGCAAGTGGAGCAATCTGCATTTACACTACAAACTTGTCGTGAAGGAGATGCTGGCAATTAACTCAGAGCACAGACACGAGACAGTCTGGTCTGACACATTTTATGTAGGTCACCAGGAACAAAACTCCACAGAGCTGGAATATTCATTCCAGGGCAGTCCTGGCAGGCTGTGTGTGAACAGGCACAGCTTTCATCCTGGCAGGAAAATTATGAGTATCTCCAGGAACCAACACCTGCTGTAAGCACTGAGGGTTCACCATTCCAAAAATCACAGAATCACAGAATGGTTTGATTGGAAGGGACTTTAAAGCTCATCTCGTTCCAGCCCATGCCACGGGCAGGGACACCTTCCATGATCCCAGGCTGCTCCAAGCCCCCTCCAGCCTGGCCTTGGACACTTCCAGGGATCCAGGGGCAGCCACAGCTGCTCTGGGCACCCTGTGCCAGGGCCTCCTCACTCTCACAGTCAATAATTTCTTCCTAATCATGAAATGGTTGGGTTGGAAGGACCTTTAAAGCTCATCTCCTTCCACCCCTGCCATGGGCAAGGAACACCTTCCACCAGACCAAGTTGCTCCCAGCCCCTCACTCTGACCCTCGGAGAGGCTTTGGTGCCAGCCACACCAGATGGAAAACACCTGAAACCCCTTTGTTTTCAGCCCTAAAGGAAGGATCTGCTGAGATAGAGGAGGCAGAAGACAAACACGAGCATCTGACAAGTTACCTGGCAAACTCTGTGGTAAATGAGTGGACAGGGCAGAGTGTGGGAGTGGCGCTGCATGGTGGGGGCTGGAGTGCAAACCAGCCAGAAGACCTAGAGAGAAAAACAAAGAGAGGAGAGGGAAAAAAGGAACAAATACACATCCAAGACAGAAATGAGCAGAAGAGCTGCAGTTAGCTCAGAGCTCGGGTTCCAGCTACTGGCGCTTCTGGGCAAGCTCTAGGGATGTGCCCAAGGTTCTCCAAATGCAGCTGCTGGAGATACAAAAGCAGGGACCAGAGCATGAAGCAACAGCCAGAGAGATGGGCTGGGTGTGCAGTGGGCCAGCACAGCAGAGCACTGATGTTCTACAGGACAGCACAGGCACAAGGGACACACAGGTGACCAGCAGGATACTCACTGTGCCCAAGGCCGTGGTGGAAAGTTCCTGGAGCAGGTCCCGTAACGATTGCATCCTTGGAAACTCCTGCTTTTGGGGAGGAGTCGGAACTGAAGGAGATGACATGGAGAGGGAAAGAATGAATAGGAGAGATAATACCTAACGGGGTGGAGCTCAGGGCAGCTGGCAGCTTTGGGTTGTTGGACTTGTAGGATGGAGCCAGTACACTTAAGGAGGAAGAACTCGTTAGCAGCACAGCTCCACTAGTTCCTTTCTGAAAAGGAATGGAAAAGGTCAGTCAGGATGGGAAAACCACGGCGCAGCATCATTCATACTTACAGATCTGCAAAACATGGAATGCTCAAGAATTCCCCCTTGGAAAAAGCACCCTCCCAGCCAGAGCCCGAGAGATGCCAGTGCTTGAGGCCATCTGCAGATGGACACTGGCAATCCAGCCCTTCTGAATGTGGCCACGCTGCACTTGCCTCCGTGACTCTCTTGCTCTGGACCTGTGCTTCCATTAGGCAGAGGAAAAGTTTCCACACTGCCTGGGAGTCGCTTCCTACTCACTTTTGGCACTGCTGACAATTCCAGGCACCAAGGTTTGGCACCCAAGGCACCCAGGGGTGTTATTTAGGATCTCTCTCATGGAGACAGGCACCGCTGGGGAGTGTTTCCCAACTCTCTGTCTCAGTAACAGACATGGCACAGGAGCTGGGCAGTACAGGGTTTGATTTAAATATACTCATGGAATTTCCCAGCTTTCTATGGGCCATGAAGGAAGGCGGGGCTGAGCAGCCAACAACACATGAATACAACAACATTTTTGCTACAGATACGAATGAAGCCCCTTATACCATTAAGTACAACAATATTATAATAACACAAATTTGTATTGACAGCCTCAAGTTGTGCCAGGGGAAGTTTAGTTTGGATACTGGGAAAATTTCTTCATGAAAGGGGTGCTCAGTGCAGTGGTGGAGTCACCAACCCTGGAGGGATTTAAAAGGCACGTGGATGTGGCACTTGGGGGCATGGGTCAGTGGTAGCCTTGGCAGTGCTTGGACTTAATGGTTCTAGTGGACTTTTCCAGTCTTAGTGATTCCATGGTTCTATGACCACAGGTTATTTATTCTGTGGGCCAGTCATGACAAAAGTGGCAATAATACTAAAATGACTAGCAATAATTTAAAGAAGGCAAAGTTTGTAGATCTAATTAATAATAAATTCATCATTACACTTTTAGTTTATGCCAGGAATTTTAGCTCTTATGATAAATTACCTTACTGCACTTTCTCTTAATCCAAGTGGAAGCCCTACTGTCCCCATAACTTGCAGAGCCAGGGCAGGAACATGACACAAAAACTGCACTTTGGAAGGTACCACAATATTCTGCTTAGCTGCTACTTTAAGCTGAAAATGAAAGCTGGAATTCTGGAGTGCAAACCCAGGACAAAGGGCACAGCTTTCTAGCCTAAAGCAGCCAAAACCCAGACAGTCACTCAAGAATTTCACAAAGTGCTTCTGAAGTGGCCCCTTTCGGGCAGTGCTGAACAAGGCAGGAGCTCCCAGCAGTGCCCCCTTACCGGCACAGAGGTAGAGGCTGCGGTGCTGCTGACCACAGCTGGCTTTAGGGACGAGGTCAGCAACTTGGCCACACCCTGGGTGCCCCCGCTGGAATCTCCGTTGGAGCCTCCAGGAGGTGCCACCAAGGTCAGCTTCTGGGAAACGGGAGTTTTCTTCACAGAGGAGCTGGAGGCCGGGCGGCTGGAGGCCGAGCCTGGGGAAGGGGCTGGAACGCTGGGAAGCAAATTCCCAGAGGAGCTGCCCTGGTTTGCAGAAGCTCCAGAGGAGGAGCTGCTGGAAGAAGCCCCGTGCTTGGAGAGGGACCCAGCGACGAAAGGCGATTTGTAGGATTGTCCTGAAGAGCCGGAGCCACTCGAGTGCTTCCCAGCATAGCTGAGAGATGATGAGGATGAACCCTGGCTCTTGTGGGAGCTGCTGGAGTTTTGGGTGCTGCTTGGGGACGCGGAGGAATGGAAGCTCTGAGCTTTGGTTGATGACTTGACCTGCTGGAGGAGGGAGCGTTGGGGCAGAGGGGCGGAGGACTTGGGATTCTGCAGTTTGACAAAGGGAGCTGGGGAGGTGAAGGCTTTCTGGAGCTGAACACCAGGGTGGAACACCTTCACCTGAGAGCCCGGCACTGGTGCCGAGGCTGGGGGCCCGTGGCCTGGCCTGACCAGGCTGTGGTGCTTCTGCTTAGCCTGGTGGGCGTCAGGAAGGATTTTGCTGGGGGAGGATTGGCAGGAATGCTCTTTGTAATTAGAGGTCTCTGTCTTCTT
Organism: Dasyornis broadbenti; assembly: GCA_013397935.1. Classification (NCBI taxonomy): domain Eukaryota; kingdom Metazoa; phylum Chordata; class Aves; order Passeriformes; family Dasyornithidae; genus Dasyornis; species Dasyornis broadbenti. The sequence goes on along the minus strand of VZRN01001476.1, from coordinate 83,090 downwards.
GTCTTGAGAAGACTGGCCCAATGCCAGGGCCTGCTCAGCCAGGAAGTTGAGAGGAGACTGGAGCGAACCAGAGGATGCTGTAGGGGAAGGGTTGGGCTTTGGAAATGTCCTCTTCTCCTCTGAGGATGCAAGAGTTGGGATCTTCTCTGGTGGAGCTTTCGGAGCTGCAGGAAGAGTAAAGTCAGGGCTCCCTCCTGCCCTGCTGTTCAGCACAGCCAGTTCCTTGGACACCGCTTCCAGGGAGGAGGTGGGGTTGTGGATCAAGTCCTCATCCAAGGAGTCATCCTTGAAGGTGGCAGGAGTGGCAGTGCTGCTGGCAGCCTGGGCTGTCCCAAGGGACAAGAGTTCCCTGGTTTGGGCACTGATGCCCAGGGCTCCTCCCTGGGGCTCTGAGGACATGGCCAAGGTGCTGCTCGAGTGCAGGGAAGGGACAGACACCAACAGCTTCTTGTCTGGCTTGCAGGAGGAGTCCTGGAACGACAGCACAGGAGAAGGCAAGGTCAGAAGAGAGACAGGGTTTACTGCTGAAAAGGTTCCCCATTTGGGGACAAAAGGCAGGATACACATATTCTGTGTCTATCAGGCCCCACCTGCCTCCCAACTGCAGTTGCAGTTGTTTTTTCAAGGCAAATCCTGAACAGAGCCACTTCCCAGTAGCTGATGTACAGGTACAAAGCTCAAACACAGGATTCAGGATGGCAGCCCCTTGACTTTTGCCATATACCAACCATGAGAAGCAGAAAACAGAACTCACCTTCACTTTCACCTTAGCAGGAGCAATAACTTTCTTCTTCGCCCTGTTTGGAGGGAGACAAGAGAAACACAGCTCAGTGACTGCTCCCAGGGAAGGATCCAGCTGGGGAGCACACCTGGGCCTGTCAGTGATGATCCACTGAGTCTTTACAGGGAACAGAGGCAGCATCTCAGGTTGCTAGGATTCAAAACCACGACATTTGGTTGCTGCTCCTGGAAGCCCCAACACCCACAGAGGGGACGGATGAGGGAGCGGAGCAGAGTCCTGGAATGGGAGCAGAGCAGTGAAACACCCACACACACACACCCTGCAGGGCTGCAGGACCCCACTGCTGCCCTCCTACAGCAACACCAGAGAGAAACCAGAACAGAGACCGTTCTGCAGAAGTTACACCTTTCTTTTGGCTTCCCAGAAGAAGCCAAGGATGCAAAAGCATCTGCCAAATTCCCAGAGAATAGATTGTTTGGAATGGTCAGATGCAATCTCTGGTACAAGACATCCCTGAGCTGCTGGGATGGTGTGGCTGAGGGAAGGATGACTCTACACCTATTTCACAGTGTTTCTCACACTTCCCCTCACTCATGCAGTGCCAAGAACAGGACTGTCTGCCAAACTAACATCAGCCTATATCCGTGTCATCATCTGTGATCAACCACCAGCAAGATCCATGAGACCCTTTGGATTAAAGCCCCTGCCCAGCTGGATTCTGCAGGCTCTTGGTTTGTCACCCACCAGCCTGTTGCACCCACCTTCACCAGTCTGAGGTCACTGTGTCCCTCTTGAACCAGGCAGCAAGAAAGAGGGAATCCAGAATCCAGTAAGGACCGACCGAACAGGCTGCAATAATCACACTCTCCCAGGCCCAGCACAGAGGCCTTACTCCAGGCTGTTGAACCAGGGGGCAACCTGGCTTCAGAGTCCTTATTTTTGAGCTCACTGAAGGCTAAAGCACCACAGGAAAGTGTTGGGAGATGTCCCACAAACAACTGCTCTCCCTAGACCTCCCCAAAGGAAGCAGCACCGATCCGTGTTGGGGGAGCCAAGCAAGCTCAGGTGCTCCTGCACGATCCCCCCAGGCCCCAGGGAATGGAGATCAGCAGTTTTCACTCCGAAGGAATGCTGTGATACTCACAGGACTGATGTGAGGTGTCCGTGTACACGCCTGCTCTCCTTAAACAGTGTCCTAAGAAGGGAAGAGAGCAATGAGAAGTGATATCCAGCAGGACCCAGTAGAGCAGCTGGGATCACTGGAGACAGAGCTGCACAGCACAGCAGGGGACTCAGTGAAACTGAAACCACAGAGAGCAAACAAATGTTCAGCCCTGTTCCAGGAAGATCCTCCTGAGCTGCCTCTCACAATTCTCTCTCTGCGGAGCAATGCTTGCGGGCACTGGAAAGGCCAATTAAGGCAGTGGTTGGACAATACCTAAGGAAAAAGCTCTGCCAGCTAAAAAAGCCAACTGGAGAGGCAGGACCATCGCTCAGGGTGTTGCTGCTGCCACAGATCATCCAAGAGCTCTTCAGCTTCCAGGGAGAAAGGTTCCCTTCCCATGCCTCTCACAGAGCAATGAAGGAGAGAAGGGTCTGTGTTGCCTTTGTGTCCCCAGCCAAGAGCTGAGGTGACTTTGTACATCACAACCTTCCTGGAAGGACTGACTGAGCACAGCTTCATCCAAAGCCCTGCACTACTGAGGGTGAACCAGAATCTCCCATAAACACTCTCTGACCCACACCAGCCGCCTTCTGACACCTCAGGGGAGGAGTTATAAACACTCCTGCAGTACTGGCACATGGAATGCAATTCCAAGCTGGTATTAACAGACTTTTGTCATCCTTTTTCTTTTGAAAAGCAAGCTTATGTGAACCTAATATTGTGTTAATCACCTCAGTGTTCATGGAGGAAACAGACTCATGGCAGAGCCTCTCTGAACTCGTACACAACATTGCTGCTCTGTCCACCTTCGAGCTCCTCTTACAGATGAACAGAGATCATGATGACTGAATCAAGCTGCCTTATCCACAAACTCGTTACAGCTTTCCTAGAGCCACCAATCCTTGCCTGTGCCTGTCACTCTACCCTCTGTCTTTAGACCACCAAGTCAGAGAATATCTCAAGTTGGATGGGATCCAGAAAGATCAAGTCCAACTCCAGGTCCCAGCAGGACCAACCATTGTCCTTGAGGCACTGGAAAGCAAGCAGGAAACTCACTTTTATTGAGTCATTCTGTACTTAATTCCACTGGAGGTGCCTCCTACACCAGGTCTTGGGGGAACACCTGAATGCCCAACAACAGTTTCACCATCAAACTCAGAGATTTTAATCTCCTTTTATTCAAAGAAAAGTTTTTAAAACTCGGCAAGCTAAGACCCTGGGTATATCTTCATTAACTAAGCAGGAATCTTCCCCCAGCTCCTAATGCCACCTTTCAGCTCCTGCAGCACCACCCTACAACCATGCTCAGCACTCAGCTTCCTGTGCACGTGCAACTGCACAAAGAGCCATGGACTTTTCCAAGCGCATCTGTGATGTGCTACTCACACTTACTGCTCCTAGGAACTGGTACCTACATCTTCCTTTATCCCCCCTGACACCCAAAAAGCAAATTCAGCAGAGAGAAGAAAGCGCTGCCCAGCTTGTGAAATGCGAAGAGACAGATCGTGGAACAGCTTGGCTTGGAAGGAACCTTAAAGATCCCAGAAGTAAGACTGCAGAGTTGTCCTTTCTTTAGAAGCACGGAGCAAAACAAAGCGTGCCAGAAGGGGATGACAGTCCCAGCAAAGGTCTCTGCCATTTGTGTGGCTCTCTGCCCCTGCCAGCTCAAGGGCAGGGGTGATGGAGGGTAGGAAAGAGCAGGAAACAGCAGTGAGGGTACAGAAACCACCCCAAATTCCTACTGACTTGAATAAGCCCCATTTTTTGCTATTAGGAATACTCCAGAGAAGACTTCACAAAATGCCCGAAAAATGTATCCTTTGTGATTACAAACTGATCCTTTGTAACAGAGAGCCAAGAAAGCAGAGTGGCCCATGGGCCTGACTTCGGTGCCAGCTCTATCTGCCTGTGGCATCTGAGACCAACACAGGGCCAAGACCACTCAGCACTGCCATTTACAGCCCTGACTGCACTCAGGACATTTGTGAGGTGGAAAGGGACAGCGGGAGGGGAAAGCATGTGCTGGAGGGCAAGGCTGCCATTCCCAGGGCCCTTCCCAGCCTGGAGAAAGGGACCAACACAAACCTGGCGAAGCTCAGCAAAGTCCAGCAGCAAGTCCAGCAGCTGGGATGGAATAAGCCCAGGCAGCAAACCTGCAGGAAAGGAGCTGGAGGAGCTGGTGGGGAAGCTGAAGGGGAGCCACTTCTGCAAAGGTGCCCTGCTGAGAGCAAACCATCCCCTCTTCAGCACCTGGAAGGGCGCATCTGGACACAGATCCAGTGTCAGGGTCCCCACAATGCAAGAGAGATGCTGACAAACTGGAGACACCCCGAGGAACAGGGACACGTGACAGCCATGGAGAGGTGGAGGGAGCTGGGTTTGCTTAGCCTGGAAAAAGAGAAGCCCCAGGAGGAATCTAATGGCAGTTTTCCACTACCTGAAGAGTGGTGGGGACAGGGAGACACAAAGAAGATGGAGCCAGACCTTTCCCAAAGGTGCACAGTAAAATGCAAAAGGAGAGAATATTCAGTTCAGTGCAGCAAGGGGAATTCTGACTGGAAATAAGGAGAGAAGATTTCATGAAGAGTGATCAAGTACCAGAACAGGAGCCCAGAGATGTTGTGGTAATCTCCATCCTTGGGAATTTCCAAAACTCCACAAGCCAAGGCCCTGAGCATTCTGATCTAACTTTGAAGCCAGCCACTCCCTGAGCAAGGGCAGGACCTACGACCTTCCCAGGTCCCCTGGGACAAGGAATCCCTTGATTCTTGCTCACCTGGCCTGCATCCAGCCTTTTGGCCAAAGGGGCTTCACCTCTCCTTCTAGGAAGGTCTTCATATAATCCTCTAGAGACTGAGCCTTATTCTTGTCAAGGTCATAACCATCCAATTTAATCTTCACCAAGTGGCAAAGCAGCTCCCTGAGGAACAGGAAGATTTCAGATACAGTTACGCAGATTGACCTTTCCCACTTGGAGATCATTCTTTTTATCCAGGCTGGATAAACACACCAAGACACGCCTGGCTCTTGCTAATACAGCCCTGCACTGCCTCCCCAAGGAAGGGAAAGGCACATTCCTTGCTCTTCCCATGCACACACATGGAGGCACCAGGGAGAAAAGTCTTGTTACCCCTTCCCAGTGTAACCTCTGAATCAGCTGAGGTAACAAAGCAGTGCCAGAGCCACAGGCACCAGTGACAACCACAGAACTGAACTTCTCAGCAAGGAGAAGGCAGGAAGCAAAGCTGGCTGTGTCCTAAACCAACCAGCAGCACCTCAGCCTGTTCCAGAATAAGATGAAGACAGCAGGACTGATTTTCCTTTTAGCCTTTGTCACTCTCCCCTGTTCTCAGCACTCCCTTCTCTGTCAGAATGTCACTCTGCTGAATGACAGGGGCAGCAAAATCCAACAGCTTCAACTGCTTCCACAACCAGAACCTGGGCGTGTTAAGAGTCTATGCTGTAGGATGTCAGCAATTCAGCTGAATTCCTTCTGTTCCCAAAGATCTGACTCTCTCTTTTGGACTCTGCACAGAGGCTTCTTAGCATTTCTCTCAGACTCGTCCTGTGCCTGAAATCAACTTCAGGGTGAGATGCAATAAATGCAGTAGTGGCTTCCACAAACAGCACCGTGTGCCACGAACCTCCGAGCTGACTGTTCCTACAGGTGACCAGCATTGCTCTGGAAACAAGATACAGACACCAAAATGCTTCACTGCCAACTGCAAAGAGCAAGACAAGGCATGGGTTTGCTTAGTATCTGACTAATTCAAACCTGATTTCATCATTCCACTGGAATTTCTTCCGTGGACCCGCAACGCGCTTCCCTCCCTTTTCTTCATCCTCATCATCCTCAGAACAAACTCGCTGCTCTTTGTCCTTTTCCTCTTCCAGCATCCTAAAATGGAGACAGAAAATGTGGAAGTGATTGTCCTGCTGGTTCAAGGGAGGATTCAGCATCTCTGAAGAGCACTGGTCAGAGGTCTCAGTATCAGTGATCTCTAGCTCAGGGCGCAAGCTGAGCTACGGGCTCAAGATTAAGAAATCTCCCAATATTTTGTAATAGAGATCATGGGACCAATCCAGCCTGACTGTTCCCAGGCTGCCTTCTTCCTAAAGACAGGCCTGCACATGTGAAACCCTTCAGCCAAGCTCTGGTCCCATCAGTGCACAAAGAACACACACAGCTTCATCAGGCCAATCAATGCCCATCAGCAAATTTAGCCTATGGAACAAAAAGAGGCGGTGAACTTCAGGAGAGCAGCCTCCAGGCCACCAGGAGCCTGCTGGGAAAAGCAAACGAGCACATGAGGAGCTTACTTGGCAAACTTGGCCTGAGTGTGGGCTTGGCATTCCTCCTGGTACTTGGCCACCTGCTCTGGTATGGCCCTTCCTATGGCTTCCTTCAGCTTCTGCAGAGGCTCCTTCAGTCGGCCACCCTGGAGCAAGCACAGAACAGCCTGAAGCTCCACAGGGCTGGGACACCAAAATCCAGCCAGCTCCAAACCCACCCCTCCAGCTGTGCTGCCCAAACAGTGCCCCACGGAGGAGAGCGCCTGTTTGGGGACATCAGGGGTACCACACACACGGGGCTGGGCTGGCAAATGCCCTCACCTGCTCGTAGAGGTAAAGCCTGCGGGCTCTCTTGAGCAGGGTGTCCTTGCTGCAGGGGAAGAAGGCGGCCAGGTGAGCGTAGACCCCCGAGCGCACCTGGCTGCTCAGCTCCCGCGTCTGCAGCTCGATGCTGGGGACACAAACACAGCGTTAGCAGCGATTCCCTGCGCAATCAGTGCAGCTCTGCGGGGAGCTGCAGGTAGGGAGGGAGGGACAAAGGACAAGGCAAGCTGTGGGAAGGTTCTTTGGATTCTAGAATCAATAGACTTTGTCCCAAGCTATGCTTTGAATCTGGTCTGGGAGGAGCTGGAGAAGGGACAAGGGGAAGTCAGGAGTCTCATCTGTTCTGCAGCTCTCCCTGGCAGCTGAATGCAGGAGGGTCAGGCAATGAGATGAGAACTGCACACTGGTTATGTCAGAATCTGTGGCAGTGGAATTCAGGAGAACACAAAATCAAACCTCATCCCCTGGCTTTCAACTGACTGCCCAGTGAGATGAGAGAGGTCACCGTGTGCCAAACCCATCTATGAGGTTGTACAGAACTTAGGAGCCGGGCTTTTTATGGCACCTCTCAGTGTCACCAAGTGTGAAGAACCCCAAGTGATTCATCATCATCAAAGTCACAGAATGGTTTGGGGTGGAAGGGACCTTCAAAGTCATCCAATCCCACCCCCTGCCATTGGCAGGGACACCTTCCACTGTCCCAGGCTGCTCCAAGTCCCATCCAGCCTGGCCTTGGACACTTCCAGGGATCCAGGGGCAGCCACAGCTGCTCTGGGCACCCTGTGCCAGGGCCTCCCCACCCTCCCAGGGAACAATTCCTTCCCAAGATCCCATCCATCCCTGCCCTCTGGCACTGGGAAGCCATTCCCTGTGTCCTGTCCCTCCATCCCTTGTCTCCAGTCCCTCTCCAGCTCTCCTGGAGCCCCTTTAGGCCCTGCCAGGGGCTCTGAGCTCTCCCTGGAGCCTTCTCTTCTCCAGGTGAGCACCCCCAGCTCTCCCAGCCTGGCTCCAGAGGGGCTCCAGCCCTTGGAGCATCTCCATGGCCTCCTCTGGACTCTCTCCAGCAGCTCCAGGTCCTTCTGCTGTTGTTCCCCAGAGCTGGGGCAGCTCTGCAGGTGGGGTCTCACCTGAGAGGCAGAATCGCCCCTTTCCCTGCTGGGGGCTCAGCCCAGCACAGGGGGGTTCTGGGTGCATAGGGGGGAGCATGTCCAGCCTCTCACCCACCAACACCCCAAATCCTCCCAGGGCTGCTCTCAATGAGTTCTTCTCCCAGTCTGTATTCAGGTCTGGGGTTGCTCCAACCCAAAGTGTACAGCAAAGCTGTACAGATCTGTCTGAATCTCCTGTGAATGAAGCTGAAGTGATCAGTTTGCCACAGCCAAGGACTGTTTGTGCAGCCAGCACTGGAATGCTGGAAGGTGGCAATCAGCCCTGGAAATGAGATGCAAACAGAGTCCCAAACCTCCCCTCGGCGCTTCCCTGCAAGGGCCTGGCTAAACCTTAATGAAATTAAAGCCTGGGTGTCAGTGTTATTGCACTGATCACAAAGCCCTGTGCATTCACCAGCCCTCTCCAGGCACTTGCAGAAGAATGAAGCCATTATCTGCAGCTGCCTGAGCAACACTGGCACTCTGTAATTTGGGGCCTTGAAAACACAGAGCAGGAATTCCTCCATTTTTCCTGGAGAACCAGTTGAACACAGCAGCCTTATCCCAGTTCTAAACTTCTCTACACAGCATGTAAGTTAAATAGCAAAGAGCATGCCTGACATCTCTCGCGGGGGAGATTCACCGCTCTTGCATCAAGCTACACTCCCAGGCCAAGTGACCAAATTTAGGCACATATAGGTCAAGCAGCATCTTGAGAACAGGAGGCCTGGATATATCCCCTCCAGCATTCTCCTACCTCATCATATTTCAACTGAAAGCCATTTCTAGGAGACTTTCTTATTAAGCTGGGCATTTTTGCCTGGAGGACCTGTACAAGGACACCCCCACAATTCCTGCTGAACCTGCTCCTGAATTTACCAAAAATGCTCTGCCTAGTGCTCTGCTTTCCCACACCTCTCTGCTGGCAGCACTTACTCCAGGATGATGTTGTTGATGTCCTGAGTGAAGAATCTCTGCTTGCCTTCTCCCTCGGCAGCTCTGGCAGCCTGGAAGTCAGGGAATAACACAAATCAGCAGCAGCTCACAGCAGGCACAAGCAACCGAGTGCCTTCTAAACCACCACAGAATTACTGCAAAACAAGGCACAGTTTTATTCCATAAACTCTGCACTGCCCAAAAGCTGCCATGGCAGAAATGAGATTGTGCTCTGTCCTCTCACACCTCCCCAGTTCAACCAGGACACCACGCCCGGCACACCTTGTGACCTTCCCAGCCTGGATTCTCCTCTCCAGATGCACTGGAGTTACCACTCTGCAGTGAAGATTCCTCTGTTTAATGGGACAAAGGAGATGGTTTGGTGGCCACTGGCTTCTTTGGCAAGCTTGCCATGGGGAGAACAAGAGCTTCAGGGCATGGTTTTAACTTCCCAGTAGATTCAGGAATATGAGCACAGATCCCTGGATCTGGAAAGCTCATCCTAATCATATCTAAGGAAGGCTGAGGAGCCAGATTGATTTTCTAGATCAATCTGGAAACTAAGCCAAGAATCCAAGAGAAAAGAGTCACAGCCACAGGGGATGTGTTATTCCCAGTCAACACCATGGAAACAAAAAAAAGAAGTCCTGTTCAGGAAGCTTCCTGAGCTATGACTGCAGCTGCCCAAAAACATCACACCCATGAAAAATATGTCCAGCAGGAAAATAATTCCAAGAGATGAATGAGATAATAGCAAATTGCCAAGAGCTTTCAGTCTTTTCTGAGTGGGGATATAAACAAAACTGGGATTTGGCACAAGGCACCACAGCAGTTAGTGATTCCTTGCACGGGACAGGAGACTAGGAGAGGATTTTGAAATCCTGTGATTTACCACTCCAAAGTTGAGGCAGGCAAGCAATTAATTGATGCCCAGGGGGAGTACATTCCTCCCAGGCAGCAGCAGGTCACAGACAGCTGGTGATATCAAAGGAGCAGGCTCAATGCTAAGGAGAATCCTCAACAGGAAAATTACTTTAGGAAGGAGAGGGTTAAGGTCAAAGCAGTTCAAGAAGAAGAGGAAATGCCTGGAGGCTCCATTTAACTCAGGAGATGCTCCCAGCTCTGGGATGGAACTGACTTGGCTCTCGGGCAGAGGTACAGCACCTCTTCATTCCCACCTGAGTCCATGTCCCAAAACCCTAACTGACCCAGAGGCTTTGGTTTGTTCAAGCTGGCACTTCTCCTCCTGGGTTTCTTTTCTTAAGATCCACAATCCAGCAACAAGAGACACAGCAGCAGGAAAATCAAAGCAGGAAAATCAGTGGGGACTCTGCTTTTACACCATAACAATTAACCTGACATCGTGGAACCTTCAAAATATTCTCCTTTAACTCAAACAGAGTCAGAAACAGCTGTTTTGGTGCTTTCTAAAACAGGAACATCTACAAACAGCCCATCATTTTTATCAGCTGTGGCAACACTTTCTTCAGTTCCTCCTCCCCTCCCATCTGTGCACCCCCACGGCACAACTCAGCGGAACAGCTCTCTAAGAGCAGCTTATCTTTACTAACAGGAGTTACTCAGCATCTCAGCGAAGTAAGAGGTGCTCTAAACCGAAGTGCCCCAGGAGGCAGAACCACCACAGAGCTCCAAGGGCATGTTTATGACTCAAAATTGATGTTTAAAACCACACCAGCAGCAGGAACAAAACTCCCAGCACTTGTTGACAGGCTGATGGTGACACCCTCACAGCACAAGGCTGAAAGAACACTCTGACACTCCAGGAGGGGATCCCTGACCAGAACCCAGTGTTTTCCTTCTCCAAAACAGCCTGAAGCTTCCCAAAGCACATCACATTTTGGAGAAGATGGGTGAGTCCCACAGGAGTCCAGCTGCAGGAGGAGCTACTGATGAAAACACACGGAACCATCCTCACAGAAATTAAAATATTCCACTCCCTAAATGGTAGCCAACACTGAGATGTTAAAGATGGGTAAAGGACTCAAATTGCCAAATTGGTGCAGCTCCAGCGTGGTACCCAAGCTTCTGTGAAGGAGCTGCCTGTGTATGCATGGAAATTGTTCCAGCAAATCCTCAAGCCCCATCTAGAGGGCTGTGCAGGCCTTCTCACACTGTAGGACAGGCAATGCTTTCCAGCTGCACCCTCTTATTTTACACACAGAGCACGGTGCACCCCTTCACTGCCCTGCCCAGCACAGCACATTAAAAATGCCATGATGGGATTTGTCCTCGTCATGGTTTAACCCCAGCCTGAAACTTGGCCCCACACACTTGCTTGCTCCCTCATCCAAGTGGGATGGGGCAGGAAATCTTATGGGTAAAAGTGAGAAACTCATGGGTTGAGACAAAGACAGTGGAATATCGAAAGCAAAAGCCATAGAAGCAAAGCAAAACCAGGAATTCATTCCCCATTTCCCCTGGGCAGGTAGGTGTTCAGCCATCCCCAGCACAGCAGGGCTCCATCACATGTAACAATTCCTTGGAAAAATGAGTTCCATCACTCCACATATCCCCCTCTTCCTTCTTCTTCCCCCAGATTTATACACTGAGCATCACCCCCACGGTCTGGGATATTCCTGTTGGGATCAGCTGTCCTGGCTCCTGGTGCCCCCCAGCTCCCTCGCTGGCAGTGCGGGGTGAGGAGCAGCAAGGCCTTGGCACTGGGTGAGCACTCCCTGCTCAGCAATAACAAAAACATCTCTGGATTATCACCTCTGTTTGCAGCACAATTCCAAAACAGCCCCATACCAGCCACTGTGCAGAAAATGAACTCCGTCCCAGCCCAAACCAGCTCTCCAGCCTCAGTAATTCACATTTCAGTTCATCCATGTCAAACTGACTTTGGAAATTATTTCTTGCACCAGGTCCATACTTTGCCAAGAGAGGTAACGAAGAAATCCTGAGCAGGTCCCACCTGATCAGGTGTGATCCTGAGTGTTACATTCAGTGGGTAACAGGGCCCTGGAGTCGGACCTCACCTGACATCTGGGCCTTCAAGAAAGTGACTTGGAGGAAACCAGGTGACACCAAGGTGTGATCGCAGTGGCACTGAGAAATTCCCCCACTGGACTGTGCTCTGTCCCTGGAGACACCACACCCACACCACCCCAGCAGTGCTGTCCCCCCTGCAGTAACCACCAGCCCCGCTGTCCCCAGGAGCTGCTGTACCTGAGCCAGTTCTTTGATCCGTTTCTCCAGAGGGGCTGGCAGCCCTTCCGGAAGGGATGGTGGCTGCTTGAACTCCTGCTCCAAGCCTGTGCCACCAGGATCGCTGCCATCCTCCACCTCAGGGAAGGGACTGCCCTCGGGGGACTCGCTGAGGAGCCTCTCCAGATCCAGGTCACTCAAGGAGTCCATGGCTGTGGCTGCCTGGAGCAGGTCACTGTCACTGGCGTGGCCGAAGAGTGAGAGCAGAGGGTCGGCCATGGCTTCTGCCTCCCTCGGGGCCGCAGGGTCTGCTGGGGAAGGAGTCACCGCTTTCTGCTCTTCATCCTTTTTCTTCTGAGCATCTTTCTCCTTCTGAAACTTCTTCAGCATCTCCTTGACGCTGAGAGCTCCAGAGTATTTCTTCTTCTTCTTCTCCTTACTTGCATTTAATGCTGTGAAGCTGCAAACAAAGCGTGGAGGAGGAAAGGGAGCTGAATACAAGATCAAGGAGCTGAGAGGGTCCCTTCACCCCAGCTCACTTCAGACACAGGCACAATTCCCTGGAAAGTCTTATCCCCTTAACCAATTACACCAGAAAAAGTATTTCATGGCTTCTGAAGGTCTTAAGGTTCTGCCTATTCTGCTCAGAGAAGGCTGTCCTGCCTCACTGCAGAGAGGTGCTGGGGCTTAAGCCACCTCCACAGAGCTCTGCTTTCATTTAACTACACGATATTATTATTATTATTATTCCAGCAAGGAAGGTTGGGAAATGCACAATTAGTGCAGAGGAACTGAGGCAGGACAGAGTTAGTGTGAAGCTTTCTGCCTGTGAAAACCAGGAGAGCAAATTCCTTTCCTTGCTCGCTTTGAAGGAATCACACACTGACTGTACCATGTCAGACACGTGGTTTGGTGCTGCTCAAAAGTGGATCCATGCAGGAAAAAAGAAACCACAAAGAACACTTAAAGGAAGAAGGAAAAAAAATGGGAGGAAAATGCAGGAAATGAGTGAGAAGCAACAGACAGAGATTTTGAGACAGGCCAGGCAGACCAAAGCAAGGACAGAGCTACAGGACAAGATGACTCAGAAGAAAAACTACTCCATTTTACAGCCCAAAAGCCATAAAAAAGCTGAGCACTCATCCAAGAAACACTTCGGGCAGGAGTACAAAGGCTTGCCCAGAGAGAGCAGTAACACAGCCTGCCTTGCAGCCTCTCCCTCCCTGCCAGCCCGACACTCGCACAGCCCCGAGTCCAAGCCCTTCCCACCTGCCTTTCCTCCCACAGCTCTGTTCCAACAGTTGTTATCTTTCTCTCCACTGTCCCTGTCTGTTCCCAGTGTCAGGGTCTAAACAGAGCTCCAAAACCACCACCACTGCAGCCAGCTGTGCCCCTCTTTGCTCAGCACTGCTGCTGGGAAGCTGTGCTCCTTCCCTTCATCACCACCTGCCTTTCTCAATTTGGAAGCAACAGGGATTTTCCTGCTGCTGTTTGCAATGTGCCCTCGAGCCAACCCACACTGCAACAGGTCCTACTGCAGCCACCTGGAACCCTGAAACCAGGTGTTGAGCAGCAAGAACTCCCCCCTCCCCTCCTTACCCAGCTTTTGGAAACTTGGACTTCTTCGATTTCTTTTCCTTGTCGTAAGAATCATCTTTCTTCTTTTTCTTTATTTTTTCACCTCCATCTTTCAACTTCCGCTTCTGCGGAGGGTTAAAAATGAGTCACAATCAAAGAGTTTCCCACAACATTACCAGCACTCCCAGAGCCACTCTGAGACCTCTCCCAAGAACGTGAAAACACAGGATTCATTAACCCAACCCCACTACATCCTTCACTACAGTTCTGGCACGTGTTGCCTTACAGCACACCCAGCTTCTGGACTCCTCTCTGCACCCCCCTAATGCTGTGACTTGCAGGGTGACAGGGAGCTGCTGTCATCTCTGCTCTAGGAACCACGTAACCCCACCAGGGTCTCATCCATGTCCGACATGCTTCGTGTAATAAAAAATTTTAGGCCACAATGGGATTTCAAGTGCTCACCCCTATTCTGTCCACACCAAGTCACGAATCCCTCCCACTCCAAATGTCAGCACACTTCCATACAGCAAGCTCTGAGCTGTAGCAGAGGGAATAACTGAGAAAGCTGCCTTGCTGACCTTGGGACATTTCTTCTTCTTCTCTTTGACATAATCATCCTCAGACTCAGAGGCCTGCCGGAACTGCAGCGTTCCTGAGTTGATGTAAAAGCCTCCGTACTTGGTAGTGAGAGAAGCGGGAACCAGCTCATCGTACTGGAAATAACAGAGAACAGTTTATTGGCACGGGGAGCTTGGTCACTTCATTCCATAGCTCAGCTGCTTGGAAAATGCAGTGGGATTCATGGAATCACAGATTGTGCTGAGCTGGAAGGGACCCATCAGGATCATCCAGCCCAGCTCCTGGCCCTGCACAGACACCCCAACAATCCCACCCCGTGCCTGGGAGCATTGTCCAAATGCCTCTTGAGCTCACACAGGCTCGGTGTTGTGACTGCTTCCCTGGGAAACCTGTTCCAGTGCCTGACCACCCTCTGGGTGAAAAACCTTGCCCTGATACCCAACCTAGACCTCCCCAGCTCAGCTCCAGCCATTTCCCCAAGTCCTGTCACTGGTCACGAGAGTGAGGAGATTGTGCTTCCTCAAGAACAGACTGGAATGCCAGCCAGCATCTCCTGCCACGCAGCTGCCCCAGGATCTCATTCCCTGGCTTCCTCCTGGCTCACTCCCAGTGCAGGTTCAGCCCCGCAGGTTGAACCCCCTTTAGCCACCCTCACACCCGTCCCAGCACTCACAGCTTCCGAGTTATCGATGAAGGAGTCGGACTCGTCGTAGCCATATCCCATATCAATCAAATCCTGAATCCTGTCCTTCCTGCGCCTCTTCCCACCCTGAACAAGGAAACACGGACACTGTGATCATTTTTCTTTACCAGTACGCCAGGGATGCCCTGATACAGGACAGCAACGCTGGCTCCAGGACAGAAGAGCTGCAGCAGAACCAAAGCAAGGCTGGCTCCCATCACACCGCACTCCCAGGGTGTGCTAAATCCAGTTTTAAGCCTTGTCATACAGAACCAAAACAGTGCAGCCAAATGAAACAAACTGCCAGCCAGACTCCACAGCGAACTGGGGCTGCACCCCTTCAACATTCCTGCCAGGGATTCCGTAGGGATTGCTCCTCCCCAGGGGCTGCAGTGGGTACAGACTCAGCATGACAGACATCAAACACACACAGAGCGTGTCAGGGTGACCCACGGGCCAAGTCTGTGTCAGAAAACAACACACAACTGCTGCCCCAAAGTGCCAGAGGTAAAACACAGCCTGGTTTTATTGCCAACTACAGAAATAATGTAAAAGGAGGAGCAGAAAGGAACAGGTAAGGCAGATCCATGCAGCAGTGGCCTGAGGGCAGGGGACTCATCACAGCCCCGTGCTCAGAGCCTTGGTAGATTCCATCTTGCCACAGCAACAAGGCCTGGAAATTAATTTTTGCTTAAGGAAATTCACTTTTATCTATCACAGTAAGTGATTTGCCGCTCACTTTAGTTCATGTCATTCGTTTTAATCAGACTCATCTGATTTAAGAATGAATCTGAACTATTTTTGCAGCCCTGAGACAGAAAAAGAACATAAAAATCAGCAGATGCCAGCCAGGATAAAGGACTGGAGGAGAACAGGAACCTGAGAGCCAGTGAGCATTAAAAGCAGTGCCTGAGAGCTGAACAGCACTGCCCAGCCCAAGGAATAACATCATTTAAAGAAGAAACACCTACGTATTTTTCTTCAAACTTCCTAGCAAGAGCCTCCACTTTATGCCTTTCCTTTTCCTCATCATTGAAGGGATCAGCTGGGTCTTTCTTCTGTAGAAATTAAAGAGATAAAACCATGAGTCAATCCAGTCACACTGCCACCAAAACCCCATGAATTTAACCGATCCTGACTGGAGCAGCTGGGTAGAAGCTCAGCTAAATCAGCTTTTAGGACAGTGCTGATCAGTATGTTCATCAGTGACATGGACAGAGGGATCTGGGCACCTTCAGCATGTCTGTACCAACCACACCCAGCTGTGTGGTGTGGCTGACACACCTGAGGGATGGGAGGCCATCCAGAGGCACCTGGACAGGCTGGAGAAGTGGCACCACAGGAACCTCACAAGGTTCAACAAGACCAGGAGCTGGTGCTGCACCTGGGCCAGGGCAATCCCTGGGATCAATCCACACTGGGGGATGAAGGGATTGAGAGCAGCACTGGGAGAAAGATTTGGGATGCTGGTGGGTGAGAGTTGGACATGTCCTGACTGTGAGCATCCAGAACCCCTCCTGCGCTGGGCTGAGCCCCCAGTGTGGGCAGCAGGGGAGGGGGGATTCTGCCCCTCTGCCCCCTCAGGTGAGACCCCACCTGCAGAGCTGCCCCAGCCCTGGGGGAGACCTCAGAGTACCTGCCAGGGCCTAAAGGGGCTCCAGGAGAGCTGGAGAGGGACTGGAGACAAGGCATGGAGGGACAGGACACAGGGAATGGATTCCCAGTGCCAGAGGGCAGGGATGGATGGGATATTGGGAAGGAATTGTTCCCTGGGAGGGTGGGGAGGCCCTGGCACAGGGTGCCCAGAGCAGCTGTGGCTGCCCCTGGATCCCTGGCAGTGTCCAAGGCCAGGTTGGACGGTGCTTGGTGCAACCTGGGACAGGGGAAGCTGTCCCTGCCTGTGGCAGGGGGTGGCACTGGATGGGCTTTAAGGGCCTTTCCAACCCAAACCACGCTGGGATTCTCAGAGTATTTTTGTGGTTTGGGTGCTCTCTCAGGTAGTTTTGTAGCTGCCTCTGCTTCTCCAAACTCTCAAAAAAAAAAAAAACCAACCCAAAATCAAGCAGCATAAAACATCAACTGACTGCTAACAGCTCTGAAGGGAAAAAGTAAAAGGAATAGAATCCATTAACTTTTCATAGACAAACACTCCTAACTCAAAGTTTAGATGCTACAGTTTTCACTCATGTTTCCTTCAGTGCTCTTTGGAAAGCAGCTTCTTACCACTGCCCAGGTACCAAAACTCACTTTAGATCCAGTCATTCCAAACTAAACGAGCATCACATCCCACACCTGCCACCAGCACAACTCCTTCCCAGCACGAAATTCCAGCCATGGCAAAAGAGTGACACAGTGTGGCCTGACAATAAGAACCCCAGCCTGGCCTCAGTTCTCCTGCCTGCAGGATGTTCCACCACTCTGCTCCCATCTTGCAGCACCTCACAGCAAACACAGACCCAACTCTCAAAACAACAATGCTGAAACCGTTGAGACCTTCAGCTACAGCGCAGCTTCCCACAGGCCCCAGGGACACTCACCTTGTCACCTGAAGAACCCCCTTTCACTTTCCCTCGACAGCTCTTGAGGAGATCAGGGTAGAAGAACTCGGGGCAGCGTTTGTGATCTGGCTCAAAGAGGGTCAGAGTGATCCGAACAGCCGTCGCTGCCGGCTCGGGCTCCGGGGGCTGCTCTCCATCGTCCTTCCGAGACCTTTTCAGGAAGCTGCTGCTCAGGGGCCCATGGAGAGTGGTGAACGAAACCCTGTGGGGCTCTGTCATGGCTATGGCCAAGTCTTACCAGGCCTCACGGCATCATTCCCATTGCATTAGGAAAGGTCTGTCGGGCGGCACAGACGGAATTCACCAAGGATAACGGAGGATGTTGGCAGTAGAACAAGTGCTTTGCTTTTGGAGTTTTCTTGGGAAATGACAAAGGGCCGTGCTGTGAGCGCTTGCTGCAATCGTTAGAGAGAAAGAAAGAAAGAAGTCAATCCTTGTATCAGAATTCCCTCCAACACTGGCAGCTCCCCCGTTATCCCTCCTGTCCGTCGCAGCTCTGTCACCTCACACCACACCGCTCCATTTGTAAGGGCTGAAGCAAATCCAGCTGCCAGGGAAACAAAACGACGCCGCCAGACTTGGTGTGACGCGGCCCAGGAGCCCTGTGCA
The DNA here is from genome assembly GCA_013397935.1 of Dasyornis broadbenti. Lineage (NCBI taxonomy): Eukaryota > Metazoa > Chordata > Aves > Passeriformes > Dasyornithidae > Dasyornis > Dasyornis broadbenti. The sequence continues at coordinate 65,305 of VZRN01001476.1, read as the reverse complement.
CAAACACCGGCCAGGGCTGCACCTCCCGGGCCGGGGCTGCACTCCAGCCGCCTAATCTCCCGCTGCACGGAGGCCCGGACACCACTGTCCCCGGGACAGCGGCCCCGGCGGGGGCTGACCAGGGCCCAGGACTGAGCGGGTCTCGGGGGCTAAGTGGGGCCCGGAGTCGAAGCGCCGCCGGAGGGAGCGCGGCCTGCAGGGCTGAGGGGAGGACCGAGGCCGTGGTGACGGGGCTGGAGCCGCGCAAGGTCCAGCCGGGTCCCGCCCGCCCTCACTCACCGCCGGCGGGACGCGGCTGCCGCCGCCGC
>VZRN01001476.1:8785-64936 GCA_013397935.1 Dasyornis broadbenti | reverse complement strand
CAGCGGTCACGCCTCGCACTAAGACCAATCAGCGGCCGCCGTCGCGGCCACACCTCGTGGGAGCGTCCCGCGGACGGACGCCCTGGCCCACGTGATCAAGGCGGGCCAATCCCCGCCGCCGGTACCGCCCCGTCCCGGCGGCCCGCGCGCGGTGGCGGGAGGGAGGGGCGGCAAGATGGCAGCAGCCCCTCAGCGAGCGGCCGGGACCCGCTGGGGGCCCGCGCCCGGCACTGTGGGGATGCCCCGAGAGGGGCGCGAGACGGCGGCAGCAACGGCTGTCGGTGCTCTCGGAGTGGCTGCCCGCGCCGTCCTCACTCACCGAGCAGGAGCCTCGTAGGAATCAATGGCCTGAAGCCTTCAGGAAGCAGCGTTCGTCCTGCCCCTCGTGTCCCTTAAGCGCAGGTTTTTTCCGCAGAATGAAGTGCAATTTAGGGGATGTGTGTAACATAAGGGGCAACAGAGAAATAGAATATATCTAAACAGTGGCTGTTGTAGATAAGGCTGCAGGCATTGGGACCCCCGGAATTCTGTGCTTGAAGACCCTGACTGGGGATGACAAACTCCCAGCAGACCCCAACCTATTCCGGCCTGGCTGTTCCAGCTGGATGGGACGCGATGGAATCCATCCCAGGGTGACGACAGAGCTGGCTGATGTCATCGTGGGACCTCTCCATTTTTTTTTCAGCGGTATGGGGAGTCTGGAGAGGTCTCTGTTGAGTGGAAGGTGATAAATGTCCCAGTTCTCAAGCAGGATAAGAAGGAAGACCCTGCAGGCCTGTCAGTTTCACTTCAGTGCCTGGTAAAATCCTGGAGAAGGTTATTTAGGGAGTTGCTGAAAAACCCTTGAGAGACAATACAGTCACCAGTCACAGCCAGTGCAGATTCGTGGTCTTTGTGTTTGACTGACGGCACCAGCTCAGACCTAAGTCCTCAGCAAAAGCACTGCTCAAAAGCCAGGGAAAAGCCCTGGGAACAGGAGCCAGCAGGGACTGGCATGGGGTTGGCATAGAGCCAAGAGGATGGTGCCCAGCAACAGAATGAGGAACAACGGCCAGAAACTGAAATACAAATTCCACCTCAGTGAGGAAGAACTTTTTTACACTGAGGGTTGCAGAGCACTGGAACAGCTGCCCTGGGATAGCATGGAGTCTGCCACTCTGGGGACATTCCAAACCCATGTGGACACGTTCCTGTGACAGCTGTTCCAGGTGTCCCTGCCCTGACAGGGAACTGGATGATCTCCAGATGTCCTTTCCAACCCCAGCTATTCTGGGATGTTGTGGATCCTGCAGGAGCACAGACCCTGCTGGTTCTGCTGCCACAAGCATGTGGTGCTGCACATTGGCCTGGCTCCACTGAGCATCACCCCAGCCAGAATTCTGGTTCAGTGGGAAGCACAAGAGCCCTGCACAGGGCACAGACGAGGGCATCTCTGCTGCCTTCACCTCCTCCAGCTCTGACACACAACTGCTGCACACAAAACCTCCCCTCCACGCTGCTGGCCAGACTATTTCTGACAAGCACCTGCAGACTCTTGCCTTCAAGGGCCCAAGAGGAACAACAGACAGCTTCTACTTTTATTGTTACAGTTTAACACAGTCTTGGACAGAGGAGAAGCAGCAGGAACCAACATGCAAAGCAATTCAAAGTCCCCAGGGGCTCGAGGAAGACCACCCACAGCTCAGCTCCTGTGCCTGCTCCCAGCAGTGGCTGTGGGGCCCCTTTCCCTACAGCTGCTGCTCTGTTGTGCCCCACAGCGGGACAAGGTCATGGCAGACACCAAACCTACACACACAGCGAGGGGAGAGGACTTTGATTGTATCTTGATGAGTCAGGTCTGTTATTTGACTGGAATCCAGTGTACTTTGAAACTGGGAGGGCATCTGAAATCTTTTCCGAGTAGACAGGGAGAAGAATCTTTCAGGAAGAGGCAATGGCAGGAGATGAAGCTCAGGTATTTCTCCACAATTTTCCTGTGTCAGAGCTGGCAGCTCTTGGAGCCAACAGCTGTTCTCAGTGCATCTATTAAACAACAAATGTAACCTTCCTCCCACTCGCTTCACATCTCAGTCTTCACTTCGGCAGCCCCGCTGCAGCCAGAGTCCAAATTCAGCCAAGTGGACAAGTTCCAGGAACAGAGAGGATCTGTCAGGTATTTAGAGCTGGACACAGGTGCCTGGAGAAGGCCCTGAGGCAGGAGGAGCCCTGGCTGAGGCAGCTGGGGAAAGCCCCACGCACTGGAGGGAGACCCCCAGCCCTGCCCCACTCAGCCCCACCACCACTGGGGCCAGCCTGCAGCAGGAGTGGGGTCACTTTACTCTGTCCCCCAAGGGCTGCCCTCAGAGGTCTTGGGATCTCCCAGAGCTCAGTGTCAGGACTCCACAGCCTGTGCTGTGCACAAGAGAGGACGAAATGCTCCTCCTAAACAGTTCCTTCCTGAGCCTCAGATCCACTAATCCTTCCCTGCCTCCCTCTGCCCCTTCCATTCCTGTGGCTGGCCCTGTGCTGCTGCTTCACATCAGTCACCACAGAGACACAGTGTGAGACTGTCAGGTCTGAGGTGTCTGAGGTGTCAGGTCACGCCAGGGCAGCCCCAGAGAACCAGAGCAGACCTGGAGGAGCTGCTTCCCACTCCCAGCACCCACAGCCCAGGAACCAGAGCCAGAGGACTTGTGCGTTTAACAGCATTTGAAGAATGTCCCTTCCACACACTCACGCATCTGGATGAGCTTGTGCCAGCCCCAGCATGCAGAGCTGCACAGAAGGGAGAGAGAGGTTTTCCCATCCTTCATTCCCTGTCTTGGAATGAGCGTTAAAATGAGAATTTGCCCCCTTATCCTACAGCAGCCCAATTGTTTAAAAGCCTTTGGTGAAAAGCCTTCTAGAAATGCAGGTAAATTATCAAGCCCATCACCTTTTAGTGACCAGCACCTCTCCCAGCAGCAAGAACACACATTCTCCTGCTCCAGGCAGGGATGAGAACACCCAGGAATGGGCCAAGAGCCCAAGATTTACTTCAGTGATCAGTTTGAGCTGCTTGGGATTTAAGATGCTTCAGCAAACAGAGCAACAATACCAACTACTTACTAGAGCAGAGAGAGAAAAAAAGAAACAGCTCCTCTTGGCAGGAGCTGAACCACAGAGTTCCACACACAGCCCAGCTCTCAGGATCCCACAGGCAGAATAGGAATCCCACAGCACAATCTGTAGGCAGCCCCAGCAGCTACCAGGAAATGGATAGCAATGTCCTGTGTCCCAGCAGGAAGACGTACTTCCCTTGGGATTCCTCCTCACTCGTAGATCCAGTGTGCAGCTGTGTCCTCCCAGCACGGCAGCTCCTCCGGGCGGAACCAGAGCGAGATCTCCTGCTGGGCACTCTCCACTGAGTCACTGCCGTGGATCACATTCCTGTGGGCAAGGAGAAAGGAGCAGCTGGCACCGAGCTGAGAAAGTGGGAGACAGAGATGCTGCAGTCTGGAAAATTCACCTTGACCGATTTGGAGCCAGTCCTATCCCACAGTAATCCCTTCCTATCACACACCCGTCCTCCTTGCAGGAGTCCTTCCCAGGACTCCCTCCTCCTATGCTGAGGAGCCATTTGTTTGCTACAGGAGGAGCTGCAAGTGGCTGTTGGTCTGGGGTTTGCATTTTTTAGGTCAGTGATTCCAGCTGTGCCTCTGGATTTTCCCCTTTCCATCTAAGCAAGTTTAGTATCAGACACCAGGGAAGAGAGATCTAAGCCAGGAGGGTTCAGTAAGAACCATGTCTACCACAAACCAGACTGTGGCCACCCAAAGATCTTCACCTACTCCCAGGAGAGGACTGAGTGAGCTTGTCCCTTCTTCTTCACAGCCTGACAGTCCCAATTACCAGAGGAAAACACAGGCAAATCATATTTTGACAGCCTCAGGGAAGAAGGAAAGACAACCTCAGGAGGCAGAGCTCAGCTCTGGTCTGAGCACAGAAGGGAGAAGCTCTGGCCTGGAAATGCAGACTCATGTGGCTTGGGCAGGCCTGGCACAGAAATGCCTGGACAAGATGCCCTGAAACACTGAGGGAAGGAAAAGCCCTCACTTGCTGACTTCAATGCAGAAGTCCCCTCGGATGGTGCCAGGCTTGGATTCAGCTGGATTGGTCTCCCCGATCATGGTGCGAACTGTCTTCACCACATCCAGGCCCTGCCAGACCTACAGGAGAGCAAAACCAGGATCAGCTTCCACAACTGCCCCAGCAGGTCACATCTGTCCTCTGAACTCCCCACCAGATCCACCTGGGTGAGAGACAGGAAAAGGTCTCTCCAAATTATTCTTCCAAAGTTGATTTTGGAAAATAATCCATATTGTCTGTGGCTTTCTCCCCATCCCTCGAAGTGTTCAAGGCCAGGTTGGATGGGGCTTGGAGCAACCTGGTCTATGGAGAGTGTCCCTGCCCATGGCAAGCAGTGGAATGAGACCTTTAAGGTCCATTCCAACCAAACCATTCTATGATTTAATTTACCACAGAAAATATCCCTGCAGTTCAGCACAGCTTCAAGAGACCCTCTGATGGCAGAAACCACCTTGCTTCCATTGTGTCAACAGCCAGTGCTGCTCACACCTTGCACTTCCTCCCTGTTCCTTGGTGCAGGAGCCCTGGCCAGCACTCACCATGGCCACAATGGGTCCGGAGCTCATGTACTTCACCAGGCGGCTGTAGAAGGGACGGTCCCTGAGGGCGATGTAGTGCTCCTTCAGCAGCTCCTCCGAGGCCTGCACAGAGCACAGAGCTTAGTCTGCTTCCACACGGGGAAATCTGGGCAAGGGCTGCACCTCAGGGACGCAGGGAATTAAGGGAATTAAGCTCTTGCACAGATGCTCCATTCCAGGAGTGAAACAGCAGGAGCCTGACACAGACAGGAGTTTCCAGGTCAGAGCTGCAACACCTGCCAGCTTACAGTGACAGCCCTGGAGCAAGGACACAGCCAAGGGCAGACATGCTATCCACAGCTCACCCCTCCTGGTGCCAGTACTCCTCTGAGCTGTGAGGATTTGGTGCTGGAATGACACTGGCAGGCTGTACAAGCCGGATGACAGGCAGAACCCCCAGCAGCTCCCAGCACAGCCGGGGGCCTGGGGGGGCTGCAGCGGCTCGTCGGCTCCAGGGACCCCCAGCCTGGGTGGGCCTGGCCGCTCACCTGCAGCAGCTTCATCCCCACCAGCTGCAGCCCCTTCCTCTCGAAGCGCCGGATGATCTCCCCGACCAAGTGCCGCTGGACCCCGTCCGGTTTAATGGCCACGAAGGTGCGTTCATTGACCCCGCCGAAGGCTGCAGGGAGAGGGCAGAGGTCTGAGGGGGCAAAGGAGACGCCTCCGGGCCTTCAGCCAAGGGGGCATAGGGGAGTCCCAGGCCCTCAGCCATGGAGACACAGAGGGGGTTCCGGGATCCCGGAGAGGAGAGCAGGGCGGGTCCTGACCGCGGCCTCGGGCGCGGAGGACGCAGGGGTAACGGGGGCCCTGGCCTGGGTCCTCAGCCGCAGGGTCTCTCCCAGGGAAGGGAGGTCCCTGGCCCTCAGGCACAAGGGGAGTGGGGGTCCCTGGTCCTCAGACACAGGGCCGAGCGTCCCGTCCCGTCCCGTCCCGCCCCGTTCCATACCAGTGTGGAAGAAGCCGGCGAAGAGCCCTAGCACCAGGCAGATCATGGCGGCGCCGGTCTTAAAGAGGCCGGGCTCCCCCCGTGCTGTCGCCGCCCGCCGCGGAACCATCGTACTGGGGACGCGGAGCGGCGGGGCCGAGATACGGAGACACCGGGTACGGCCGTTCCCATGGCAACGGGCAGGGCCTGGTGCCACCAGCCCGGCCCGAGCCCGCCGGGGCCCGGGGGTCCCAGGCGACCGATGGAGGCGGGGGGGAACCAGGCCCCACCTGTGCGAGGTGTCCCACCTGCGCCCTCCTTGCTGCCGCCTCTGAGCTGCCCTGTGCCGGTGGCCTGGCGACAGCGTCCCGGGTGTTTATGAGACTGTTTTGCCTTCGCTATCTTTGTCTTTGCAGTCGTGACCGCGCAATAGTCGTGGTTAGACTAGTCCGGTTATTGCTCAGCTGCTGTAGTCCCTGACCAGTCCCTCTAGCTCGGGCAGGCCCAGGCTGGCACCTCTGGAAGAGGAGCTCTGAGCTCCCCCGGGCCCTGCTGCAAAAGCAAAAGGGCAAAGGCTGCAGCCCCGTGGGCTAGGGGAGTTCCTCTGTACAGAGCACGTGTTACTGATTTAATTTGGGGGTACAAGATCCCGACTGTTAACGTGCTCCCAGCCTCAGGGGTCGTTAGGAAGGGATAGGAAAAACTGCACTGCAGGGGCTCCATTGCCTGCTCTCACCTCTTGGTTCAGCTCCCCTCCAGCTCATCTCCCTTCTCTAGGTGCCCTATGGAGGGTTGATTTTGCTCCCAGAGCTGTTCCAGGTGCCTCATGGAATGCTGGGTCTGCTTCCAACCTGTTTCTCATGTTCAGAGTCTCTCTTCTGTTCAGGTCTTGGCTGTGCCAATAAATAATCAGACGTTATATCCTGGAGGTCCGGAGCATGGCTTTGCCTGGGGAAAGTTGTCCCTGTTTGCTCCAGCACAGTCCTGTTGTGGTGGTTATTATCCTGCCAGTGGAAAAGTCTTTGTAGGATAAACACTGTCCGTCGTGGAACCGTGGACGTGGTTTGGGAGGTGAGGGCGGTCCCAGAGGCTTTTCCCTGCTGTTCCCGGGGACTCTGGTGCCGGCAGAGGGAGCGCAGGCAGCGCGGAGGAGCTGCCTTCACCCAGCCCTCAGCATCGCAAAGTCCATCCCGCTCCGGGCAGTCCCGCTGGCAACGCTCTCCTAAAACAATTCTGGAATTTTTAAGGTGGACAAGCATCTGTTTTGAGGGACACCCGGGCTACTTTGCTGGCACATCTCAAAGAGATCCTGTGTGGAGCAGGTGCATGGAAGGAAACAGCCCTTACATGGTTTGCAGAGGTTGCAGAGTGCTCTGAGGCAGGTGCCAAATAGATGGTGTCAGCTCTCATTAGCTACTCACAGAGCCACTAATGAAGAGCACATTCTCCATGTGCTCCCGGTGACATCCGTGTGTCCAGCCTGGCATGCACAGGGATGATGGGAATGGGGCTGAAGGGAGTGTGGCAGGTGGTGAAACCCAGCTTCCTAACTCCAGCCTGATGGCTGATCTCAGTCCTCCTTCACAGAGAGCTGTTTCAAAAATAATGATGCTTCTGTCCATTTAATAAGATTTATTCCAGGACAGTTTTCAAGGTGCCTGCAGAGGTGTCAGTGATGAAGTCAACAACTCAGTCCCCAACTCAGTGTGTGCTGTGGGCAGCCAGACTTCCACACTGGCAGAATCCCTCATTTCACACTTGTTTTATTTTTGTTTTTATTAATGCTGATGAAACACCTCTTTTTCTCACACCAGGGTTGTTCTGTCCTTCTCCACAGGTCTCCTCAAAGATCCCCGTTCAGGCACTTGGGTGAAGGTTTTAATTTCTTTGGGCTCTAAATGTTCTTTTGAGCCTCAGGCAATTCTCTGCAGCAGAACTTGGAGAACAAACATGCCAAACACTCTCCACTTGGTGAGTCCTTCCCATGTTCTCTGGCAAGGATGTGCTGTGGGGAGAAAGCTTTGACTTCCCTCTCTAGGAGCCCCAGAAATGCGGATTACTGGTGACCAGGTAGCTTGGGAAATGGAGCAGGGCCTGATTCCCACATATTATTCCTGAGCCAGTGTCTTTTAGGCACAGTTTTAGGCAGGTGTGTATCTAAGGTGAGCCCAGGAAGCTGCAGTAAGAAAGAATAAGACCACAAATCCTTCCTACAGAGGTTTCACTTGGGTGCTCAGCATTCCCAGCCCAGATGTGTGCATGGAATGCAGCCACAGGCAACAACTGCACATCTGGAAGAGGCTCGACAAATTTGCTGTCTGGTTTGGAAAGCCCAGTGATAGCTTCTTAAGCCCCTGACTGGGAACCTGAAAGGACAGGTACCTTCTGGCCCCAAATATGTCCCCATTTCAGTGGGAAGGTTCAGTGTGGGAGGATCCCAGCGTGGCAGGGGAGGCTGGGGGGGAATGTGCCCGTGCTCGCCCCCACTGCAAGAATTTCAGGCGGAGGCAGAGCTCTATTTTTGCTCTTGCTGGGTAGAACATTGCAGATACTGTGGTTATGTAAGAGACTCCAGAGCATGTAGGTGCAGAGAACGTGGCCATCCAGCACTGTGCACTGCACACAAAGGCTTATTGTCTCCTTTCATCACACTTAGCAACTTCTGCAGTTGGCACTGCTTTCCTTCTCAGGCTCTTTTTGCACCTTTTTGCTTGTTTGGGGAGGATTTTCACCTTTCAGTTCAGCCATGGTCTTTCACCAGCGTACCATTGACATAGCCTGGAGTGTGGGCTCTGCACAGGTGCAGACCTGTCTACTTTCACCTGCATCCCTGATCCTGCTGGGAATTATTCCATCTTCTTTAGGATAAAGAGGGGTTGGTAGAGTCAGAAGATTTCCTTAAGCACCTTTTCCCTGAGCCAGGTGATACAGATGTCAGAGCCAGAGCTACACAAAGTGCTCCAGAGCACGGTCACTTTCCAAGGGAACATGGAACAGGCAAGAGGATCCATTCAAAACTGCCATTGCTCCACCCTGGAACAAAGCCCTGGTACAGAGGGAGGTGATTTGAAAATTGGGACACACTCTCTGAGTACAGCAGGAGGTTTCTCTCTCTCTTTAACCTTAGGACAGGTGCTGCTTCCTCGGAGGGAGCTGCCCAGACCAGACTTGCCTTTCCTTGCATTCACCTTTCCCATTCTCATGGAGCCCATAAAACATTTCCATAAAGGAAACATTCAGAATACACAGCCCAGGAAAACACTTGGATTTTGAAGCAGAGATTTGCGTAGTTCTCACTTCTGTGCAGCGCTACGGCATTTTATTTATACCTGTCTGGGCAGGCTGTGCTTCTTCCCTTGGAAATTCCCAGTCCGTCCAGTCCTATCCAAGAGTAGAGAAAGACAGGCTGGAATAGGTGGTGGCAGTGCGGCGATGGGTGCTGATGCTCTGGGGACAAAGCTGAGCCAGCAGGGCAGCAGGAGTGGTTCAGTGCCCTGAGGGATGGTCAGGGCCTGGAGCCCTTTTCTTGTGCCCTGAGTGTGTCACTCGTGTGCTGCTCCCAGTGCTGGGTCCTTCCCGTCCTTGTAGGTGCACAGCAGAGGAGTCTCCTCTGTGCTGATGGTGGGGTCACATCCAAAATCCCTGCACAGATGCTACAGATCTACAGTAGCTTGGTCTGTCCTATTCTGACTGGAGTATTTCAAAGAATCCCAGAATGGTTTGGCTTGAAAGAGACCTCAAATCTCATCTCATTCCACCCCCTGCCATGGGCAGGGACACCTTCCACTATCCCAGGCTGCTCCAAGCCCTGTCCAACCTGGTCTTGGACACTTCCAGGGATCCAGGGGCAGCCACAGCTGCTCTGGGCACCCTGTGCCAAGGTCTCAGTACCCTCATAGCCAAGAATTTCTTCCCAAAATCCCATCCAACCCTGCCCTCAGGCAGTGGGAAGCCATTCCTCCTTGATCCGACACTCCAGCCAGTCCCTTATCCAAAGTCCCTCTTCAGCTCCCCTGAAGCCCCTTTAGGCCCTGGAAGGGGCTCTGAGGTCTCACTGGAGCCATCTCCCCGGCTCTCCCAGCCTGGCTCCAGAGCAGAGGGGCTCCAGCCCTTGGAGCATCAGGGATGGTTTCTCAGGGACAGTCCTTGTCTTCACCACCTCCTCAGCACCTTCTCACTTAAGCCTGTGAGGATAATTTTTTTTGTATAAAAACCCAGCTGTTACCTGTGGTTTGGGGTCTCCTCTCACTCACAGTGAAGCTGCTGCCACAGCTTTATCTCCAGCCCTGAGCCAGATCACAGGTGGCAGATGTGAGGGACTAAGCGTGACCTTTCCCTCTTGACAGACAGCAGCCCTGGGGTGTGAGTGTGTGAGTGTGCCCCAGGGCAGGGCAGGCAGCAGCCCCTGAGCCTGGGAATGCAGAGCCCCAGCTCCCAGGAACCTTCCTGTACCTCACAAGGAGGTACTGGGGGTAAAACTTAAGACTCCTTGAAGTTTACTTGGGTTGAGCTGCTGGCAAAGTCTCACACCAATTCTGTGTAGGAATGCTTTGCCAGAGAGGTGCTGGCTGCCTTGGATCAGTTTCCATCCACCTGCTCACACCTTCACCCCGGCTGGCAGTGGGATGGAGGAGGGACTGCAAATTTTGAGCGCTGTTTGGAGCCCCTTGTTCGTAGGACCCTGGTTCAGAGGGGCCTGAATGCAGCCTCCCCTCCCCAAATCCACCAGCAGCTGCTCAGCTCTGAAAGGGGCTACTGGTTCTCCCTCAGTTCCCTGCATTGCCGAGCCTGTGTCTCCCCAGCACTGCTCCTTGTGATGCCATAGCAGTCACAAAGTAGGTCAAACACCATCTAAACCCTGCCTTGATATCCCTTGAGCTAAATTCCTGCCCTGCCGGAATGTGCCCCGGAGGGGGTCAGGACTCGTGGCTTACGGCCTGCTAAGAAGGATGAGCAGCTTTGCTGGAGCTGAGTAAACAGAGCTGTAGCTCTGCGCAGCCCGTCTCCCTCCCCTGCCATCCCAGCTCCATCCCCCGCCATCCCAGCTCCTTCCCCCGCCAATCCCGGCTCCCTCTCCTGCCAGCCCAGGTCCCGCCCCTGCCAGCCCTGCCCGCCTTCATCCCGCCCAGGGATGTGTCCAACCCACGTGCTTTCAGAGAATCGTTAAGGTTGGAAAAGACCTCCAAGATCGACTCCAATCTTTGAGCAAACCCCACCGTGCCCACTAAGCCATATCAGGAAGAGCCATATCCACTGAGTTTTTTTATCACTCGCAGGGATGGTGTGAGCATTGCCCTACTGCTCTCACCAGGTGTCTTAGATGACACAAATGCTAGAGGGGTGAGGAGGGTGAGGACTTCCAGGGCTGTCCTGGCTCACCTGAGCCTGTCCTTGTCCTCTTGGTCGGCGTGTTTTGTTTCATCCCTATCACTTCCCCTCCAGGTGCTGCAGCCACGGGGAAACACCACAATGCTGTCCCTAGACACGTGGCAGGAATTTGGCCAGCACCTCTGTGCGCTGATAAGGGCAATAACAAAACACCTGGACAAGTGAGTCATTCCTTCACATCCCAAGCCCAGAGCTTTGGGAAACCTCAGTGAAACTCACAGGAACATTTGTCTGTGGCTGCCAGCCTGTCCTTGATGCTGTCAGGGGAAGGACCCAGACTATTTGTGTGTCTCAAGATCATTTTGAGTCGCTGCAGATGAAAATCTGTTCTCGTGGTGAATGCAGTGGTGACTCAGCACTAGGGAAGGAGGGAAGATGACCTTAGGAAAATCTTTTCAACCCCTGCGCTCTGGAGATGTCCAGGAAAGGAAAGAAAATTGAATGGGAAAAAAGTATTAGCCCTTGGCAGAAAGAGGCTTTAGAAGTCCAGAGCTTAATGCTCCCTGCTCCCCTCAGGAGAGGGCTGCAGGGTCTGGGGTCTCTGCACACACCAGCCTCAGCCAGCTCTATCTGCAGGGGACAGCTGAAGCTGCAAGAGTTTCCTTCCTGCCCAGACAAGCTGTGGCTGCCCTTGGATCTCTGGAAATGTCCAAGGCCAGGTTGGACAAGGCTTGGAGCAACCTGGGATAGTGGAAGATGTCCCTGCCCATGGCAGGGGGTGGGACAAGGTGGGCTTTAAGGCCCTTCCAACCCATTCCATTCTAGGATTTGATGAAGTGGCTTTACAGCTCTGTCTGGAGAGACAGCACACAAGTGAGTGTGGGCAAGGTCTGTTTCCAGGTAATAGACATTGTTTCTTCTGAGTTTGTCCCCCCCATCCTGGTATGTTTGGATGAAGGCTCAGTCATGGATCCTCACTGTAACACTGGGGTTGAGTCCTGCAGGGAAGACTGGGGTCTCCTGGAGCATCTGTGCTAACTGCTCCCTCTTCATGTGCTCTAAAGTGCATTGAGAATGCAGCACAGAAGGTGACAAATGACTCCTGCTGAGCATCCCAGTGACATGGGACACTGTGTTGGGGCAAACTTACCCTGCCACATCTCTAAGCCCAGCCTTGTGCTGCTTCTGTCCTGGTCCCACAGAAGGACCGTGGGCAGTGTTGGTCACTCCTTTTATCTACCAGTACCTGGCTGTGGCTGAGCTGAGCTGGGAGCCTGGCCAGGGGAAGCAGCTGATTCTCCTTCAGAACAGAGACTTGCACATCAATAAATGTCTCATTACAGATGCTTTATTCAGCCTCTCGGCTCTCATTTCCTCTTTGAGCTTCCCCAGCTTTCTATCCCGCTGGCTGGAACGCTGTCTGTCTCCTGTGAGAGCGAAGGAATGTTGGAACAGCGGCTGGGTACAGCTCTGTCCTTGCAGGGGAGGTGTTGGACAAGCCATGGATTTTCTTCAGCATATCCTGACTCTCCATGTCCTGCTCTGGCTCTTTGTGGGGATTGGATCTGTTACTGTAGATCCTGCTGTGGCTTCCAGAGACAGGTGGGTCCTGTTTGAGTCACTTTGAAAAACACTTGCCCACTGTCAAAACCAGCTGGCCAGAGAGGAACCACATTCTTGGGGTAACAGAGCTCAGGGCAGGGCATGGGAGTTCATTCACTGAACTCCCAACATGAGAAGATGCTGGATAAGCTCCACAAAAATCCATGGGAAATGGTGGGTTTGGATGGGATTCTCTTTTCCCAAAGTAAACACTTCATTATGACTCAGAAATAACCACAGCCAGGGCCCCACTCAGTGCCTGCTGAGGTTTGGGATTGTTCACTGGGGCTTTCCACAGTGACACAGAACCTCTGAACTTCCTCCCACAGCCTCGGAGCAACCAGTGCTGCAGAAGCAGGAGGGCCCCTCCAAACCCCCTTCCTCCCTGCCAGAGATTCCTCTGCCTCCAGCTGCTGCTGCTTCAATCAGTTCCTGGGGGAGAGCAACCAGCAAAGCAGCTTGTTCTGGCTGCAGCAGCAGTCCAGAGGTATGGACAGAGCCTGACTCTCCATGTCATGCTCTGCAGAAAGGTTCTCATTCAAAGCCTGGCCCCAGAAGAGCAAAGCTGTCTTCGCTTCAGGATTTGGGAATGAGCTCAGCAGGGAGTAAGTGCACATGGTGCAAGAAGTTTTACCTGACCCTCTGTGGGTCTGTGATGGGAGCAGAGGAAAAGGCAGTAGCTGGAACTTGTTGGGAGGAAACCCACAGAGAGAACTGGTTAAAAGCCACTTCCCATCCATACCTCACAGCAGGATAGAGGTTCCACTTTCCAATGCCCTTTGCAAGGCTAACAGGACCCACTCAGCCCTGAATCCTCAGCTGTAAACCAGAGGAGAGCTCAAAGGCTGGGGAAAACGCCCCTGGGCTGAGCACTGCAGGTACTGGCCTGGGGTTGGCCCCAGTCCTGTGGGATCAGAGCCCATTCCCTGGCAGAGACATGAGGCCATGGCACAATCAGTCACTCATCCAGATCCTAATCCAGCACTTCCCCTCAGCACACCCATGAAGTCTTGGAAGGGCTGCTCTGATCCCCAGGCTCTGGGCTGAGGGTTTGGGGGTTTTGTCCCAAAGACAGGCACTCTAAGCCCTGCAGCCTCCCTTCTAGTGCACAGCCATAGGCACTGGCCTGGCTCCACTGAGCATCACCCCAGCCAGAATTCTGGTTCAGTGGGAAGCACAAGAGCCCTGCACGGGGCACAGACGAGGGCATCTCTGCTGCCTTCACCTCCTCCAGCTCTGACACACAACTGCTGCACACAAAACCTCCCCTCCACGCTGCTGGCCAGACTATTTCTGACAAGCACCTGCAGACTCTTGCCTTCAAGGGCCCAAGAGGAACAACAGACAGCTTCTACTTTTATTGTTACAGTTTAACACAGTCTTGGACAGAGGAGAAGCAGCAGGAACCAACATGCAAAGCAATTCAAAGTCCCCAGGGGCTCGAGGAAGACCACCCACAGCTCAGCTCCTGTGCCTGCTCCCAGCAGTGGCTGTGGGGCCCCTTTCCCTACAGCTGCTGCTCTGTTGTGCCCCACAGCGGGACAAGGTCATGGCAGACACCAAACCTACACACACAGCGAGGGGAGAGGACTGGCCTGGGATTGTGTCTCGATGACTCAGGTCCGTTATTTGACTGGAATCCAGTACACTCCAACCAGGAGGCTGCCTTAATCATCACAGAATATCCTGAGCTGGAAGGGAGCCATGAAGATTATCAAGTCCAACTCCTGTCATCAAGTCCAATTTCTTAAACGTTGTCTGTGCCAACAGGGAGAAAGATCCTTCAGGAAGAGGTGCTGGCTTCGATAGCAAGTCAGGAGATGAAGCTCAGATATTTCACCACAATTTTCCTGTGTCAGAACTGGCACCTCTTGGAGCCAACAACTCTTCTAAATGCCTGTGATGGATGCTGAGGCCAAAGATTTCCACAGCACTGGAGAAATCTTTGCCAACAAGTAGAAATTGATGTCCCCATAAAGGAAGAGGTGCATCAGGCTTGGCTGGCCCTTGCAGACAGCACAACAAACCCCCACCCACCTGGTGTGCAGAGCCATTATGTCCTCCTGCACCTCTTCCTTTGGCAGGCCTCTGCATCCGAGCCGCACGAGCTGTCGGAGTCGCTCCCCGAGGATGAAGAGGAGGAAGGCTTTGATGTGCTATAGCTCATGCTCAAGACCCAGCCCAGTTTGTTGTGCAGCACCTGCTTGAGTCCCGGGGGCAGGGGCAGCACCTCCAGCGTGTCCACGTAGTCGGGCAGGAGCTGGCGCAGGCGGAAGCAGCACAGGTACTGCAGGGACGTGCAGCTGGCACAGGAGCGGATCACCTTCATGCTGCTCTTGGCTGCTGTCGAGCACACCATGGGGTAAAACTTCTTGTTCTGCAGCTTCGTGGCTGCCACCCCTGCCAGGGCACAGCACCAAGGAGGGCATGTCAGTTCAGACACAGGGATGTCCCTCCTCCCACCTACCCCAAACCCACTAACTGCAAAGCTGTTGGGAAAAGCCTTCCAAAATCCCAGTCTGTTAAACAACAAAAGTAACCTTCCTCCCACTCACTTCACACCTTGGCCTTCTGCTTTCCCAGTGTTTTCTGCTGCAGCCAGACTCAAGTTCCTGCCACCCCATCCCTGGCTCTCACCTATGCACTTGCGGTTCTTGAAGAACGTGAGTGTCCCATGCCACGTGTCCAAATGCACCCCAATAATGGAGCCTTGGCCAAACCTCGAGGAGAAGTTTGTTTTGTCTCCCTTGTGATGCAGCAGTCCTGAAAACACACCAAAAATGGCATTCTGTGGAAATCTGCACTCCAGGAATTCATCCCAACTCCCATACTGCTGGTACAGCCTCACCCAGTGCCTAAAACATCCCTGCATTGCCTGATGCCTGCCCTCCAATCCGAGTGGCTGTGGAAAGAGGAAAGTTGAGGTTTGGCAACTCCAGAGTGCAGGGAGTGGTACCAAAACCCCAAAGCAGGGATGTGACAGTAGCACCCAGGTGCCCTGGAGTGTCCCACACCAGGTCTAAGGGCTCTGCAAAATGTGGACGAGGAGAGATGCTACGAGGTCTGCGAGCTGCTGGCAGCTGCTCCAATGTCCTCAACAAAGGCATTCACAGGTCTGGTGGCACCTCTGGTGGCCCATCCAGCCACCCTGTCCACGTTACCTGTGTAGGAGAGCCCCCAGCTGTCCTCATCCTTGCCCAGCAGGCTGCAGAAGGTGTGCCGGTACTTGTCCAGGTTCACATCCGACGTCCCGATTCCCACCATCTCGGAGGCAGAGCAAGGAGGAAGGGCACAAGCTCAGTGCTTTATCAAGCAACAACACACAACCAAGATTCCCCCTCCAGTTCTTCCCTCCCCTTCTTGGCTCAGCCCAAAACACCCAGAAGGGTTGGTGAAGCCAAGCCAGAGGTTGCAGAGTGGAGCTGAAGGCTCCCAGCTCCAATTTCCTTTCCTAAGCGAGGAGGCCCAGCTGAACAGCTGGAGAAGGTCACTGTCCTGTTCAGAGTCATGGAATGGTTTGAGTTGGAAGGGATTGATTGTAAAGCTCATCCAGACCCACCCCTGCCATGGGCAGGGACACCTTCCACTGTCCCAAGCTGCTCCAAGCCCCATCCAACCTGGCCTTGGACACTTCCAGGGATCCAAGGGCAGCCACAGCTGCCAGGGCCTCCCCACCCTCCCAGGGAACAATTCCTTCCCAAGATCCCATCTATCCCTGCCCTCTGGCACTGGGAAGCCATTCTCCCTTGTCCTGTCCCTCCATCCCTTGCCCCAAGTCCTCTCCAGCTCTCCTGGAGCCCCTTTAGGCACTGGAAGAGGTTTAAGGTCTCCCTGAGCTGAACACCCCCAGCTCTCCCAGTCTGGCTCCAGAGGGGCTCCAGCCCTTGGAGCATCTCCATGGCCTCCTCTGGACTCTCTCCAGAAGCTCCAGGTCCTTCTGCTGTTGTTCCCCAGGGCTGGGGCAGCTCTGCAGGTGGGGTCTCACCTGAGTGGGGCAGAATCCCTTCCTCCCCTGCTGGGGGATCAGCCCAGAGCAGGGGGGAATTCTGGGTACACATGGCCAGGGCATGTCCAACCTCTCATCCTCCAAAACACCTCAAGTCCTTCTCCCAGGGCTGCTCTCCATCCCTTCTCTGCCCAGCCTGGATTTGTGCTTGGGATTGCCCTGACCCAAGTGCAGCACCTGCACTTGGCCTTGTTGAACAGTTGCCCATGGCCCCACCTTTCCAGCCTGTCCAGGTCCCTCTGGATGCCCCATTCCTCCCCTCCAGGGTGTGACCTCCCCACACAGCTGGGAGTCAGCTCCAGGCTGGCTGAGGGTGCATTGTCCATGTCCCCAGCAGAGATGTAAAACAATACCAGCCCCAATCCCAGCTCCTTATCACTGGTCTCCAGTAACCCCAGCTCTTTGCATGTGACCATCCAGACAATTCCAGATCTACCAAGTGGTCCCTCTGTCAAATCCTTGTCTCTCCAGTTTAGAGACAAGGATGCCATGCAAGGCAGCAACAAATGCTTTGCACAAATTCAGATAGATGCCATTAGTTCCTCTTTCCTCATCCACCAACACTGCAACCCCATCACAGAAGGCCACTGAATTTGTCAGGTGGGATCTGCCCTTACTGAAGCCATGATGGCTGTCATCAATCACCTCCAATTTTTCTACTTGCCTTTGCATAGTTTCCATCTGCTCCATGATCTTGCCAGGCACCGAGGTGAGACTGGTCAGCCTCTACTTCTCAAGGTCTTCCTTATTTCCCTTTTTAATACTGGGGGTTATATTTCCCCTTTTCCAATTGCTGGGAACTTCACCAGACTGCCACAACTTCTCAAATATGACTGATAGTGGCTAAGCCACTTCAGCCAGTTCCCTCAGATCCCAGGGATGCATCTCATCACACCCCCATGGACTCATGCACCTCCAGACAGCCTCAAACCTGATCTGCTGTGGTGGAACCTCATCCTGCCAGCCCCATCCAAAGCCCTGGCCGTTTCTGTGTGCCCTACACGTACCATGTCAGTGCCATACACCGGGGAGGTCATCTTGATCTCCCAGAAGTGCTGCCCATCTGCCAGCTCCTTGTTGCCACGGATGGCAGCTGTGCCACAGCTGTACTCCATGTGGAAGTTCACCTTGCGGTTGTCACACGTCAGCAGGGTGGCCGTCGACTTGTTCAGGTCATCCCACACCCAGTCGAAATCTGTTGAGGAAGCACAGAGGGGACAAGGATGGGCAAAGACCCTCAGGGAATGACCCCCAAGCCAAAGCACAGGTGGACGTTTGTTTTGAAGGCCTGTTGGTGGGCTTATTTATATTTCTTTTGTTGTTTAAGAGGATAAATCTTAAGCTGTGCACATCAGAAAACTGTTTGAGGCCTGACCTACTCTGTCATGTCCCACCAGGGACAGATCAGTGCTCCAAAGCTGTCAGCATTCACCAGGCCCAATTTTGGCTGACACCAGGCAGCGCCTCCCTTTCTCCCCACACTCCTCGTGGGCTCAAAGTGTGGCTCTGCCATGCCACAGGCTCTCCCAGCCAGCCCAAGCCCACCCTGTGCTCCAAGCCAAGCACCCTACCAGCCATTCTGGGGATCAGGAGGGCCCTAAGCACCGGCTCTGTTTCACTGGTGGCCTAAGCAGGATCAGAAAGCAGGTCCCAGAGGTGAGTGCTGATGCTGTAACAACTTCAGCTCTGAGCCCTGGAAACAGGGCAGCAGGCACAGGCTGGTAATCCTCCTACAGCCTCAGGATGTAAACAAAGGAATGCTGGGATCCCAAGGGAGCTCCTTACACTCGTCCTCCTCGCCACAGCGGCAGTCGCGCACACGGTGCAGGGCGTGCAGGCTGGAGCAGTAGGGAGCTTCACTCTGGTTCTCACAGTTGCAGTAGGACTCTCCAGTCACAGGGATGGCACTTGGGATGGAGGGAGACAGAGAGGAGAACTCCGGCTCCGAATCAGAGTCGCTGTGCTGCTGGGGAGAACAGGGAACGGTCACTGCTGGGCATCCCCGCATGTGGGGAGCTGGAGCAGAGCTCTGTGAGGGGTTCATGTCATGTCCCAGCCCGGCCTGTCACACAGGCAGGCTGTGCCCATGGAATTACCCTGCTCTGGGACATGGATACAGCCTGCTGAGCTGCAGGCACCTCTCAGCACTCTGTGGTGCTAGTACATTCTTTGTGCCTGCCAGGGATGAGGAGCTGTCCCAGCAGGCTGACAGCCCAAGCCTGGAACACATTTTGAAGCAAAGTCTGTGCTAAAGCTTTGGCTTTCACCAGGCAGGCTCCAGCCATCAGCAGAGCCAAGCACTGCTCTGGAGAGGCTGCGAGGAACCTGGGAGGGAAAGACGAAAGAACAAAGGGAGGCAGTTGAGCAGCAGGGCTGCAGCTCCTCAGGCCAGCACTGCACACAGGCCCGTGGGGAACCTAGGGCAGGATTAAAGGGCTTTTGTTTACTTTCATGAACACAAAATCCTGATCTACTGTTCCCCAGTGCCAAGAGACCAACGTGTCCCTGCACTGGACATTGTGAGAATCACAGCCCTGTCTCCCTCCTGGGTTATAGTGTTGCCTGAGGGATTCTCTTACCACTGATTGTAGTGAGTTACTCTGGCTTTACACACTGCTCAGGTGTACCTGCTTCTTATTCACCCCCATGGTAAGGGGTATTTAATGACAAAAATCCTTTAAACTCATGTCCTTGCAGCTGTGTAGGACAGGAAATTGAATCTACTCAGGCTTACATATGGACTGCCCAGGCCTCCTCCTCTGGCCTGCAGAGCCTGGCTTCTATCCTTCCTAACTTCCCTAACTGCTGCTACCTAGAAATCCAGTCATTCCTGTGACTGCAGGAACAGAAAGCTGCTCTGACTGAGGAAAAAAGGCTCATTTTCTGGGAGCACAGTGCCTGGGTTTGGACACTGTGCTCTGGCAGTGGCCTCATGGGCTCAGCCTGGCTCTGAAGCAGCTCCTTGTGCCCCCACCACTGCATAGGGAAATCAACTCACACACTCAAGAATTAGGGAAAAGAGCAAAGAATGGCAGAGGTGAATCAAAGTCACTCCTTGCACTGTTTTACTCCTGCTCTCCCTGCTGTGTTCCCATCTCCAGCACACCTGGACCAGGTTCAGAAGTGATGTTCACATTGCAGAGCAGGAAACATGAGGGAATTTCAGTCTGAAGACACTGCCTCACAATTTCCACCACCATCTCCAAGCCCCTTACAGCCCAGGAGGCAGCATAGCCAGCCGGATTAGGGAACTGATCCACTTCAAACACTTATCTAGAGCTGTACATACAATATTTTAAATTTTTTTTGGGATGTATTTTATGTATGACACACCCCTTCGACGCTTTAAAAAGCATTTCGCTTAGTATCAATACTATTATTAAATCTTTTCTGCTTTTAGCCAGTTCTGCTGCTCAGTTACAAAGGAGGAAAACATCCCTTGTGCCACCCAGTGCCCCCCAGAGCCCCCTGAGCCCAGCCTACCTGCCCGTCAGAGTCGTAGCCCCAGCCCCGTGCGCCAGCCCGGCCGTCGGCCTCGCGCCGGACCCCGCTCAGGACAAAGTGCCAGGCCCGGCTGCTCCGTGGGCGCCGCGCCATGCTGCTCCCAGACAGGTAGGCTGGGGAGAGGGACACGAGGTTACACACGGCTGCCAAGTCCCATGGCCACTCCCCAGGTCACCGAAACCCCCAGGGGAACCAGCATAACATCAACCGATGCAAAGGAAGTTGTATCCGCATCAAGAGTCTCTGCAAACTTTATCCTCCTTCTCCACCCAGGATCAACTCCTCCCTGAGCCAGGTCTTCAACTGGACCCAAGAAACGCTCCCAATATCCAGTGGTGGTGACAGCAGCTGCCCCTCTGCAGGAACTGGATCCAGCAGCCACCTCTCACCTGGCCTGGGGAGCTTCAGGGCTGTCAAAATCCCAGAATCGTTTGAGTTGGAAGGACCTGCAAGCTCATCTCACTCCTGGGCAGGGACACCTTCCACTATCCCAGGCTGCTCCAAGACATGGTCACCCTGGTGCCCAGTGACCTTCTGGCAGCTGTACTGGCTCCAGCCACCTGCACTGCCCTGGCCCCACTGCAGGGAAGGTTGTCGACCTGCAAATGCCCTCTGAGGGAAGACTTTGCTCTCAGTGCCTGGAGAGGAAGAGAAACCACTTTCCTGCTTGCTGGAGGGAAACCAGCCTTGTGACAGACCTGTCCCAACTTGCCTCAAGGACAACAGGCATTAGGGAAGCAGCTGCCTGTCTCCCAGTCCAGCAGGGATGTTGTTCAGAGACAGATTTCCCGAGGTTCCTTCCCTGTGCACAGCCTGACAGGCCACACCAGCTCCCACACAGGAGCACTGTACTGGACGTGACAGGGAAACCTCAGCTTCCAGCCTCATCTCCCTGAAGTTTATCTTTAAAGGATTCAACTCCCCAGCAAGAGGCACCTACAAGGCTGTAACCCTTGAACACACTCCCTCAGCTCAGCCCCAAGCCAGGGCCTGCCATAAGGCACCCGGCCCCGGTCCTGCTGTGCCTCAGTCCCCAGTGGGACAGCAGCTCCTGGAAAAGCAGGACAGGCCAAGCCACAGCTGGTTGTGTAGGTGCCCTTGGATACTGAAGGGCTCTGGAAATCCTGCCTGCAGAAATCACAGGGCTCGCACAGCCATGCTGGGAAAGCACCTAAAATCACACCAGAATCCCCTTCTCCAGCCTTGTTGAGCACCCACAGCAGCTCAACAGAGCAGCTCTGCTCCCCCAGGCCCTCACCAAGGTTGGGGTTCACATCTTAGGGTCATCACAGCTCAGAGTCTGTCGCAGTACATGATCCAGCACCAAGAGCAGAGTCAGTCACAGAATCATTATGGTTGGAAAACACCTTTAAGAGCACTAAGTCCAACCATTCCCACAGCACTGCCAAGGCCACATCCACACAGCTTTTAAATCTGTTCAGCGATGGCAACTCCACCACTGCCCTGTGCCAGTACCTGACCACCTTTTCAGTGAAGAAAGTTTCCTAATAGCCAACCTAAACCTCCCCTAGTACAACTTGAGGCTCTTTCCTCCCTTGTTCTCTGGGAGCAGAGCCCGACCCCCACCTGGCTGCACCCTCCTGCCAGGGAGTTGTGGAGAATGAGAAAATCCCCCCCCTTGAGCCTCCTTTTCTCCAGACTCAGCCTTTCTCCTTTTCTCCCTCAGCCGCTCCTGGTGCTCCAGCCCTTTCCTGCGCTCCTTGCCTTTCCCTGGACACGCTCCAGCCCCGCAATGTCTTTCTTGCCTAGAAATGACCCCAGGATTGGAGGTGCCTCAGCAGTGCCAGCACAGTGCCCGGAACACGGGCAGCGTCCCGCTCCTGCTGTCACACCAGTGCTGCTACAAAAAGCTCCTCGCCGCTGCGCTGAGGCCTCTCCGCGGGCCCGAGGCGATGCTGCGGCGTGACCCGCGCGGCATCCGCGCTGCCCCGGGGCTTCCCCAGGCACTGAGCGGCGCAGGGGGGACCATGGCGGGGAGCACGGCGCGGCCCGGCCCGGCTTCCTGACGCGAAGGCAGCGGCTCCGCCGAGGGCACACACCGGAGACCCGGCTGTCCCGGCAGCTGAGGCGCGGCCGGACAGTACCGCGCCAGGCCAGGCCAGGCCAGGCCACCGCGCTTGGGCCGCGCTTAGGTCGCACAGCCCCTGAGCCAAACCCCAACCCTCAGCTCCCATCCCCAGCCCGTCCCCCCGAGCCCCCGGCCCACCTTCCCGGCCCTGCCCGCCGCTGCCCCAGCCCGGCCCCGCCGCGTTCTGACCTACTTTCCCCTCCCGGGACATAAACAATCCGCTCCCGGCACCGCCCCCAGGCGCCCATTGGCTGCGGGAGCGCCACTCCCTTTTGCCATTGGCTGAGTATCCTGTCACTCATGGGCGGAGGAGGAGGGAGGGGCGGGGTTCTGACAAGCCTCACTCTATTGGCTGAGCCGTGTGCCAATCCCCACGGAGCGGCGCCATTGGGCGAGAGCCGCGAAGGGAAAGCACTAAACCCATTGGCTGATGCGAGGGAAGAGCGACGAGTGGATTGGCTATGAAACCCCGGGGGGCGGGTCCCCTGCTGAGAGCGCTGTCTGAGATTGGACCCGGCCTCTGTCAGTCCGAGGGGGCGGGACTTTGGGCCAGCGGAAGGCGGAAGTGGGTGACGCGGGGAGGCAGCATGGAGGAGACGGCCGGGGGTGAGAGGCGGAAAGGCTACGGCCTGGGGTGGGCTCTGTCTGTCTCGCGTGGGCCATCCCGACCGGGGTGACCGGGCCTAGCGGAGGGTCAGGACCCAGTTCTATAGATTTCCGTAGTGCTCGGGTCGTGCCGATACCGCGGTGATGGACCCCTACTCCCCGTGAGGAGAGCTCCGGGCCGGTCCCATAGGCGGCGGGCCCTGGTTATCGAGAGGCGACGCTGGGCCTTGCCAGAGGCTCGGGCGCGGCTCCCACGGGAGACAGCGCCGAGTAAGCGGGCCCGACGCGGAGCTGCCGCTGTCACCGGGCGGTATCCCGGGAGCATGCCGCTGCGGGGCCCCGTCTCCCCCTTCCCGGCCCCCTTCTCCCACCCGTCCTCGCTGTGGGGCTCTGTGCCGTTACCGTCGGTGGAGCTGCGGATGAGCTCTGCCATGGTGCGTCCGGGCTCCATGCCGCCGGTGCCGCTGCGCTGCCGGGCCAGCCCCGGCGCGTTGGGCCAGTGCCCCGTTGTGTCGGAGCGCCCGAGAACGCGGGCACGGGTGGGCGGGTGGCGTTTGCTGGCAGTGGCTGGAGCTTCCCGTCCGCCCCCGTGCCTCGTGTGCTGCTCCGGACGGGGGACGCCGTCCCGTGCTCTCCTCGCTCTCAGCGGTGGCCGAGCCCGGAGCAGAGACCCGGGAGCACTGACAGCACAGCAGGGAATGGCAGGAAGGCTGGAGAGGAGCGTGGGACTGGCAGGAAGCGACTGGTGTGACATGGAGGAAGGAAACGCCAAGGGCCTGAGCTCACCATCAGCCTCTGGCCATGCCCGGGCTGAGCCTCATGTGCCCCGTGCGTGTTAATTGCTCTGCTGCCACTTAGGTCATCGGGACAAGCCTTTGCTCCCCACACATTGTTTATTGCCACTGTTCTTGTTGTCCCTTTTCTGATGACAAAAAGCCTGTGGCACATGCACCTGTTCTTTCCCACTGCCTTACACTGAGGTCAGACCTCACCAGGGCCTGCAGCTCCTCCTGAGGGACAGCTCCAATATCTGTGACAGGGACAGGGCCCAGGGAACGGCTGGAGCTGCACCAGGGAGGGTCAGGCTGGAGATCAGGCAAAGGTTCTTCCCCCAGAGGGTGCTGGGCACTGCCCAGGCTCCTCAGGGAATGGGCACGGCCCCGAGGCTGCCAGAGCTCCAGGAGCGTTTGGACAGCGCTGCCAGGGATGCACAGGGTGGGTTTGTTGGGGTGTCTGTGCAGGGCCAGGAGTTGGATCCATGATCCTTGTGGGTCCCTTCCCACTCAGGATATTCCATGATCTTCTGTGATACACTTGCAGAGAGAACCAACCTGGCCGGGGTGCGGCATATCCTGCTCGTGCTGTCCGGGAAGGGCGGCGTTGGGAAGAGCACCATCTCCACCGAGCTGGCCCTGGCACTTCGGAACGCCGGGAAGAGGGTGAGTGAGAGTTGGGGATGCTGAGCTCCCAGCCTCCGGCTGGGCTGGGTTTTGTTTGTCCTTTCCATGGGGGTGTCCTGGGTGTGGATTGTCTGTGAGTGAAAATGCTGTTTGTGATAGTGGTTCAAGGGATTCTTTTCTGTGCAGGTAACTGGATCAGGCACTGCAGCTCATTTCTCTTTTATCTATTTTATTAAATCACCTGATATTTATTGTTGAAATTGGCACTGAGACATGACTTTGCTGCTTTGTGGTGTCGCTCCCTTTGTGGGGTGAAGTGAGTGAGCTGAAGGACAATTAAAATGGGGACAAAAAAGAAATGTGTGGGCAGGAGGCAGACTGAATTCCCTCAGGATCTTTTTAAAGGCTCTGCGCAGCCAGTGCCACTTGGGTTCTGCCTTAAAGAGCTTGGAAGCACCCGGGAGATGCTCCTTGGGGAGAAGGAGGTCAGGAGGGATGTGAAATTTAAAGCATTTCTGTTTCAAATGTGGCTGCTGAGCTGCAGAGGCTGTTGTGGAAGCGCAGTGAGCAGCCCCAGTTTGGGTGCCTGGGGGGTCCTGAGCCCACCCTGCTCAGGGTGTGTGAAGGGCTGTGCCTGTCCCCAGGTGGGGATCCTGGACGTGGACCTGTGTGGCCCCAGCATCCCGCGCATGCTGAGGGTGCAGGACAGCGCCGTGCACCAGTGTGACAGCGGCTGGGTCCCCGTCTTCGTGGGCCAGGACAAGGCCATCGCCCTCATGTCCATCGGCTTCCTGCTGGAGAGGCCGGACGATGCCGTGGTGTGGAGAGGACCCAAGAAAAACGGTAACACTGGGGTTTGCTGCTGGTGAAACCTGCTCTGAAACCCTCCTGGAGGTGCTGCTGCCTCCTGGATGGGTCATTCCTTGGGGGAGCAAAGCTCCTGCTCCACAAGTGTGGCTTTAAATCACTTGGATGGGGAGAGCGCAGCACATGTTGTCCTGACAGACAGACTCGTCCTCTCCCTGGGTCCCTGTCACCCAGGGCGCTTCCCAGCCCCTGTCCCACGACTCCCAAGCCACCTGCTGAAACCCACTGTAGTTTGGTTTTTTTATTACCTGCCCCTTTGATTTCCATAGCTTTGATCAAGCAGTTTGTCACCGATGTGGCCTGGGGGGACCTGGACTTCCTCATCGTGGACACGCCGCCGGGCACGTCCGATGAGCACATCTCCACCGTGGAGGCCTTGAGGCCCTACCAGCTGCTCGGAGCAATCCTGGTCACAACGCCCCAGGTAGGACACGGGGCTGGAATTCCTGGCAGGCAGCAGGTTTGGAGGGGCGAAAATTGCATCCCAGATTTGCCCATGGCTATCCGTGGCTGCTTCTACACCTCTGCCTCCCACTTGATTTGTATCTGCTCTGGAGCCGCAGTCGATGTGGCCAGAGGGATCCCCAGCTGCTGTTGTTCCCCCTCAGGCCGTGGCCGTGGGGGATGTGAGGCGGGAGCTGACATTCTGTAGGAAGGCAGGATTGCAGATCCTTGGCATCGTGGAGAACATGAGCGGCTTCGTGTGCCCCCACTGCTCTGTGAGCTTCTCCTGACCCTATTGCCCAGCGCTGGGGCTGCTCTGGGCTCTTCTGGTGGTGGTGGGTTGCTGGGCCTTGCGTGGAAAATTGGGCAATGCCACGAGAGTGATGAGCCAGGGAAGAGGAGACGCTGCCAGCTTTGGGAGAAGCCACTGGCTCTGCTTTATGATGGGAGAGGGCGGGGGCACAGGGAATGCCTGGGGCTGGAAGGTGGCAGCTGGCTCTGTTCAGGGCCTGCCCTGTCACACAGGGCTCTGGGCTTCCTGACTCACTGCTCTTCCTCCTTCAGGAATGCACAAACATCTTCTCCAAAGGGGGAGGTGAGGAGCTGGCCAAGCACGCCGGGGTGCCCTTCCTGGGTAAGTGAGTGGGCTCTTGAGCAGAGCTCTGCTCAGGGCTGAGCACAGACCAGGAGCATCACAGGGCCAGGTGGGCTGGGCTGTGAGCAGAGCTGGGCAGAGCTGGGCTGTGGTTTGTGCTTTGCTCCTCTGCCATCCAGACTGCTCACAGTGGGCAGCTGGCCCTGCTGGGGCAGAGCTGGTGATGCCACCACCTCCTCTGGCTGCTGCCATTGTGGTGACAGTGTAAACAAGCCTGGAGCTCCATGAGAACCGTGCTGGAATGTCCTGGAGCCTTTCAGAGAAATGGGGGCTGAGGGCTGAACCCTGCCCCTGGACAGGCTGGGGTCAGGGGGGAGAGCCCCTCTCATGAAGCTCTGGGGTGGGGTGGGGTGGGGTGTTGGATCCAGAGGAAGCTGTTGCAGGTGAGAATTATCTCCTGGACAGCTCAGGGAGGGCAGTGGTTGCCCTTCCCTACCACTTTTCCAGGATTTGACTCTGGCAGTGTTTTTTATCCCTGGCTGCAGACCTTGGCTGCACAGGGAGCAAGCTCTCAGCCTCCTTTCCCCTGTCCCACAGGCTGCGTCCCCCTGGACCCCCAGCTCAGCCAGAGCTTGGAAGAAGGCAGAGACTTCATCCAAGAGTTTCCCAAGAGCTCTGCCTTCCCTGCCTTGACTCACATCGCCCAGCAGATCTTGGATACATCGCAGAGGAGCTCCTGAGGAGGGTGTGGAGCTGGACTGGTGCCAGGCTGGCAGCCCCAGCAGCAGGAAGGGGATGCAGGAGCTGCTTAACTCTGAAACTCTCACCGGGCTGGCAGGGAGGGAGGGAGGGAGGGGAGCACAGATTGCTGCTGCTGCTGCTGGCAGTCCCACAGGGAAGTAGCTCCATCCTCTCACACCCAAAGAGACTCTGGAGCTGCAGTGTCAAGTGCTGTTCTCCCCTCAGTGATCCCACACGGCTCCAATCGCCCGGATCGTGGCTCCCTGTGCCGCTGCCTTCTCCCGCTGCCCTTGCCTGATGGATCACATGGGACTTGCTTCAGTGGCTGAGCCGTGCTGGGTGCTCCCGTGTGGAGCCGGGCCAGGCCCCTGTGCTCAGAATTCTCAGCTCAGTGGTTCCTGATGGGCACAGCCTGGGCTGTGTGCGAGGAAACGCCTTCGGGATCCGTCTGGGAGCTGCATCCCATCGTGCTGGAAACGTGGCCTTGGGTCTGCCGGACTTGTGTGACTCAGGAATATTTTTCAAGGTTCCAGGCAGTAAACACTTTTCTGAAAATGCAAATCTGTGACTTCTGTTTTTCCATGGCTTCAGGCCTTGCTGTAGCTCTGAGTCGTGGCACTTCACGCACATCCAGGTACTTCCTGCTTTTCCTTGGTTTCCTTGCTGGAATTCAGCTCAATCTCTCCTATAACAGCTTCAGGATCCAGCCTGTCCCTTGTCTTGCCGTGACAGCTGTTCATGGGATGCCATCACCATTCTCCAACCCCAGAGTGGGGCTCCTGTGTCCCCAGGTGGCTCCTGCTTCTTTCACTTCCAAGGCTCCTGTTCCCTGTGCCTCGTCCCATGGGCCCTGCCCTCCTCTTGCAGGCTTGAGTGAAGCTGGGGAAGCAAATGAAGGTGGTGGCCTTGTATCTTATTTCCCTCCCTCCTGGACTCTGAGCCCCTCCTGCCTGCCTCCCTCTCTGCCTTTGGCACTCACCCTCCCAGTGGGATTTCGGGAAGACAGGGAAATCTTGGATTCCCACTGACAGCACTGGAGAATAGCAGGCAGTGCTGGGAGCAGAGCAGGAGCAGCATCCACCCCTGCTCCCACTGCACAAGGACCCACACCCGTGCAGGTTTCCCCTCATGCAGTTTTCCAGGAAGATTTTGTCTGACCTTTGGACACTCATCTGGGATTTGGAGAGCTGGGCAGAAGCGCTAGAATGTGTCAGGGCTGTTGGCTTCTGTGGCATAGCTGGGCATTTCCTGCTCCCTCCCTTGGCTTGGGCCACCCACCCAGGAAATGCTGGGAGCCCCCCGGGAGCCTGAATCCCTCACCCTGAGGGGCTCTGGGGAGAAATCCCGGCGGGGGGGCAGCACGAACTTTGGAAAAAACGTAACTTACAAGGTGGGTTGCAATAGCTCCAAAGGTTTATTTGTCTGCTGCCATTTATCAGGTGAGCGACGTGTGGCTTTCTGTGCCCTGCCTACACCTGCAAGGAATCATTACAGCGAGTCCTCTGCCCCCTTCCCTATGCTCAGGGGGGCTTTGAGGATTTCTCCTCTGCTCCAAATGCTTTGTTTTGTCCCATGAAAGTCCTGGCCTGGGCAGGGTTGCCCCTTGCTGTGGTTGCAGGTGAGGGTTGCAGCATTCCCCCAGCCAGAGATGCTCCTGCTGCACCCCGGGGGCTGCTATTTAAATATTAAAGGACTGAAATACTCAGTTTGAAGCCCGGGGAGCTGCTGCCCATCCAGCAGCTGCAGGAGGTGGTGGCAAAGCTGGGCACGTCTGGGGTGGCCACAGAGCCCCAGCAGGGCCAGGGAGGTGGCAGGTGAGGGTCCCTGGGAGGGCCAGCCCAGCTCAGCAGTGAGCGAAGCTCTCCTCGGTGGTGTCGCGCAGGTCCAGCCCCGCCAGGCCCGGGGGCTGCAGGCAGGTGAGGTTGTTGTAGGTGTAGATGGGGACGTGGGCATCGTCCCCCTCGGCCACCGACTGCACGAAGCGCGGCACCAGCGCCGGGTGCTGCAGGGAGAAGTCCCGCAGGCCCTTCAGGGAGCAGTTGCAGTGCCAGTTGTTGCCCCCCAGCCACAGCTGCTCCAGGGCGAAGGGGGGCCGCAGGAACGCCACCGAGAAGGTCTCCAGGGAGTTATTCCTCAGGCTGAGGTACCGCAGGTTGGCCAGGGGGGAGATGATGCTGTTGTCCAGGGTCTCCAGCTGGTTGTGGGAGAGGTCGAGCCAGAAGAGTCTCTGGAGCGGGCTGAAGGTGTCCTGGGAGATATCCAGGAGCTGGTTGGAGGAGAGAAAGAGATACTCCAGGTTGCTCAGCCCCACAAAGAGCCGGGGCGAGAGGTGGCTCAGCCTGTTGTGCTTCAGGTCGAGCTCCAGGAGCTCATGCAGTTCGCTGAAGCTCTGGTCCTCGATGAGGGAGATGCTGTTGTGCTGCAGGAAGAGCCGCCGCAGGCTGGAGAGCCCGGAGAAGCTGCTGGCCTGGATCCTGCCAACGCAGCTGTGCTCCAGGTGGAGGCTGTGCAGCTTGGAGACTCCCTTGAAGACAAAGTCAGGCAGGACCTTGATGCA
The DNA here is from genome assembly GCA_013397935.1 of Dasyornis broadbenti. Taxonomy (NCBI): domain Eukaryota; kingdom Metazoa; phylum Chordata; class Aves; order Passeriformes; family Dasyornithidae; genus Dasyornis; species Dasyornis broadbenti. Next base: position 35,587 of record VZRN01001476.1, on the reverse strand, counting down.
GTTGGCAGACAAGTGCATCACGGCCACGTTGTGCAGCCCCAGGAAGGCACCGGCCCTGATGTCCTGCAGCTGGTTGTTGTTGAGGCTGAGCACCTCCAGCTGGCCCAGACCCTCGAAGGTCCTTTCCGCCAGGCTCCGGATCCGGTTGTGCCCCAGCTGCAGCTCCTCCAGGAACTGGAGGTCCTTGAAAGTCCTGGGCCTCAGGCTGGTGATGGAGTTGGTGGACAAGCGCAGGACGTGCAGGCTCAGGAGGCCCAGGAAGGTGTCCTCGTACAGCGAGACCAGGCGGTTGTGGGACAGGTCCAGCCAGCGCAGGGACTTCATGCCCATGAAGGCACGGGGTGCGATGGCGTTGATCTGGTTGTGGTTCAGGTACAGCTTCTGCAGCTTCTGCAGCTTGACAAAGATGTTGATCTTGATGCCCTTGAGCGCGTTGCCGCTCAGGTCCAGCTCCTTCAGCTCGGTGAGGCTGCAGAAGAGCTGGTGCTGGAGGTAGGGCAGCTTGTTCCCAGCCAGGATCAGCTCCCTCAGGTTGGGCAGGTCATGGAACACCTTGTCAGGCAGCACCACCAGCGAGTTCCAGCCCAGGTTCAGGTACCAGAGGTTGGAGAGCCCAGCAAACAGGCCTTCCTCCACCTTGGTGAAGTGGTTGTTGTTGAGGCTGAGGGACACAAGGTTCTGCGTGTGCAGGAAGGTGTGTGGCGCCAGGTTCCGCAGGCGGTTGCGCTCCAGGTGCAGGTGGTAGAGACCACGCAGCCCGTGGAAGGCGTGCTGCTCCACCGAGCCCAGCTGGCTGCTCTGCAGGTCCAGGAAGTCCAGGGCCGAGAGATTCCTGAAGGCAGCGGCCGGCAGCAACGTGAAGTTGTTGCCGTCCAGCCACAGCGCCTTGGCGTTGGGGGGCACGTCCTCGGGCAGGCGGGTCAGGTTGCGGCCGCTGCAGAAGACGTTCAGCTCCTCGCTGTAATCGTCCAGGCTGCAGGCGCAGGGGCTGGGGCAGCGCGGGCTCTCCCCGTCCCCCCCGGGGGGCTGCGAGGCGGCGGCCAGCAGCAGGGCCAGGGGAAGCAGGAGGGGGATGCCTGCTGGGAGCGGTGGAGGAAAGGCGACACTATCAGTGCAGGGCCGTGGCTGCTCTAGGGGACCCCCTGGGACCCCCTCGGGACCCCCCGGGACCCCCTGGGCGGGTGCCGGCTCTGCTGGGGCTGTGCGGGTGGAGGGGTCGCTCCCAGCCCGTTGCACACATGGAGCAGGTGCAGGGGTTTTCAGAGGCTGGATCCCTCGGGAAAGGCTCCAGGATCACCCCCCAGTCCTGCCACCGTTCAGACCCCTGGGGTGCAGGGACCCCCCAAATTCACCTCTTTATCTTGCGGCAGCAGCAGCTTCTCCCTTTCATGGGGAAAGCCCCAGACCCTTTTCCCCCTTCCTTCCTTCCCAGCTGTCCCCTTTGCCTTCCTCAGCACTGAAGTGTCTCAGTTCCACGCTCCCTGCCCATCCCTGCCCTCCCCATCCAGGTTTGGGCTCTGCCCTGCGGTGCCTGCAGCCCCTCCAGGCAGCTCGGGGGCCCCCCAAAACCCTCGTTAGCAGTGGAGGAGGAGCAGAGCGAAGGGTGACCGGAGCCCTGGCAGAGCCTGAGCGTGTCCCCCCCAGGCCCTGCCTGTCCCCCAGCCTGGCCGAGGGGCAGCTCCAGCCTCACCTTTGCCTGCGCTCATGGCGGCGGGCAGGGCCGGGCTCCTGCTCCCGCTCCGGTCTCCGGCCCCGCCGACTGCGCAGGGATGGATGGAGCAACCACCTTGACGCCTGTCCAGCCGCCCTCCTGGCCGGGCTTAACCCCACTGCTGCTGGCCCGGGCCGTGGCTGAGCCCCGGGGACAGCCTGGCCGGGAGCAGCGGCACCGGGAGGGGCTCGGTGGCACCAGGATGGGCTCCTCGCTGCTCCCCCTGCTCTGGGATTGCCCTTAGGGTAGCTCGGGTGAAGGGCATGGAATGAGATGTCCAGGAACCTGTAAGTGGTGGGGATGGGGTCCTGCAGAGGGTGGTCCTGCCAGAGATGGGGTTCGTGTGGGCTTTGAGCATGGAGGGAGGGATGGGGCAACCTCACAGACCCAGCCTGCTGCCCTGAGCTCCTGGAGGGTCCTGAGCAGCAGCACTGACCCTTCTGTGCCTTGCTCCGCCAGGGATGCCCTGGGACAAGCCCGGGATAAGCCCTAGCAGCAGCCCTCGCTCTCCATCAGGACACAAAACCCACACACTGGGGCTTGGAGCATCCGTAGGACTCAGGGATTAAAGGTTTGGAGATCACCCTTAGGGCGAGATGGGCTGAAACACCTGAGGGTTTGTGGGGATGCAAGTGGGAAATCAGTTGGGAAATGGTAAAAATCTCTTCCCTGTGTGTCGCTAAAAACCTCGGGGCTGAGCCCCCGGCCCCTCCTGTGGGCATTTTCCCATTTTCCCTCCTGTCCTGCCCTGTGGGTGGGGATGGTGCTGGGAGCTCCACACCCTGCTCTGCCCGGAGCTTTGGTGCCCGAGGGGAAGCAGAGAGCAAAGCCAGGGTGCCCCTGGTGGGGTGGGGACTGTGAGGGTCCCCCAGCTCCTCTGCCAGCCCCATCAGAGGGATGAGCGTGGATGATGCTTCAGGGAGGGCAGAGCACGCTCTGCCCCTGGCAGCTCACCAGGGGAGGCTGCTGACCTCATCCCGTGTCCCATGACCTCATTTCCCCACCAGGCTCCAGCACAGGCTCTGTGGAATCTTTTACCAGTTTCCAGGAAAGAAAGAGAAAGAAAAAGCCCCAGCAAGAGTAGCCCTGTGGCCAGCAGCTGCTCGATGGAAAAGCTGTGGCTAATCCTTCCCATGTCCTGGTAGCCCCATGGCTCCCTGGAGATGCACCAGGCTGGCACCATTCACCTCCACACCTCCAGGAACAGGGATCTGCCACGGGGGTTGCACTTCCCAGGCCGGTTTGGGAGGTGGAGCAGGGATGCTCTCCACCACCATTCCCACACCATGGGAGCCTGGCATTTCCCCAGCTCCCCAGGCCCCATCTGGGCTCTTCACCAGCCATTCCCATGCCCATGGGAAGAGGTGTTGGAGAGAGACACCCAGGCTCCAGCCCTGACACCCAACTTTCCCACAGGCTCTGTTTTCTCTCTTCCCTTTTGGCCCCGAGTGGAATTCTCCTCCCCCTCTATTTTAATCCTCTCTTCTGGGAATTTATAGATCAGGAGGGAGAAACGAGGGATAGGGATACACGCACCCACTAATAGGCACTGAGCACATATTGACACAAGGTGTAATGAACCTGGAAGCTTAAAAGAGCTGAACCAGCACAGGCCAGCCAGCCAAAACCCACAAACCCTCATTGGGAAGTTTAAACAAGGCCTGCCTGCAGCTGGGAGCAGCTTTATCTCTGCCCCCAGCAGCCCTCCCCGGGGAAATATCAAATGAGATGCAGTGGGGAGATAAAGAGGGTAAATAAGGAAATCCCAGTGTGATTGTGGTGCAGGGAAGGGCTGGACCCATCTCCACCTTTCGAGGTCCTTGAGGCATCTCCTCTAGACCTGTCTCTGCCTTTAAAGCTCCCTGGGGCATCTCCTCCAGATGTGTCCCTGCTGGGACCCTGCAGATGTTGGTCCCTGCACCCCAGGCCCCTCATCTGCCCGACGAGCCACAGCCACCATGGGGACCTCAGTTTGTGTCCCCACCGTGGGTGTCCCCATGTGGACCCTCCTGGCTGATCACCCCATACCTTCAGCTCCAGCAGATAAACTCCCGGGCCAGGACCAAAGTCTGAGCCCCTCCCCTGGTTGCCATGGAGAAGGTTGTAAGGGTATTAGGAAAAGCAGCAAAATCATAAAAAAAAAGTAGTTTTTAAAGCTATTTAAACTCTAAGGAATCATTTACCTTCCCCTGCAGGTCCCTCCCCAGGGAGCCTCCCAGTCCCTTTGGGTGGGACATGGCAGCAGCTGGGCCCTGGCTCCCTGTCCTGTCCCTGGGGAGGGGACGGTGCTGGGCCACATCTGCTGTGGGACCCTGGAGATCCCTGGTCCATCCCCACCCACCCGGGCTGAGTGACCAGGGACTCTCTGGACACCAGCACCCACCCGGGCTGAGTGCTGGGGGAGCAGGGAGGTGACAAGTGTGGCATTGTCACAGCTGAGTTAGGGAGTATTTTTAGCAAATCTTGCCAAATATTGTCCCCGGCTGGAGGAGAGCATCTCACGTTGCCAGGGCAACCAGCACTCCTGCTTCTCGTTCTGGACCAAAAAACATGGCCACGAGAGGCGGGAAGGGTGATACCAGCACCCCAGAGCTTGTGCCACTCTCCTGGGGACAGCAGCAGGGAGCAGGATCCGGGAGTGGGGCTTCGCCTGGTGCTGTCCGCTCCCATTTCTGCTCATCCTGGTGCTGTTACAGGGGATGGGGACCCGGGGGTGGTGGCAGCTGCTGGCGAAGTCCCCATGGGCATCTCTGAGTGTCACCTCCTGCCCTGCCATGGCTGCAGAGGCTCCTGGGGGAAGCTGGGAAAGGTGCCTGGTGTGGGACAGTTCCCAGGGATGCCAATTACGGCCCTGGTGGCCCACGTGGCCACGCGAAAATGCAGCACCAGTCTGGCTGGACTGGTTCGACTGGGAGAGGTGAGGACGTCCCCAAGGCGTGACTCAGGGTGACCAGGGCCATTGCTGGAGGCGCAGACAGGAAAATTCCCAAACACTGAGGTGTGGGGAAGAGAGGGGGCCCTGGGAGTGGGGATTTGGAGGCCATGGAGACAGGGAATGGTTGTCAGAATGAAACTGGAATGGGAGCACTGGGAAGGGAGGCAGCCACCCTGCCCAGCTCATCCTGATGGCAGCGCCAGGCTGAGTGGGCGGAGGGGAATGGTGTTTGCCATGTCCTGTGTCACCTCTCCAGACCTGGGCCCGGGCTTCCTGCTGCTGCTGGATGGGTGGAGCAGCCTTGGGGCGCCTGCTCCTCAGGATGGGCTGGGAGTGAGGCAGAGGGACCACGCTCCTTCCTCCTGCCCGGGGTCACAAGGCCAGGACCCCCCTCCCCTGCTGCCCCATCCCAAGCCTCCTTCCAGCCCCGGGGGGAAGGCCCTGGAGCTGCTGGGGGGTGACAGCTGGGACATGGGGTGGCAGTGGGTGCTGGCAGCCCATAAACCCAACACCTCCCGGGCTGCTTCACGAGAGCGGTGCTCAGAAGGGCAGGGAGATGATTCTTGCTCTCGAGCCCCCAGGCACACAAACATCAGCCCCCGGTGTTAAAATTTACCAGTTTAAAAAATTTTTATATGACTTTAGCCAGTTTTGTCCACCTTTGCCCCGGGGGAAGGGAACTGAAGCTCCTTCCCAGGGCATTGTTTCTCCAGGTGAGGCCTGGTGAGCTCAGCATCCCAACAGCCTGGGAGCAGCACAGGAGATCCACAAGAGATCCCAGCTCTCAGTGGCCATTGACAGCCACGGACTGCAAACAACAGCCCTGGCTGGGCACAGCCACCTGCACTGGGAAGAGAAAAATAAGAAAAAAAATCTAATTAACATCAGAGGCAAAGAGATTCACATCCAATGGGAAACTGAATCCTGGGGACTACTAAACTTGGAACCAATGAAGACTGACCCAATAGCTTTCTATGGGTTTGGACTGGATAAAGTTTGGGAGAAAATCTTATAAAAATGTGCATTTCATGGAATGATTGTCTCTGCACAGCCGGGCTGTGTGTGGATGAGATGATTTCTGTGGCACATCCCGGCCAGAACAACATCCTGGACAGAAAATAAAGCAATGCCTTGACTCTCTAACATTTAAAATGTTGTTGGAGGGTTTTTGTTTTTCCCGCAGTTTTGGTGATGCTGGCATCCCGGCACAGGGCAGGCCTGGACGGGTCAGAGCAGATCCAGAGGGAACCATGGACATGGGCTGGAAGAACCTTTCCTGTTCTTTGTCGGGGAGCTGGGGCAGGTTCTGCAGCTCCCTCCTCCTCCTCTCCCTTCTCCAGGCTGGGAGGGCTGGGACTGCCCAGCCTGGAAAAGACCTTGTGGCAGCCTGAGGGCTTGGAAAGGTGACAGAGAGCGGCTTTTCCTCAAGCCAGCAGAAAGGGTGATGGTTTGAAACTGGAAGAGGGTGGATTGAGAATGGATTTAAAGAGAAAATGCGTTTTGGGGGTCCGGTGGGTGGCTGGAGCCGCGTGCTCAGAGGATTCCCCACCCTGGGGCAGCGAGGCTCGGGCACCTCAGGCAGCCCAGGTGCTCCCCTGGCATCCCGGCAGGAATTTGGGAGATCCGGGAGCGGGCGCGAATTCCCTTTGCTGGCGCTGGAAGCCAGATGGAGCCCGTCACTGCGGGAACGCCGAGCCGGCCCTGCGGAGAGCTCCGGAGAGGCGGGGGCTTCTCCCCTGCTCCGCTCCCTGGAGGGCACAGGGTGGCTGTGACCCCGCCGAGGGCGGCAGGGCTGCGGGAGAGGGCACAGCAAACAGCGGGGTCGCTCCAAGGCTTCCCCTGGAGCTCCGGGGGGTTTGGGAGCGGTTCCATCTCCTTAAGCTGCGTTTAAGGTGCTCCTGACAAGGAGAGTGCGGGACCCTCAGCACAGAGCTGGCATTTGGATTTAGATTCGGATTCGGATTTACTGGGGTTGTTCGGTTTAGTCTGGAATGGGAATGGAAATTCCGAGCTGCACTGACACCCCAAAACTTCACTCCTCAGCCCCGGTTTGCTTTTTGTGATGTTGGCCACGACAAAATTGGCTTCCTGTTCCCTTTTTCCCGTGGGAAAAGTGGTCACTGTCATTCCTGGTGCCGGCTGGGCACCTGCCACCAAGGTGTGTTTGCATAAATAATGCCGCATTCGCATATGTTAATTGTCCTCTGCCAGACGGAACGAGCTCCCTGCGGCTCAGGGAGCACCCTGTGATGGCTGGGGCTGGTTCCCCTCCCAGATCGGGGTCTCAGGGTCCGGGACAGCAGCCCGGGGGTGTGGGATGGAGGTGCCTATCCCTGGGGTGTCCATGTGGGGCTGAGCCCCCTCGGGACCCGCCCGGGGAGCGGAGCCGCCGCTCAGCCCCTCCGAGGCTCCCGAGCCCCCGGCGCCGTGGGCAGGGTGTGAATTCGGCTCCGCGCTGGGTGTGAAGAGACTGTGAATTCTCATCAACGCTTTCATTACCTTAATAAAATTACTTCAGGTCTGTTAAGTTCTTTTGCGGAAAAACAAGCCGTAATTGCACGGTTTGCTCGCTTCTCCTTCCCCGAGGCCCCCAAAATGCTCAGCCCCCGGGTCTGGCTTCTGTGGGCCTTCATTGAGGGGCTCTGGGGTCTCCTCCAGCAGCCTGGAACAGGTGAGGAGCTCAGCTTGTCGTGGAGCTTGTGTCAGGATGGGCCCTCTCCCTCTCACCCCTGAGCTCTGACAGATCCTGAGCAGTTATTCAGAGCTCTGGGCTTTTTTGAACATTACATTGTCAGAGCTTTTCTTCCGTGGGAGACAGATTCTTACCTAAACTCACCCACTCTACAGAAATAGCAGCAATAATCAGCCTGAAACGAGGAGATTAAGAGCTGGAATTCATTTTAGAACCACAGGAGAGTTTGAGTTGGGAGGGACCTTTAAAGGTCTCCTAGTCCATCTGGTTTAACCCCTGTTCCAGGTTTTCCAGCATTATCCACCATGGCCTGCAGTCCCTGTTACCCCACTCTGATCTTGGAGCCCTTCAGGTACTTTTGGCTTTGGGATTTGTCCCATTCCAGGATGGCTGATCCCAGTTTGGAGCGCACAGACCAGCACAGCCCAGATTTGGCACCATCTGGGCTTGTTTCAGTGCATGCTTTGCTTTAAAACTTCTATTTTTCCACACAGCATCTCTGATGTGAAGGGATAAATTGGGAAAGGTCTTCCCTCCCGCCAGCTTTAGCTTGGCCAGAACCCAGAGGTCCTGGGACCTTTTGGGCAGCTCATGGACACGGGAGGTTCAAGGACTGCAGAGATCAAGTGGAAGTTGCCTGGAAGCAAATGAGATGCTACTGGATGGCCTTGGAGCAGATGGGTGCGTTAGTGGGTTAATTAATGAGTTAATCAGACCTTAGAATCATGGAATCATGGAATGGTTTGGGTGGGAAGGGACCTTAAAGCCCATCCTGTCCCACCCCTGCCATGGGACACCTTCCACTGTCCCAGGCTGCTCCAAGCCCTGTCCAACCTGGCCTTGGACACTTCCAGGGATCCAGGGGCAGCCACAGCTGCTCTGGGCACCCGGTGCCAGGGCCTGCCCACCTTCCCAGGGAACAATTCCTTCCCAATATCCCATCTAGCCCTGCCTTCTATTCACTCTAAATTTCTCCTCTATTACTTTCAATTGCTCTCCTTTGTCCTGTCACTGCCCATGTGAAAATTCTCTCTCCCTCTTCCTTGCCAGCTCCCTAAAGCCCTGGAATATCCCAGCACTAGAGAGGGATATCCCTAGAGCCAGGTTTGGGAATGGTCCATGACAGGGTCTGGTACTCCCTCATTGCCCGTGTTGCTGCTCTGGGGTGTTCCTGTGGTGATGATCCAGTACCTGCTCTGGGCTCCCTTGGGAATACAGGAACCGCCTGGGAAGTGCCACTGCTTTCCCTCTATCGGCTCCCAGGGTGGCTGGAAGGTTTGGATCCACCTTAAAATCGAGGTGGAAGCCACACCCTCTGGTAACCAAAGTTGGTAGCAACAGTGCTGGACCTGCAGGGAGAAGCTCCTCAGAGATCGTTGGATCTTTCCTTGGCTTCCCAGTCGCTGTCTGCCCGCCACCGTGCAGAGATCCTGGCCCCTGAGCACATGGATCTGGGAATTGTTGCAGAGCATGAGAATGTGAGCATCTTGCTGACCCTAAATACAGATGTGAAGGTCTGCAGGCCCTTCCTGGATCACGGAACCAGCACTCTGCCAAGGAAATCCTAATTGCAGGGGGAAACGGCAGCTGGAAAGCCTGTTTGGATCTGCTCAGGTTCTAAAAGGCTGGAAATGCTGAGCTCTTCCAGCAGCAGGGCTGGGTGGGTGGCAAGGAGAGGGCAGGGCTCAGCTGGAGCTGCTCTGTGCCTCCAGGTGCAGCTGCAGGACAGGAACAAGGGGATGCACCAGCTTGGAGACCCACGGGAGGAGATGGGGAAGCTGCCTGGCTCCAAGACAGATTTCCCAGCCAGGACAGTCCTCAGCGAAGAGGAAAAACTGAAGGTAAAACTTCGGGAGTGGGAGAGAACTGAGCTGTGAAGCCACGTGAGGCCAGTGGAGCCACAGTGGGAAATCTGGGGGGAAATTCCTCCTTCTAGAGGGGAGTGTTGTGCTCAAACACCACGTTGGCCTCACAACCCATCCATGGCCTTGATCAGGACCTTTCTCTCTCCCAGATTTCCAAAGACCTCGTGGATCTCCAGATCGAGACAAACAGGTTGAAGGAGCGTTATGAGATGGAGAACTTCGACCTGAAAAATATGGTACCCTCAAACTTGGAGCAGCCAATCCCCGCCCTGCCCGTGCCTTCATCCAGCTCTGCAGCTCCTAACCTTATTTGCTTGGCATCTTCTCCTGGCTTCACCTGGAGCTGAATTCCCCCCAGCACCGCAGATCCCATGGAACTCCCATGGAATCCTCTCGCTGTGCTCGCTGCTGGCCTGTGCCTCATCCAATCCTGCTGCCACCCCCTGTGCAGGTCCGGGCCCTGGAGAGCCGAGTGCAGGAGCTGGAGCTGTGCAGTGCCAGCGTCACGGGAGAGAGAGATTCCCTGCGGGAGCGCCTGCGCGCCCTGGAGAGCAGCCGGGAGGAGCTGGCGGAGGAGTTCATCATCCTGAAAAGCAATTACGTGGCCCTGGGCAAAGAGCTGGACCAGGAGGTGAGAGAGGCGGCAGAGTTCATCCAGAGCTCATCCCAGGGTCAATCCCAGAGTTCCCAGCCCCATCTCACGTTTCCCTGGTGTGCAGGCACCTTGGTCGATTTGGGTTGTGCATCCGTCAAGCTCAGGTCCAGGGAGGCTGCTCACACAATTGTGCAATGGTTCCTGTTGAAGGAACCTCTTCAAGGCTGCCAAGTCCACAAAAACCCTCCAATGCCACCCCCTGCCAGGGCGGGGACACCTTCCACTGTCCCAGGCTGCTCTAAGTTCCATCCAACCTGGCCTTGGACACTGCCAGGGATCCAGGGGCAGCCACAGCTGCTCTGGGCACCCTGTGCCAGGGCCTCCCCACCCTCCCAGGGAACAATTCCTTCCCAATATCCCATCTGTCCCTGCCCTCAGGCAGTGGGAAGCCATTCCCTGTGTCCTGTCCCTCCATCCCTTGTCCCCAGTCCCTCTCCAGCTCTCCTGGAGCCCCTTTAGGCACTGGAAGAGGTTTAAGGTCTCCCTGAGCTGAACACCCCCAGCTCTCCCAGCCTGGCTCCAGCCCTTGGAGCATCTCCATGGCCTCCTCTGGACTCTCTCCAGCAGCTCCAGGTCCTTCTGCTGTTGTTCCCCAGGGCTGGGGCAGCTCTGCAGGTGGGGTCTCACCTGAAGGGGCAGAGGGGCAGAATCCCCCCCTTTCCCTGCTGCCCCCGCTGGGGGCTCAGCCCAGCACAGTTTTTGGGGGGTTTTGGGGTCCCAGCACACACAGACAGGGCATGTCCAGCACCTGAGCTGTGACACGGCACAGCCTGGCCACGGCCTTGTCTCCAGGGATTTGATGTAAAAAAAAAACCGCGTGGGACCTGCCCTCGCAGCGGGGACAGAGATGAGGACAGAGGGACAGAGCGAGGGACAGAGCTGTGCCCACGCTGACCCGCTGCTCCCCCGGCACCCCGCGGGCAGAGCCCTCCCGTTCCCCCGGCGGCCCCACGGCGCTGCCCGGAGGTCACGGCGGGGCTGCCCGGGGCCGGTCCCTCGGCGCTGCCAGCGCGCTTTGTTTCCCCTTTTTTTCTGCTTGGCTTGCGCAGCCCGCACGTGAACGGATTGGAGCCGCTCTCATTTCGGGCGGCGGCGGGAAGGGGCCTGGCAGCTTTCAGGTCCACAAGTTTATAAAAACTCCGAGTTCAAGCAAATTGCCGATGGTTCCTCCAAGGACGGGCACCTTCCCGCTGGCTGCGAGCTCAGCAATGATTAACCCGAGGCTTTTGGACTCGGATTTGTGTATTTCTTTGGCCACTTTAATCGCCCTTCCTCTGTCCCCTCCCTCTCCCCCCTCCCGCTGCTGCTCCTTTTTGAATTGGATGGAATGACTGACACCCTCCTGCCTGCCTGCCTGCCTCCATCCCCCAGCAGATAGTTTCGCTGCCTCAGCTCAATGACCTGGTTTTCCACGCCGAGCTGTGGTGGGAAGATGGGAAGCAGGAATGCTGGGTTGGTCCAGCGTGCCTGGCAGAGCAGGACACAGGATAATGCTCATCCCGTGAGTTGCTGACCCTTGGGGAGAGATCATTTGTGTCCCAGAAGCTGAGAAATGGGGATTTCTTACAAGGAGGCAAACTCAGCTCTTGCAGGGGGGGTGATCCCACCCAGTGATCCCACTGGAGCACGAGGCAGAGCCGCTGTGCTCCCGGCTCTGCCAGCCCCAGGGAGGAATAGTTCAGCCAGCAGCACTCTCAGCTGCTTCTTGTCCCCAAGGGGGTGCAATATGTTTGTCAAAAATTGGATTTTCAGGCAGATGACATCTCTAAATGATGGGTTTAGAAGGTTAGTGGTAATAACACAGTTTTCACATGGATCCTGCAGTGGTTCAGAGAGTGAGAGCACGTGGATTCAGTTTTGTGCCCAGATAGCATCCCGAGGAACCACAGAACCATGGAATACTGTGGGATGGAAGAGACTTTAAAGCCCTTCTCATTCCACCCCGTGCCATGGGACTCCCTCCCTTGGACCGTGCTGCTCCAAGAAGCGGGTCTAGAAGCCAGAGGTGAATTCCTTGGAAGTCCTCCATATGCCTAGGAGTTTACCCCAGTTCCTTGGCTCCGGCTCCCAAAAATCCCTGCCTGAAGCCAGGGAGGCTCCGACTTGGCAGCCTGGGACTTGTCGCGACATGGGCCTCTTTGCTCATTATTTTCCCAGTGCGGACTTTCCCAAAGGAAACGGGAAAAGCAGCCTGCGGTTCTGCCCCCTCCCCTTCCCCGGCGCTCTTCTGGGGAGACAATGAAGCTTTTACACATTCCCAATTACAAGTGCTACTTGTGACCTTGCCAATATGTTGTCATGGCTGCTTGGCGCAGGAGCAGCTCGGCGAGCTCATTCACGGCCCCTTGTCCGGGAACAGTCGGAGCCTCTGAATTGTCGCGGCTCCCATTGTCCGCGGGATTCACACATCGCCTGTGTCTGTCCCGGCCGCAGGAGCCGGCCTTGCCCAGCCCTTGGGAAGCGCCTCGCAGGAGATGCCAGGCAGGCACTCGGTGCCTGTGTTCTGGCTCGCTGGAAATTCTTCTTTTTCAACGCTCTGACCTTTCCCCGCTCTCCGTTTCCTTCTCCCTTTGTCCGCCAGGCTTTCGCCGGCTGCGGCGGCAGCCCCGGAGAGGACCCAAACGCGCTCTGGGTTCCACGCCGGGGTTTTCCCTGGAGCCACGCCAGGCTCGAGAGCTCAGGAAAGGCAGCGGAGCCCAACTCAAACCGAGGACTGCCTCTTTTTTTTTTTTTTTTTTTTTTTAAAGCNNNNTTTTTTTTTTTTTTTTTTTTTCTTTTTTTGACTAAACCCATCCTTGTGACCCCTGTGATCAAATTGTCAGGGCTGACAGCTGCAGATGGATCGCTGCGGGCCGGGGAACAAGCGCGCTGTCTGTGCGGAGCTGTCAGGTTCCACAGCTGTATATCTCACCTCTTTGTCAGCCTCCTTTCTGCCCGCTCTGCCCCAGCCCACCCTGTGCTATCTTTTGATAAGCTATTCTCTCCACGGATGACTCAGATGACCTCTGCCTCCCATCCTCCCGATTCACTGCCATGGTAACAATTACTCAAGCTTGTCCCCAGTCATAAACCCCATCAAAGCTTTGTTATCTACACAGAAACCCTCCTGGGAGACATGAATTCCCTCAGTGTTCCTTCCAGATCACCTGAAACGGAGCTTTTCTCATTCAGATCCTCTTCATCTTTTGGAAATGTGTCACTTCACACCAGCGAGGCTTTGAATCTCGCTGCCTACACGGGGCTGTGGGCTGGCTGCTGCTGGGGGGATGCATTCCAACCCAACTGGGATTATGTCATCCCGGAGNGGATGGATGGATGGATGGATGGATGGATGGATGGATGGATGGATGGACGGATGATGCATGGATAGATGACGGATGGATGGAGGGATGGATGATGCAGGGATGGATGGATGGATGCAGATCTGGCTCTCCTTGCATTGTGGAGCCCAGCACTGTTGACAGCTGCTCCATGGGGACAGACATTCCTGAAGTGCTGGGAAGCTGCAGGGAAAGTGCAGGTTTGGGGTGAGGAGGGAGCTGGAGGCAGGAGAGGTGGTGGCAGAGCTGTGCCCAGGGCTGGCACTGGGACATGGATTTGAGTGCGAGAGCAGCTTGTGCAGAGGAATAGAGTTCCATGGGAATAACCCTGCTGCCTGGCAATGCATTCCCACGAGAACCAGAAAATCTCTGGGATCTTGGGGCACATGAGACAGAACTAAAATTAAAACTTGATTCAGGAAGGGCAGGGGTGCCTGCCTGGAGCACACAGCAGGAGCAGCAGGGATGTGCTGAGCAAAGGGGGATTCCAGGAGCTCTTTCCTTCTTGTTTGACCTGGCAGCTCATGAGGAATGAGGAGCTGACCCAAAAGCTGCTCAGCCTGGCCAGGGGGAGCATCCACGCCCCAGGTTCGGCCCATCAATCCTCCCCCGAGCTGGGAAGAGGGAGAGCAGCGGGACATCCTCGCTCTGCTCGGAGGGGGAAGGTAAGGGACTGCCTGCCCTTCCAGCAGCCCCTTGGAGAACAGGGATCTAAAAATCCCCTTCTGCTCTGTCTCCCCAAACCAGCCTGAGGACGCAGCTGCCTCTGAACACGAGCAGCAGGAGTTGGAGAGAAACGTGAGTGTGTGGGGGTCTGCTGCTGGATCCTGGGGAATTGATTCCCCGGGAATCAGGGGGGATTGATTCCGACTGTGGCTGGCACCTCCTGGTGCTAACTTGAGTTTCGTGGATCAGCTGATGCCTTGATTCATTTTAAATGCCTTTTTCAAACTCTGCAGTTACAAAACGAGGTGGGAATAACCCCAGATGTGCAGGCAGAGCGGAGGGAGGCCAGAGGTGCTTCCCTTGCTCCGTGCCCCATCAGGGGAGCACAGGCAGGGGTTTAGAAGCCAACAAGTGCAGACGACACTTTTTTCTCCTTCTTTCTCACACTTGAGAAAGCTGGGGGTGATGAAGCACCCGAAACTGAGAGCGCAGAGATGGTCCCTGCCTCCTCCCCATCTGCAGCCCCTGCGGAACCAGCTTGGGCTCCGCCACCGGCTCCTGCTGGGATCTGACTCTCAACGTGAGCGTTTCCCTGGGGAGAGCGACACGTGTGCACCTCCACGTGCCCTGCCTGCACACCAGACCCGGCTCCTGCTGTGCTAGAAGGCTCCAGTTCCTCCCAGTCAAACCAGTCCTTCCCCCAGCCTGTCCCTGCTCAGCTGGACAAACGCTCAGCTCGAGGTTTGTCCTCTCCTCACTCAGCTTTCTGCCTCATCTTCCTCTTCGTTTGTCCCTCAGTTGCTTGGAAACCAGGATCACATAAAACTGGAGCTTGAAAAACTGAAGAAAGCCCACGAGGAGCAGCAGCAGAAGCTGGAGGAGCGAGTGTGAGTGCTGGGGGCACGTCCCTCTGCTTGGCCAGGCATTCCTGGGACATTTGCAGCTGGATTTGATCCATGGGAGCAGGAGAGGAGGCAGCCTGCCTTTGGGGAGGGTACAGGGAAGGAATGATGATCCACCCTTGGAAGAAGTGAGGCCTAGAAGGAAAACCTGATGTTTTCAAGGCTCTTCAGAGATTCAGGTGTCAGCATAAAGTTGGTGGTGCTGAGGGACACCTTGAAAATCCACCCCCTGTGACACACAGACAACGTGTGACAGCCCAGAGACGCATCCAGCCCAGCCCTGACCCCTGCAGTGGATTTCCCATCACCTTGGGGTGGGGTTGGTGTGCCAGGGAAGGCTGGCCCAGCAGGGATGCTGCAGGACTCGACCTTTGGTGGGGGAGGATTTGTGGCTCTGGTTGGTGCACATTTGGGGCATGAGAGGTGCTGCTGGCAGATTTCTGTCATTCCAAAGAGGTTTTCTTCCCAAAGCTGCCTCTGTTGGACCTATGAAGAATCCCAGAATGGTTTGGGTGGGAAGGGACTTTAAAGCCCATCTCCCCATGGGCAGGGACACCTTCCACTGTCCCAGGTTGCTCCAATCCCTGTCCAGCCTGGCCTTGGGCACTTCCAGAGATCCAGGGGCCGAAGTTTTGGGGTTTTAAACAAACCCAGCTTCTTGCTGTGTGTCCAGGCTGGCGCTGGGGAAGGAGCTGCAGGAGGCGAAGGGAGCGATCGGGGACAGCCGGCACAGGCTGGTGGAGCAATCAGCGGTGAGGACGCGCTTCCCTCCACCTCCTCTGTGCTCCTCCTGAGCTGGCAGGCCTGGGATGCCTTGAATCCGGGTGCTCCAGCACCTCTCCCTCCCCAGGGAGCTCGTCTCACCAGGGTTCTGCCTGTGCAGTTTCCTCCTGCACGTGGTGGAAGTGCTGCTCGCGAAGGTGGTGGGAGGAATTTTGTTCTCTGGTTTTCAGGAAGAGTTGGTGGAATCACCAACCGGGCTGGAGGGTGGCAAATGACAGAAGGTAGCAGGGGAATAGGGATTGTAAAGATTTCCAGTGGGTTCCTCTGAAAATCCAGGACCTTCCCAGCTCTAGTGAAGCCAAATACCTGGAAATTAAATCCCCCAGCTGTTCTGGAGCTTCTCAGCTCCCCCTCCTTGGCTGGAGGACCAGGGCAGCAGGTTTTTTGTTTGCTGTGCCAGGTGCTGCTCACAGCCCAGAACCAGCTCCAGGAGGTGGAGGCGGAGAACTCCCGGCTGCAGCTCCGGCTGAAGGAGCTGAACGAGGAATACCGTGCCCGGCTGGCGCAGTACATCAGGGATGTGGCGGTGGGTAACCCCAGCCCGGGGCTCTCCTGGCCTGGGGAAGTGTCATGGAATCATGGAATATCCTGGGAATGGACCCACCAGGATCATCCAGTCCTGCACAGACACCCCAACAATCCCACCCTGGGCATCCCTGGCAGCGCTGTCCAAACGCTCCTGGAGCTCTGGCAGCCTCGGGGCCGTGCCCGTTCCCTGGGGAGCCTGGGCAGTGCCCAGCAGCCTCTGGGGGAAGAACCTTTCCCTGATCTCCAACTCAAACTTCCCTGGCCCAGCTCCAGCTTTCCCTCAGGTGTCTCCATACTGGCACCCTCCTCTTGCAGGCTGCAGCCAATAAATTCAAGTAAATAAGTAAAGAAAAGGGGGTTTAAACCCTTCTAACCTGACCAAGAAAAGTCCCAGTAGAAATTTGCAACCATTTTGTGTGGCCACAGAGGAAATCTGGGTGCAGAGGGGACTGGCATGGAATCATGGAATGGTTGGGTTGGGAGGAACTTTAAATCTCATCCAGTCCCACCCCCTGCCATGGGCAGGGACACCTTCCACTGTCCCAGGCTGCTCCAAGCCCTGTCCAACCTGGCCTTGGACACTGCCAGGGATCCAGGGGCAGCCACAGCTGCTCTGGGCACCCTGTGCCAGGGCCTCCCCACCCTCCCAGGGAATAATTCCTTCCCAATATCCCATCTATCCCTGCCCTCTGGGAAGCCATTCCCCATGGATTCCCCTCTCTGTGATTTACAGAACTACATGGACAGCAAAGCCAGCGACGTGACAGGCCACAGCAAAGCACCAGCTGGCCAGGCTGCCATGAAGCACTTTGTGGACAGCATGCTCAGGGATATCCGTGCTTCCTACAAATCCCGGGAAGAGCAGCTGGCTCGGGCAGCACGTGGATACAAGAAACGCATGAAGGACCTGGCCAAGAAGCACGAGAGCCTCCTGATTGCTTACGGGTAAATCCCAGCCCCTCTTCCCTCAGGACCAAGTGGAAAAGCCCCATTGCACCCACCCCGTGTCCCAGAAGGCGGCAGAGGATCTGGAATGCACATTTATCTCCCTGCTCCTGGCAGTCCAGGATCACGCTGCCTCCAGCTGCACATCAGGGTGCTCTGGACCGCGTGGAGCTGCTCTGCACATATGTTCCTCCCACTCAAAATGCAGGGTGAGAGATGGAGCCCACGGTGGATGGTGTGGAAATGCAGAGGCACCACAAATAGCTCCACCTCCCAGCCCGTCCCTGCAGCGCTCTCAGCTCCCTCGGCAGCTTGGGCTGTGGGAAGCAGCAGAAATACTTGTGGTGCAGAAGCCACAAATAGCTCTAGGACAAGCTCCCCTCAGAAAGTCTCCCAGCAATCCCATGCTGCGGGGCTCTCCCACTTGTCCTTTGCAGGTGGCCAGAAGCGGCAGCTCCCGGGAAGTGGCAGCTCCAGGAGCAGCAGAGCTGCTCCATGTTCCCAAAGGAGCGGGCAGGGCCTGACCCCTGTGGCTCGTTACAGGCTGCAGCGGGAGCAGATCCGCTCCCTGGGGAGCAGCGCCATGGATTGCGGCCCTGCTGAGCTCCACTTCTCCATCACGGAGCCAGAGCTGCAGACAAACACCTCCCGGGAGCTGAACCGGCTGCGGGAGGAAAAGGCAAAGCTGGAGAGGCAGCTCCAGGAACTGCAGAAGGTGGGGAACTGTGGGTTGGTGGGACGAGTTTCCTAAGCCATGGATTCAGCCCCTTCCTTAGGCATTTCTGGGATTGGTTAGGCTGGGAAAGCCCTCTCAGATCATCAAGTCCAGCCATTCCCCCAGCACTGCCACGGCCACCACTGACCCGTGTCCCCAGGTGCCACATCCACCCTCTCCCTGAGGCTTTGCTGTGCCTGTGGCACAGGCAGGGAACATCTCCCTGTCACAGAATCATGGAATGCTTTGGGTTGGAAGGGGCCTTAAAGCTCATCCAGTCCCACCCCTGCCATGGCCAGGGACACCTTCCACCGTCCCAGGTTGCTCCAAGCCCCGTCCAACCTGGCCTTGGACACTTCCAGGGATGGGGAAAATGTTCTCTCATTGGGCAGATGTATCTCTTGATTTGTACAGGATGCGTTTATTTAAAAATTCAGAGGATGGGAGACCCAAAACCTTCAGATTCTACCACACATCATTTCCTTGGCATGGCCCTGGTGGCTGTGGGAGCTGGGATGCCTTGTGCCACTTCCAGGGGCCCTTACAGAAAAGAGGGAGAACGTCTTTTTACATGGGCAGATAGTGATAGGACAAAGGGGACGGATTTAAACTAAAAGAGGTGAGATTTAGACCAGATCCTTTTTACATGGGCATCCCTGTGAGGGTGGGCAGGCCCTGGCACAGGGTGCCCAGAGCAGCTGTGGCTGCCCCTGGATCCCTGGAAGTGTCCAAGGCCAGGCTGGACAGGGCTTGGAGCAGCCTGGGACAGGGGAAGGTGTCCCTGCCCATGGCAGGGGTGGAATGGAATCACCCTGAAGGTCCCTTCCCACCCATCCTACTCCATGAGATGATTTCCCTGGAAGTGGCAGGATCAGGGATTGCAGCGGGTTCATGTTCACAGGAATGCTGTTCTTCCTTTGCCTCCAGAAAAGCCTGAAGGAAGCTTCTGCCTTTCCAGTGCCTCCAGAGCAGTAAGTGCTGTTTGTTCCTCGGGATATCAGTCATTCCCAATTCTCATTAATGTGTGGTTTATGGGATATTTTTTTGCCTGGTTGGAGGCAGCAATAAGCAGGGGAAGGGAGCTGCTGGTTCCTGCTCCGGGAAGAAGAGGCAGCTGTCCCCTCACACAGCGCTTCCTGCGGGAGCAGAGTTGGTCATTGGGCCCTGATCCAAGAAAGCTCTTAAGCACATATTTCATTTAATCATGTTTTTAGCCCCACTGACCTCTTTAAAACCCGAAGTGAAGCATATGCCCAAGTGCTTTGGTGGGTCACACCCTGAGAAAGGCCTATGGGACACCACCAGTTTGGGATGGGCCTGTTTTTCCCCCTTCCCAGTGCAGGAGTTGGGCTGGAACCCCTCAGTGCCGCTGTGCTGATGCCTCTGTGGATTCCCAGCAAGCCCTGGAATTGCTAATTTTTGATGGCTCTCTTCCCCCTGCTCCATTATCCTGCTGAAGTTCAACCAACTGTAGCTGTGGAGGGGGTGAACAAAGCACAGGAGAAACCAGAGCTGGGGTTTTCCAGCCTTTTAAAAGATGTGGTCACCTAGAAAACACGTCAGATATTCCATTAGCTGGATGCCAGTGCTGAGGAGGGGTCGGTGCCAGCGCCCCTGGGCTCTGGGGGGATGTCTCAGGCACAAGCCTGAGCCTCAACCAGCCTCAGCCACGTTTTCCACACTGAAAATAGCAGTGGTCCGTGAGTCAATGCAGTAATTTGGGCAGACACCACAGGATCAGGGCATGGAAATCCCACAGCCTGAACTGCAGTGGTGCATCTTGCGTTTGGGGCTTTTGAACTGCCAAGAGACCCCACACACTTCAAATGCTGATGGGTTAATCCCTGTTATTACCTTGCGCCTCCAGCCAGGGACGGGAATCCCGGCGTTGCCACAGCACTTCAGCTCCAGCTCCAGCTCCTGCTGCTTCTTGCCTTTATCAGAGAACGGTTTGGGTTGGGAGGGACCTTAGAGCCCAGCTCCTTCCACCCCCCGTGCTGTGGGGCTTTGCCAGCTGCACCCATTCCCTGTTTATTGTTCCCTTCTCCTCTGGCTCCCACGAAAGCCCAGCCGGGATCTCCCCAGGCTGGGAAGCTGCAGCCAGAGGAGGGAACTCGCTGGGAGTACAATGCATTCCTGCCCAAATTCCCCGAGCATCAGATGTGACCTGTATTTTCCTCCCGGAGGCTGGGACGGGGTGGGAAGGGCTTTCCCACGCCAGGCTGTGCAGACAGCTCACCTCTCGTGCTCGCTGACCAGAACGGACGGCTCCCCGCTCCAAACAGGGCAAGTGCCAGCCTTTGGCATTGATGGCTCCCTGTTCCCGTCAAACCCAGCCCTGCAGTGTCGGGATCAGGGCTCTTTCTGCGCTGATGGGATTTGGAACAGCCCCAGGCTGTGTGGGCAGTCCCAGGTTGGCAGAAGGGCTGTGACCCCCCCAGGCACAGGGATGGTGCTGCGCGCCCTGAGAGGGTTTGAGCATTGCGAAGGGAAAGGTTCAGGCGCTGGGGATCAGGGTGGGATAGGCACGAGTTGTGTGGAGCTGGGTGCCTGTGGAGGGGCTGGGTTTGATGTCTGGGCATGATCCCAATGAGCTCTTCTGTCCCAGGCAGCTGGAGGAGAAGGGCTGGGCAGAGGTCAGGAAACAGCTCCGGGAATTCGCACACAACACCCAGGTAAAGGTCTGGAACAGCCCTTGGAGCCAAAGCTCATCCCTTCCCCAAAGATGTGCTGCCTCAGCACCAGCCCCTCCAGCCTGGAGAGGTGAAATTCCATAGAGCCAAGAATATCCTGAGTGGGAAGAGTCCCACAGAGGTCATGGATCCAACCCCTGGCCCTGCACAGACACCCCAACAATCCCACCCTGTGCATCCCTGGCAGCACTGTCCAAACGCTCCTGGAGCTCTGGCAGCCTTGGGGCCGTGCCCATTCCCTGGGGATCCTTTCCATGGAGCCTCACTGTGGCCTCAGCCCAAGTGATGCTGGCAGCTCCCAGCTGCTGCTGTCTCAGGGCTCTGCTGTCCCTGCTGCTGCTGAAGGAAGGAGAGCAGCCCCTTCTCATTCCTGCCTGTGTTTCAGAACAACCTTTTGGCATCTCTGTGGGGCTGATCATTCCTCTGGGCTGGCACTGCTGGAACACCTCCAGTCCCGGGGGCAGCTTTGGGCCTATTATGACAGGAAAGACATGGAGGGGCTGGAGCATGTCCAGGGAAGGGAACAGAGCTGGGGAAGGGAATGGAGCACCAGGAGCAGCTGAGGGAGCTGGGAAAGGGCTCAGCCTGGAGAAAAGGAGGCTCCGGGGGAAACCTTGTGGCTCTGCACAGCTCCTGACAGGAGGGGGCAGCCAGGGGTGGGTCAGGCTCTGCTCCCAGGGAACAGGGACAGGGCAAGAGCAAAAGGCCTCAAGCTGTGCCAGGGGAGGCTCAGGTTGGATATTGGGAAAATTTGTTCCCTGAAAGGGTGATCAGGCCCTGGCACAGCTGCCCAGGGCAGTGGTGAAGCTGCCATCTCTGACAGGATTTAAAAGCCGTGTGGATGTGGCACCTGGGGACATGGGTCAGTGGTGGCCTTGGCAGTGCCGGGTTAACACTGGGACTGGATTATCCTTAGTGGGCTTTCCCAACCCACACAATTCCATGATTCTGTGATTCTATTCCACCTGGTTCAAGTCTAGGCTGAATCTCAGTCAGGTTCCCAGGCTGGTTCCTGCTGGGTGCAAGGATATTCACTTCCACGTTGTGCCTTTCCCTGCCCACAGTGACATAAGGAAGTGCTCCAGCATTCCCTGGGGAATTCCCTCAACACCTGCACTGGGTGGATCTCCCTGGCCGAAAGAAGGGAGATGTGGTGGCTGAGAGGCCGGGGAGATGGGGAAATGCTCAGATGGTCAGACTCACCCAGCAGAGAGGGGCTGAGCAACCCCACTCCGATCTCACAGATCTCCCCATTTCCTCCATGTTTTCTCCACATTTCCTCCACATTTTCTTCACATTTTCTCCACATTTTCTCCACGTTTTCTCCACGATTTCTCTACGAGGACCTGGAGCAGGAGAGAAGCCAGCTGCTGGCTCGGGCAGTGGTGGCAGAGGAGCAGGTGTCAGAGCTGCAGGAGTACATCGATCAGCACCTCGCCAGGTGAGATGAGGGCTGCCCCTCGTGCTCCTCTCGCTGATCCTGCTCCGCCTGCCAGGCTCGGTGCCAGGGACAGCTCCGTGCCCGCTGCTGGCCCTGCCCCGGCGCTGCCAGCACGGCTCATGTCCCACTGCTCCTCCAGCTGTGCAGGCAGCTGCCACCACCTCTCGTCCCACAGGGCAGCAGGACAGACATGCCCAGCCACGTGTGGCCTTCCCTGCGTGCTCACCCATCCTTGGGAGGAATCACGGAATCATGGAATGGGTTGGGTTGGAAGGGACATAAAAGTTCATCCAGTCTCTTCCCCTGCCACAGACAGGGACACCTTCCACTGTCCCAGGCTGCTCCATCCAGCCTGGCCTTGGACACTTCCAGGGATCCAGGGACAGCCACAGCTGCTCTGGGCACCCTGTGCCAGGGCCTCCCCACCCTCCCAGGGAACAATTCCTTCCCAGTATTCCATCCAACCCCACTCTTCAGCAGCGTGGAGCCATTCCCTGTGTCCTGTCCCTCCATCCCTTGTTCTCAGTCCCTCTCCTGCTCTCCTGGAGCCCCTTCAGGCACTGGAAGGGGCTCTGAGCTTTCCCTGGAACCTTCACAGGAACCTGAAATCTAAACTCTAGTTTAAGCTTAAAACCGTTAGGGTTTTTTTTTTTTCACAGGTTCTAATCTAAGTCCTCCCAGCAGCCCCTGATCCCTGTTCCCCTGTCCCTGGCTCATCCTGCCCTGGAGCAGGGAGAGCAGCTGGGCAGGGCAGGGGAGGGGAGGGGAGGGGGAGGCCAAGCAGGGCAGGTCTGCCGGAGCATGACCCGGAGCTGCTGCCGCGGCTCCCACGCCAGCTCAGCTGCAAGCCCGGCTCAGCCTCTGCCCTCACCTGGCACAGCCCAACCCCTTTTCCTTGGGATCTACATGCCAGGCTCCGCTCCTGGCACGGCCTGGGGACTTGGAGCACCCAGGCAGTGACAGTGCCCCATCCACTGCAGGTACAAGCAGGAGATCCTCAGGCTGAGGAGCACTGAGGGCAGCGAGGGGCCCCGAGCGCCCGGTGCCAGGAGTCATGAGCCATAACAGCCCCAGCCCCGGGAACACCAGCATTCCTGTGCTGTATGGACTGCCAGGCAAGGATCCTCCCCAGGCTGGGAGCTGGGAACAGCGAGGGAAACCATGCTGGTGCTCCTGGTCTCAAGTTCTCAGGACGAAAATGAGACGGGACAAGTGCGTCTCCTCTGTCCCCGGCCATCCGCCAGCTGCAGGAATTCTCCTCTTCCCTGAGCACACCTCGGACACGGGGTCAGGTTCCCAGGCAGTTCTGCATTGCTGAGCTGCAGGGACAGGCTCCTGCTCCTGCACTAACATTTCTCCTGGATGAGACCTGGACCTGGACCAAGGGCAGCTCCTGCCTCGCTCCCCCTGCAGCTCCTGCGAGACAGAGCCAAGGCTGGCTCAGGCCAGGATTTCTTCTGGGGTTGGACGAAGGGATGAGCTGCTCTTTTACTGAGAGGGTGGGGAGGCCCTGGCACAGGGTGCCCAGAACAGCTGTGGCTGCCCCTGGATCCCTGGCAGTGTCCAAGGCCAGGATGGACAGGGCTTGGAGCAGCCTGGGACAGTGGAAGGTGTCCCTGCCCATGGCAGAGGGTGGGATGGGATGAGCTTTAAGTTCCTTCCAACCTCAACCATTCCATGATTCTATGACTTTATGGTGGGAAAACCTTATTTTCCTCTGTGTTTGAGGGGAAAACGGAATACTGCATAGACAAGCAGGGCCAAGCTGATCCTTCACGGAGGTGAGCTGGAAAGGATGGGCGAGCAAAGCCCGAGTCCAGAAGCAACAGCTGCTCCAACTCCAGGACCACCCAGCAGCTCAAAAACAAAGA
Source organism: Dasyornis broadbenti (assembly GCA_013397935.1). NCBI lineage: Eukaryota > Metazoa > Chordata > Aves > Passeriformes > Dasyornithidae > Dasyornis > Dasyornis broadbenti. The sequence goes on along the minus strand of VZRN01001476.1, from coordinate 11,865 downwards.
AAATCCTCAGAGCAACAATCAACTAAAACTTTATTTTAAAAAATTAAATAGAAATAAAGTAGCAATCGCACAGAAAGAGGCACTGGAGCTTTATCCCTTAAATCCTGTGTCAATCCCAGGATTTCTAGGTCTGATTTTCTCCTCCCTTGCTTCACCCAAACTCTTTGGAAAAACGAGGGACTGGCACCCTGCAAGTCCCCAGGACAAATTGTGGGCAAGCACTGCTGTCCTGAGCTGAGCCCAGGGCTGGAGAGGCTCTGACCCTTCATGCCAGGCTTAATAAGGCTGGGGTCAGACCAGGCTTAACGAGGCTGGGGTCAGACCCAGCTCCCCTGGGCGCTGCCCTGCGCTTCCTGCCGCACCTCCTTCATGTCATAGGCCCAGACCTGCTCCAGCCCCTGCCCCAGGGTGCTGCTGGGGGTCCAGCAGGGGAAGGGGAAGCGTCCAGCCACCACCCGGGCGTTGTCGGGCAGTTCTGCCAGGAGCTTGGTGGCCAAGGGAGGTTTCTGGGGAGAGAGAAACACAGCCAGGGCCAGGTGGCCTTAGGACACAGTTATGGAGTGGCAGTGCCACCAGGGACCACAGGGCAGCTGCTGGGGCATCAAGCAAAGACCCTTCAAGGCACAGGGCTGGGACTGGCCCTGTGTAAGGCTGGGACTTGGAGCAAGGAATGAGCAACAGGACAAGAAGAAACGGCCTCAAGTTGTGCCAGGGGAGGTTTAGGTTGGATATTGGGAATATTCCTTCATGGAAAGAGTGGTCAGGTCCTGGCACAGGTGCCCAGAGCAGTGCTGGAGTCACCATCCCTGCAGGGATTTAAAATTCGTGTGGATGTGGCACCTGGGGACATGGGTCAGGGGTGGCCTTGGCAGTGCTGGGGGAATGGTTGGACTCGATGATCTCAGAGGGATTTTCCAACCTTGACAATTCCCTGATTTTATAAATCTACGTGTTGTGTAACACCAAAGCACTCACTCACAGTGCTGCCCTTATTCCATGCCAGATCCCCTCTCTTTTCCAAGAAAACCCTCCCCAAGCTGGCCTGGAACAACTCAGGGTGTGAGGGATGGACTCACCACGCTGGGGGCCAGGAACACGATCACATTGTGGCAGTCGGAAAGATTCACCTTGAAAGAGAAGGACAAGGGGAACAAAAGAAGCAACAGGCAGAGGGAGCATGGGGGAACAGCCTGAGTGCCTCGATGTAGGTGATCTCCAGAACCCTGGAGAGAGCAAAGACAGCCCAACACACATGAGATGGGAAGTGTGGGTGTGAAAGCAGCACCGTTTGGGAAACACCTGCCTCCAGCACCATCCCAGGACCCACATCCCCTGGTGGATCTCTCAGGTCAGGCTGCAGGTGCCTTACATAGCTCAACCCTGCAGGTGCCCCTATCAGTAGCACCCAGGGCTCTCCCCAGAGCTGCTCCAAGCAGCAGAACTGCCCACGGGCTGCCCTGGCTGCCATTCCCCTGGGGAGGAGCACGGTTTCCACCTCCCAGGATGTGGAAGGAGCACGCAGCCATCAGCAGTATCAGCCTAGAAATGGAGACCCAGCCTGGCCTTGCCCTGGGCACATCCAGACCCTCAGGATGCCATTACCTTCCACAGATCTTTCTTCAGGAAGGAGACCTTCCCGTGGTACCCGGCCTTCCAGGCGCGGTACTTGGCCAGACACAGCAGCCAGGGGTTGAGCTCATAGCCCAGGGCTGGCCTCAGCCCCTGCCTGTAAGCCTCGAGCACCTGGAGAGGAGAGAGGCAGAGCTGAAACCCAAACTGATCCTGGTGCTGAGGCTGGGGCAGGATTTGGGTGGGCAGGGGCTGCTGCCCAGCTCCACTCACCCTGTCCTGCTGGGTCAAGGGCAGGGGGGCCTCGGTACTCAGCACCACCCAGAGCCCTCATTACCACCCTGCTCCCTGTATGTGATGTCTTTTAGGGCTGTCAAAGACCCCCTATGACCTTCTAGAGCCACCCTGGACCACCTAGGGCTGCCTAGGACCACCTGGAACCACCTGGGGCTGTTTTGATCTGCCTAGGATCATGCAGTCACCCAGGACCACTTAGGACCATTTCGGACCATCTAGGAACATCTAGGGACAACTAGGACCACCTGAGCCTATCTAGAACCACCTAGACCTGTCTGGGACCATCTAGTTGTGACTAGGACCCTCTGGGACCACCTGGGATGGTTCCAGGCTGTAGCCAGGAGAGCCACCCAGAACCACAGCCAGAAGACAGGCAGCAGCCGGGTGGGGGTCTCCCATCCACCCTCCCTGCCCTTCGGCCAGCCTGGACACCCCAAAGCCCGCAGCACCGAGCCCTTACGAGCCTTCCATCTCCGGATCCCAGATCCACGGTCTTGCCGGCGCGTCCCCGCAGCAGCGCCAGTGCGTTGGCCACTTGCCGGGGGCTGGAGGGCTGGTAGGGCACCTGGGGGGCACAGGGGGTGAGCGGGCTCAGGGTGTGGAGTCAGGGATGAGGGCCCGGGGGGTGTCAGGTACCTGCAGGCGCAGGGGGACGCGGCGGAAGCCGGGCATCAGCAGCACAGCCCAGGTGGCCCATGCGGCCACCCCGCTGGCCACGGCCACGGCCAGCAGCCCCTGGCCGCCCAGCGCGGCCCCTGGCCGAGCCCAGCCCGGCTCGCCCGGCTCCCCTGGCTCGCCCGGTTCGCCCGGCTCCCAGGACGGCTCCATGGCTGCCGGAAGGGGAGGGGAGCCCGGCAGGGCACCTTCCGCCGGGAGCGGCTCCGGGGCACGGCGGGACACGGGGCCAGTGGGGCGGGGGGTATGGGGCCGGCACGGGAGGGACACGGCTCAGGGGGATCCGCGCTGCCCCCGCCCCTGGGGTTGCTTGTGCGGGACTGGAGCGGCGGCAGCGCCGATGCGGGGGCACGGGGCGGGTCAAGGACACTGCAGCCGTGCGTGGTTGTGTATGCACAGCTCCGTGTGTGTGCACAGCTCCGTGTGTGTGTGTGTGTGTGTGTGTGTATGCACAGCTCCGTGTGTGTGCACAGCTCTGTGTGTGTGTGTGTGCGCAGCTGTATGTGTGTGCACAGCTGTGTGTGTGTGTGTGTGTGTGT
>VZRN01001471.1:8809-37885 GCA_013397935.1 Dasyornis broadbenti | reverse complement strand
GACTGGGACTGGACCGGGCCAGGGTCAGAGCGGGACCCCCGCTCCCATTCCGCCGCCAACATCCGGGTGCGCTGCCCCACCCACCCCGCTCCGCCTCCCCATTGGCTGCGGGTGCGTGACGCCACTGGGCGAGAAGGAAAGGGTGGGGAGGGTGGGGCTCCCAAAATCTCAGCAGCTCCACCCCGGCCTCACCTGGGGATCCCCCTGGGACGAGAAGGGCGGGAATGGGAGCCGGACTCCGGGCGGGGACAGGGATGTCCCCAGCGTGTCCCTCCTCGTGGGGAGACAGGGACCCTCCGACCCCAGACCCATTCCAATCCTGCCACCCCCTCCCCAAAATGGGGTGGCTTGGGGTCTCCACTAAAAATCGATCCCGTGGATTCAATTTTCCGGCGAAACCCAGGTATATCCGGCACCTCCAGCACTGCCTTGGATCTGCCCGCAGGTGCCACCAGTGTGAGGTGGGTGTGGGAAATTGGGAATAGATGGAATTCCTTGGGAAAAGGGACTGGGCAGCATAATTTTTATTTCTAAAACAGGATGAAAACTGAAGAGGAGATTCCTGGTATTCTATTGCGGTTTTCGGGAAGTGCTGCCCTTGAACCCTTCTGAGGATCGATTTGGAGCTCTGGAAGCACCCAAAGCTCCTGGTAATGCTGGGAAATGCCTCCATCCCATGTGTCAACTCTGGCCCAAGGCCAGAGCCCTGCAGTAATCCTGGCTTTTAACGGGAATTCTGGAAATAGCCTGGAATGTTCCCATATTAGGGAAAACCCCCAAGGAGCAAAGTCGTACTGACCCACTGGAGAGATCGGCATGGAAATCCAGGAGGTATCAACGGACTCTTGGGGGGGCAAATGGGGAAAAGCTTTTGAGGGGCCCAGAGTAGCCCCTGCATTGAGGGGCTGGGCCAGGGCATCCCCAGGATCCACAGCTCCTCCTGATCCTGCTGGCCCAGGGTCCCAGCTCTGCTCTGATCCTGCTGCGTGCCCGGGGCTGGACCACACTCGCTGATGGGGTCCTGGGGCATGGAGGGATCCCAGGGGGTCCATCCCCCCACGCTGGGGCTCCTGGGGGATCCAGTCTGATCCTGGCGCTGGGATCACCTGGTGACGGACGTGTCGGAATCGACGAGGCCGAGGAGGAAGAGCTCGGGGCGGGCGGCAAAGCCCAGGCGGTCCTGGGGGGGGGGAAGGGAACAGTTAATGCCGAGGGGATTGAATGGACCCAGACTGAGCCTGGGCTAACGAAGGCTGAGCCAGAGAGAGTTTAAGGAAGCCCAAGTGAAGGAAGCCTGAGCCAAAGAGAGCTTGACAAAGCCCAAGCGAAGGAAGCCTGAGCCAAAAGGAGTTTAACGAAGCCCAAGTGAAGGAAGCCTGAGCTCAGCCTGGTTTAATGAAGCCCAAATGAAGCCCAGGTAAGGAAGATGAAATGGAGCCCGATTTAACAAAGCCACACTTAAGCCCAATTTAAGGAAGCCTAAACTGAGTCTGATTGAACAGAGACCAAGCTGAGATGGGTTTAATGAAGCTCAAATTGAGGACGGTTTAACAAAGCCTGAATTAAGCCTGGTTTAATGAAGCTGATGTTGAGCCCAGTTTAACGAGCCTGAGCAGGGCAGGGTTTTATGGAACCAGAGCTGATCCCAGTTCAAGGCACCCCCAGCTGAGCCCGGGTGGGTGCTGAGGTGGCAGCACCGGCCACAGCCCCAGAGCCCCCGTGTGCCCCCATTAACGAGCACTGACCCGGCAGTCACAGGAGCAGCGTCAACCGGGAACGATCGATCCCGAGTTCATCGGGGGCAGATCATGGCCCAGCCAGGGCTCCGAAAGGGCCCTCCCTCTGCAGCCTCAATTAACTGCTCCAGCTCAATTAAATGTGGGGCGTAGATGAGCCTTAATTAGCAGTGACTGCACAGGCTGGTTAATTACAAGAAGCCACTCCAAACCCTCGGGATGAGCCTGGATGATGCTGGTGTCAAACGGGACTGAGCCTGTGCTGGGCTGGGCCAGAATTGAGGCTCTGGAGGGGCAAAAGCAGGGGAAAAACAGGAATTCCGGGTTTTTTTGGCCAGAGCAGGGCAGGATGCATGTGTCCAGTCCTGATGCCACAGAAGGAATTCCGAAGGGAAGGCACCGCAGGGCGATGGCCCCTCTGTGGTGCCACAGCCACGCTGCGACCCTGGGAGCGAATCCTGCGGGATGGGGGCGAGCCCCAGCTCCTCCAGCACCAGAGTGCGGGGGGCTCTGGCACAGCCAGGAACAGCCCCAAAAAATGACCCAGGAAGCCAAGTTGGAAAAGTCTCCATGTTTTAATGGCGCAGGGGGTTCGTACAACCAGGACCAAAGCAAAAAACCCCAAATTAGTGCAGCAAGGAGCAGAGGCCACGCACAGGGACCTGATCCAGAGGCTCCACCACGGAGCTGCTGCCGCACAGTCAGTGTTCCAGCCAGGAGAGCTGACCCCTCCCAAGCCAAAATTCCCAATCCAGGAAAGCTGGAGGGTGGCACAGGAGGATTCCAAAGCCCTGAGTCCACCTCTTGTCAAGACCCCCATGTCCCCCCAGCCTGCAATTCCCACAGCTCGTGGCTGTTGTGTTGTGGGAATGGGTGTAAAACCTACACGTTACACTACAGGGTTAAATCCTGCTGGAATTCTGGGATAATTACACGGAAACTGGGAATCCATTGTGGTCGGGGGGAGCTGCGAGTCTCAGCTGGTTTCGGAAAGGGTGGGAACAGGATCCTGCCTCCTATGAAAGGGGAGTTTTCCTGCTGGGCTCTGAGTGTTTTCACCTTCATCCCTGGAACACGGCCTGGGCACCAGGGAACAGCCCCAGACCTTGGGTGGTGAATGGATAAAACCGTGGGAGCTCAAGGCAGGAGGGGCTGCCCCAAGCTGCTCCGATGCTGGGAGGGAGCAGGACACAGGGTTTGCTCAGGGAAGGGAAGAAACTCCAGTGACCGCATCCCAAACCAGCAGCAGGGCAGCATTCCCCAGGGGTTTTATTTCACAGAGAATTCCCTGCCTGGGACTGGGATGGGAGCGCAGGGAAATGCCCATGGAATTCCACGGAGACCTCATTCCAGGGGTGGCCCTGAGCCAGTATCCCAAATAAACCAGGCCTGGGCTTGGTCCCAGGGGAGGTGGTCTGAGGTCCCCTGCCCACCTCTGCTCCATCCTGCAGATGCACGAAGCCTTTTGGGATCTAAACCCACGGAGCTGTGCCTGTCGCAGCTCCAGCTGGACAGAGAATTTCCCTAAATAACCTCAATTTGAGCATCCAACACCCAATTTCCATGATCTAGAGACCCAGGTCCACCCCAACCAGCAAGATGGGACTCCAAAACACCCCTGGAGATCCAAAGGACACCCTGCTCGCTCCATCCCAATCCACTCTGGCGCACTCAGGTCATGTTCCTGGCAAAGCTTCTTCCAAAACTCATGAAAAAAAAGGGGGATGATGGGAGGGACTTAAATCCAGGACAAGTGAAAGCAGCAAAGAAACCCCTGGAAAAGGCTCTTGGAGCCTCCACAGCCTCATTTTGAGTTATAATCCAGGGATTTTTGAGAACTCCAAGAGTATTTCCATGGTTCACAGGGAATAAAGTTGTAAAATCATAAATAACCACGAACTCGTTTCATTTGCTGACCCCAAAATCCCACAAGGGGTCATTAAAAACCAGTAGTGACATCATTAATGCTGAGGTTTCCCATCCTTGTGGGATCCCCACTGGGAATGGGAAGTGTTTTCCACTGAAAAAGTACCGGATCTGGTCAGGCTGGGGCAGCGGAGGTAGAGCCAGCTGTAGTGTCACCCCATGCCCAGTGCCAGCAGCGTCCCCAAATCTCACCCAGAAGGGGATTTGGGAATTTTTTAGCTTATTTGTCCACATTGTCCAGGGCAGTGCTAGAGCAGCATTCCTGGAGGTCAGTGTTTATGCTACGGGGGGGTCAAACGCTCCGGGCTGAGGAATTTGGGGGGATTTAAAGGAAAATGGGGAGGGGTCAGGCTGCTCCTGTGTTCGCCCCCAAGCCGTGCCTCCCATCCGAGGGATGGTTTGGGGATTCAGCAAAGGAACGCCTGCCCTGACGCTTCCGGGGCGATCTCCGTGTCCTCCCGCGTGTCCCTGAGCTGGGCGTGTCCGTGTCCCCAGGGCACCCCAGCTCTGGTGGTGGCTGCTGGGCTCCGGCCACCCCCGGGCTACTTGGGGGGGTGGGAGGGCGGCTGCTCCAGGTGCAGGGTCCGGGTGACGCTTACCGTGTTCCCGCAGGCCAGGAAGGAGGCACCCAGGGCAATGAGGCACAGCCACGCCTGCGGGGACAGGAGGGGACGGTCAGGGACTCTGTGGGGTGCGGCAGGGACCAGAGTGGCCGGGAGTCACGGAATCATGGGATGGGTTGGGGCAGAGAAGGCTCTGGGATCACGGGGTCCAGCGTTGGCACCAGCACTGACCGTGTCCCCAAACGCCACATTCCCACCCCTTTCAATGCCTTCCAGGGATGGGGACCCCACCCCTGCCCTGGGCAGCTGTGTCAGGGTGGGAAAACCCCTGTCAGGCAGGAATTCTCCCCAAAATTCAACCTAAACCTCCCCTGGAGGCTGTTTCGCCTGGTGCTGTCACCTGGGAGCAGAGCCCAACATCCCCTGGCTGCCCGCTCCTGTCGGGCAGCTGTGGGGAGCCTGAAGGTCCCTCCTGAGCTCCCTGTTCTCCAGGCTGAGCTCCCTCAGCCTCTCCCGGTGCTCCAGACCCTTCCCCAGCTCCTCTTCCCGTTCTGGACATGCTCCAGCCCCTCCATGTTCTGCACTCAGGACCCCAAAGCTGAGTCTGGGTGGGGTTAAACCCCACTGATGGCTCCACAGAGGGATCGCTGGGGATCACTCATGGATCAGGAATCAGTCGGAACGTGCCACCCAGGAGCTGTGGCCGATGGCTCCACGTCTGGGTGACGAGTGGGTGCCTCGGTGTCTGCACTGGGACCAGGACCTGGGACCAGTCCCACTGGGGACACAGACAGCGGAGTCACACGCAGGTGACACGGAGCTGAGTGGAGAGGGTGACAGCTCTGAAGGGACAGCATCTGTCCAGGGGTCCTGGGCTGGGCCCCCAGCATGGGCAGAAGGTGAGGGGGGGCTCTGCCCTGCTCAGGTGAGACCCCACCTGCCCCAGCCCTGGGGCACCATGACAAGGAGGATGTGGAGCTGCTGCAGCAAGTCCAGAGGAGGATTTTCAGAAGGAATTCCTCCCTCTGAGCACTGGAGGCACTGGCATGGATTTCCCAGACGATGCCCCTGGATCCCTGGAAGTGTCCAAGGCCAGGCTGGATGGGGCTGGAGCACCCTGGCCAGGTGGAAGGCGTCCATGGCAGAGGGGTTGGATAAAATTGCCTTTAAGGTCCCTCCCAGCCCAACCCATCCTGTGGTTCCACGTTCATTCCATGATTTCCACCCCTGTGACACAGACAGGTACAGAGGAGCTGTGTGCTCTTCCCAAGCCTTCTCCCACCTGTAAGGGGGCCCAGGTGGGACCTGACTCACCAGGTACGCCACGAAGGACAGGTAGATGACACTGAGCACAGCGGCCCCGATGTAGAGGCCCAGGTGGTTGAGGGACATGACATAGGCCACCACGAAGTACATGTTGATGCAACAGATGAGCAGGATCAGGAGGCCCCCAGCCACCTTCCAGAACCTGGGAGCGAGGTGAGACACAGCGGGGTGAGGAGGGGGGATGCTCCAGGTGAGGGGCAGGTGTGCCCAGGTGATGCCCAGGGTACTCACAGGCCGTTGGCGAAGTCATGCATGACACTGGGCAGGCTGGTGAAGGTGAGCACCGGGATCAGCGCAAACGGGAGCTGCAACGGGCAGAACAGAGCAAAATGAAGAGCGGGAATTGTTCTGATTGCCATGGAACCCTGGAATGGTCTGTGTGTGTGTTTTAACGCTCATCCCACCCCACCCCTGCCATGGGCACGGACACCTTCCACTGACCAGGGGGCTCCAAGCCCTGTCCAGCCCGGCCTTGGACACCTGCGGGTTGGAAGAGGCCGGATCCCACCTGGCCATGAGCAGCCGTGGGCAGGGAGAGGCCGGATCCCACCTGGCCATGAGCAGCCGTGGGCAGGGAGAGGCCGGATCCCACCTGGCCATGAGCAGCCGTGGGCAGGGAGAGGCCGGATCCCACCTGGCCATGAGCAGCCGTGGGCAGGGAGAGGCCGGATCCCACCTGGCCATGAGCAGCCGTGGGCAGGGAGAGGCCGGATCCCACCTGGCCATGAGCAGCCGTGGGCAGGGAGAGGCCGGATCCCACCTGGCCATGAGCAGCCGTGGGCAGGGAGAGGCCGGATCCCACCTGGCCATGAGCAGCCGTGGGCAGGGAGAGGCCGGATCCCACCTGGCCATGAGCAGCCGTGGGCAGGGAGAGGCCGGATCCCACCTGGCCATGAGCAGCCGTGGGCAGGGAGAGGCCGGATCCCACCTGGCCATGAGCAGCCGTGGGCAGGGAGAGGCCGGATCCCACCTGGCCATGAGCAGCCGTGGGCAGGGAGAGGCCGGATCCCACCTGGCCATGAGCAGCCGTGGGCAGGGAGAGGCCGGATCCCACCTGGCCATGAGCAGCCGTGGGCAGGGAGAGGCCGGATCCCACCTGGCCATGAGCAGCCGTGGGCAGGGAGAGGCCGGATCCCACCTGGCCATGAGCAGCCGTGGGCAGGGAGAGGCCGGATCCCACCTGGCCATGAGCAGCCGTGGGCAGGGAGAGGCCGGATCCCACCTGGCCATGAGCAGCCGTGGGCAGGGAGAGGCCGGATGCCCCTGCTCACCTGGAGGCTCATGAGGACGTTCAGGAAGTCGTTCATGCCTGTGAGGTGCTCTACATCCTGGAAGATGGCGACGAAGAGGGTGGGGGTGATGGCGATGGAGCGCGTGAGCAGCACCCGGGCAAAGCGGGACCAGCGCAGGTTCAGGAAGCCCTGGGGGGGCACGGGGAGTAAGGAGTGAGTAAGGAGGGAGTAGTACAGGGCCAGCACAGGGTCAGGAAAGTCCTGGGTGGGGGCACAGAGCAGCAGGGGTGAGGACCGAGTGAGGAGTGAGGAACATGGAGTACAGGACCAGTGCGGGTTCAGGAAGCCCTGGAGGGGATGGGGCAGCGGAGCTGAGATGGTGAGGAGGGAGTAGGGGGTGAGAAGTAAGGAGTACAGAGGAGTAACGAGCAAGGAGGACAGAACAGAGTGAGGAGAATGTAGCGAGGAGTAGAGAGTAAGGAGTAGAGTGAAGAATGAGGAGCACTAAGAAGCACAGAGTAAGGAGTACAGAGTATGGAGTAGGTGAGTAAGGAACATGGAGCAAGGAGTATGGAGTGAAGAGTAAAGAGTACTGAGTATGGAGTAAGGACTACAGGGAGTAAGGAGCATGGAGCACAGAGTAAGGAGGGAGTAAAGGGTGAGGAGCAGGAGCTGCGTTACCTCCATGACAAACTGTCCCGAGTAGGTGCCCGTCATGGTGGAGCTCTGCCCAGCTGCCAGGATGCCGATGGCCCAGATGTAGAGAGCGGCGGGGCCGAAGTAGCAGCCCAGAACAACGCCCTGGAACGGGGAGGGGAGCAGCTCCATCAGCCTGGCCCCATGGAGGGCAGGGAGGAGCAGGAGTAACACCCAGGAGTAGGCACTGAATAAGAATGGGGCTCAAGGAGCCCTGGGGTCTCCTCACCCCTGCTCTGTTTTCAGGATCCCTTTACTGGTCCCAGCTCCCAGTGCTCCCAGTTCACCCAGAAGCAGCAGCTGCCCCAGACGTGGCTGTCTCCCCCTGGGGACACCAGGCAAGGCCATAGGGCTGTCCCCAGGCTGTCCTCCCCAGGGACACTCACCCCCTTGTAGATGTCCACCTCCAGTGTCTCGTTGTTGTTGGGGAAGAGCGAGGAGTGAGGGCTGCTGGAATTGGCACAGACCTGGTTCTGCAAAGGCACAGCAGGGTGGGAATAAGAGAACGGGTTGGGATGGAAAAGCTTTGGGATATTGGGTCCAGCAGTGACCTCAGCATTGCCAAGGCCACCACTGACTGTGTCCCCACGTGCCACATCCACACAGCTGGTAAATCCCCCCAGAGAGGGGGAGCTCCCCCCAGCCCGAGCAGCCTTTTCCATGAATGGATTTTTCCAAAAATCCAACCTAAACATTCCCTGGATGCCTTTTTGTCTCACCTGGGAGCAGAGCCCAATCCCCACCCGGCTGCCCCTCCTGTTGGGCAGGTGTGGGGAGCAGCAAGGTCCCCTCTGAGCCTCTTTTCCTCCAGGCTGAGCCCCCTCAGATCCCTCAGGCCCCTCCTGGTGCTCCAGACCCTTCCACAGCCCCATTCCCAGCTTTGGACATGCTCCAGCCCCTTAAGGTCTCCCTCGTCGTGAAGGGCCCAAAACTGACCCCAGGATTCAGGGTTTGACCTCAGCAGTGTCCAGCACAGGGGGTGGGCTCCCAGCTAATCCCAGTCCATCCCACTGCTCCCAGCCCCACTCACCACGTCCATGTTGGTCTTGTTGAAAAAGGCCTCGGCAAAGACGGTCACCACGAAGATGTTGATGATGAAGGAGACGAAGAGTGCGATGCATGACTCGATGAAGAAATACTTGTTGGCCTCTCGCACCTCACGCTTGTCAGCACGGTTCACCTGCCGGGACTGGGGGGGACGGGAGCAGCGTGGAGAGACAGGAATTCACTATTTATCCCCAGAATTAGGGATGAATTCACTGATAGAAGTGGTGACAGCGATGGCGGGACATGGATCGCCGGGTGGGAAGGCCCTTGGGCTCCACACCCCACAAGAGCCACGCATCCCCAGGCTCCTGCGAGGGCGTTTCGGGTGCCAGGGCGCTCACCTTGACGAGGGCGGAGTGCAGGTACATGTTGTGGGGCATGATGACGGCGCCCACGATGCCCACGGCCTGCTCCAGCTGTGGTGTGCCGCAGTCCCGGCATGCCGGGATGAACAGCCCCTGCAGCAGCTTCTTCTGGTTGGGCTTCACCGTGATGTACTGGGCACAGGGACAGGAAAACCGGGAATTTTGGGGTGCGGCAGCGACAGTGGCTGCTCCAGAGCGAAACCATGATGCACACCCAAATCTCCAATTTTTAGTGTCCATCCCTGTGTTTGGTGCTGTTCCGGCACAGGAGTGGGATCACAACATTCAATCATGGAATTGTTAAGGTTGGAAAAGACTCTGGGATCGTTGGATTCAGCGCTGGCACCAGCACTGCCAAGGCCACCACTGACCATGTCCCCCAGTGCCACATCCATGTGGCTTTTCAGTTCTCCCGGGGACTGGGACTCCCTCCCTGCCCAGGGCAGCGTACAGCGGTGTGAGAATTCCCTTTCCAGGCAGGAATTCTCCCCAATATCCAACCTAAACCTCCCCTAGGAGGACATTTTCTCTCATCCTGTCACCTGGGAGCAGAGCCTGGCCCCCGCCTGGCTGCTGGGGAGCTATGGGGAGCCAGAAGGTCCCATCTGAGCCTCCTTTTCTCCAGGCTGAGTTCCCCCAGCTCCCTCAGCTGCTCCTGGTGCTCCAGACTTTCCCCTGCCCTGTTCCTGGCTCTGGACACGCTCCAGACCCTTCCCAGCTCCGTTCCTGGCTCTGGACACGCTCCAGTCCCTCAGTGTCCCTTGGAGGCAGGGGTACCTCGTATCCGAAGGTCAGGGCCATGATGGTGATGAGGAACCCAAAAAACGCCTCCAGCTTCCGCAAGCCTGCGAGGAGGAAAAGGCCCATGGTCACCAACCCTAGAAATGCCTGATCCCAGGCTGAGTTCCCAGAATTCCGGAGGAGAAGTTACCGTATTTGTCGAGGAAGAGGAAAACGAAGGTGTCAGCGATGGTGATGAGCACTCCCCCCCAGAGCGGGATCCTGCAGGCGAGAGTGGGGTCAGCGACCACCCAGAGCTCCAAATCCCTTCTCTTTAGGGCTTTTTTGGAATGGAGCTGTGCATCTGGGGGTCCTTCACAGCCTGAGCAGGTGTTGGGAGCACAGGGCTGTGTCCTGCTTCAGGGGAGCTGAACCCCTGGATCCACAGCAAACCCCAGGCCCGCCTGTTACGGTTCCATTTCCTGCCTCCCCAGCCCAAAGGACGCCTTCCCCCAAGTCCTGTAAGCAATGCGGAGTCTGGCAGGAAGCTGCACCCCAATTTTGTGTCAGTCAGAGGTAAAAACAACCCCAGAGCCTGCAGGTGTCCCACGCTGGAAACCCAGCACTGGAAGCTGAGGCAGCAATGAGAGCTCAGCCAGCCAGGGTGACTCAGCCCCTCGGGGCTGATTTGGGGGGATTTATGGGAAGTGATGGAGTTGTTGGCTCAGCATTTCCTTTCCTTCCTCATTTCCCACACGAACCCAACTCACTTCCCCACGGAGAGCAGGTTGATGGCGATGGCCGAGCCGATGACCTCCTGCATGTCGGAGCCAATGATGGCGAGTTCCACCATCAGCCACAGGATGATCCGAGGGAACTGGGGGGGAAAGAAACACCCAATGCCAGAGAAAAAACAGGGAAAAATACCTTCTCCCATGGGGCTGTGGGAATCCTGCACGCAGGAATGGGATCCTGCATGTCCCTGCCCTGGTGTGGGAAGCACAAATGGCTGCTCTGGAGCTGAAATCCCAGCTCCTGTGGCAATCCCAGGGAGGATCCGGGTCACTCGTGTCACCCCAATTCCTGCCCTGGATGCAAGAGCCAAGGTTGCGAGATGAAATGTGGTATTTTCCATGTATGGACACACCGGGGAGATGTCCCCGGCCAGAGCAGTGACACCGTGTCAGGAGTTGGATGAGGACACCCAGTGCACAGGGATGGGACATCCCAAATGTCCCCACAGCCCTTCCCAGTGCACAGGGTGAACCTCCCCAGTGTCCTCACACTCCCTGTCCAGCCCAGCCTTGCTCACTCTCAGCAGATCCTCCTCACAGAGAAATTCCCAAGCAGAGGATGGAACAACCATGAAACGGTTTTGACCTAAAGGGCTGTTTCTCTCCTCATAATTCTTTGGGATTATTTTAGCATTCCTATGCTGGGAGGCAGCTGAAATCCCAGATTTTATTCCTGACTGCCAAATGGCAACATCCCCCTGCTCCCTCCTTGTGTTTCTCAAGCCAGGACAGCACCAAGGGACCCTGAAACACACCCCATGTGCCTCATTAACAGCCCAGGCCCTTAATGAATCCTCGTGGCACCACCAAGGACATTGTGGGGGTCACCCATCTTCTGTCCACCCCCATCTGCCCCAGCACCTCAGGACTGTCCCCAGGACCATCCCCAGGACCCCTTGGCACCCCTGAGCACCTGGGGAAGGGTCACCCACCTTCTGGTACTGGCGGTGGCACACCTCGGCCAGGTGCAGCCCCGTGACCACGCCCAGCCGCGCCGCCAGCCGCTGCAGCAGCAGCCCGATGATGGTGGCCAGCAACAGCACCCACAGGAGCTGAGGGACACGGGGACACCAGTGGGTGGGGGGACACAGGGAGCCACGGCCACCCACAAGGCTCCGGGTGCCCCCAAACCCCACAGCTCTGGGCATCGCAGGCTGTTGAAAATCTGCATTATTGCCATTTTTGAGGCAAGTACGTGTGCAGAGCTGGTGTGGGATGGATTCAAAGGGACACAAAGTCAGGATCCCACATCCTCCTGCTCGCCCTCCTCTCCCGAGCGCTCCCACCACCACCAGCCCCATTCCAACCTCCCAATGGGATGCTGAGAGGGTCCCTGCCCCAACCTTGAAGCCTGCGACAGCCCCGGACTGCAGGTCGGACTCGATGTTGCCGGGGTCCAGGTAAGCGATGCTCATCAGGAAGCCGGGCCCCGTGAACGCCCACAGCTTGCGGAAGCTGAAGCAGGAGTGCTGTGGGAGAGGACGGACACAGGGGGGATTGGGTTAATTCCCTCCCTGACACAGCTGACAGGGGCTGTAGGGTCCTTAACCCCATCCTAAATTCTGCAGGGCTGTAAAACCAAACTATTCCCTACTCTCTTCCTGAAGATCCTGCCTGTTCCTTAATCCCATCCCAAACCCTGCGTGCCTGAGGGGTTTGGGCCCAGGCTCTGGGACAGCCAAGGTCACACTCACGGGATCCCAGGGGGAAGCTGGACCCTCCCTTGCTGGCAGCCGAAACTGGGGGCTTCAGCCAAGGGCAAGAGGTACCAGGGAGGGAGCAGGGGGACGGGGTCACAAGGGCAGCCAAAGCTCCTGTGCCCTGATAAGGGAACAAAGAGCCCAGGTCCCTCCCTGAGGTATGACCAGGCCTTTCCTCGCTCTTTGACTGCTCCAAGCAGGAGCCAAATCCCTAGGGATCAATCATTAACACACGGCTCACATCCCCCCAAACCACGGGAGACAAATCCCCATCTCCCAGTCCAGGAGACTCCCCTACCACTTCCCTCCCAAATCCCCATCTCCCAGTCCAGGAGACTCCCCTACCACTTCCCTCCCAAATCCCCATCTCCCAGTCCAGGCTGGAAGGGGAACTGGTGCCCATGGCAATGACTCAGGTGGGGGTCTGAGGCAGATTTTTCCAGCGGGGTTTTCCCACTCACCGTCTCATCCTCGGGGATCGGGATCTTGCTGTCGAAGTAGGTAGTGAATGGCTCCCCGTCGTCGGCGTCCGGGGGCTGCAGGGGGCTTCTGCTGCTGGAGATGGTGCTGACCACCCCCCCGAGGCCCCCAGCCTCCCCAGAGACATCCTCTGCAGGGAGAGAGTGAACGGGAGGAATGAGCATCCCTGCAAAGGCCACGGATTGTGACAGGGGCCGCTGAGCCCCACAGGCACAACAGAACAAGCCAGCATAGCTAATGCTAATTAAGTGATAAAGAGATAATTAAATTAAGTATCTCACACTGCTGCACCCCTTGGAGCCTGCTGCCTTTGCAGAATCTCCTCTCCCCACCCAGTTCCAGGCTGGAGCCGAGGATTTATTTATTCCAATTAATTTCAAAAACCCCATCCTGGGGCCTGATGTGGGGTGATGGCAGCACCGGTGCCCCAAAATGTTTAACTGGGGCTGGATGAGCCGGATCCCAGGGAAATCTGGGACTGCCTCTGCACCATTGTCCCAAACTCTCCAGGCTGGATCCCAGGGAAATACATCTGGAAACAAGAGGCAGCCAGGAGACGCCGCACAACTCCTCATCTCCCACAGGGAGAGCCAGCACTGAGAGAATTCCAAGAGCTTCTAAACACATGGAGCGAGGAAAGTGTGCAGGGTCACCCCAGCAATGGCCACACACATTCCCACCCTATCACCACACCACCTCCAGCAATAGCCCCGATCTCGATCCCAGACTCACTCCCGATCCTGCACTCACTCCCAATCCCGTATTTCTCACTCCCAATATCCCATACTCACTCCCCATCCTCTACTCATTCCCAATCCCATACTCACTCCCACTCTCCCCACGGGGCATTTCCCTCCGGGAGCAGCGTTGGAGCACTCTGGGCTCAGAGGGCTCGGACACAGCAGCTCTTTGCCCAACTTTCCTATTGCATCACCAGAGAGCTCCTCCTTTTCCCAGCCTCCCAGAAACCTGCGAGGGCCTCGTTTACATAAGGGATTTGGAGCTGCCCAGGTGTGCGGAGATCCCTGCTCAGGAGATTTCTCCCAGGACACCCCTGCCCAGGCCAGGCTGGTTGGGCCGGTTCAGCTGGGCTGAGCGACCCCGGGGCACTGCAAAGCTCCTGCGGGGCTCATCCCGGCACCCCAGGGCTCTTCCCGGCACCCCAAACGAGCACGGAATTAATGAAAGGAAGGAGGGTGACGAGGGCAGCCCCCCACCTCCCACCCTGATCCAGTCTCACCGTAGGACGCCTTCCGCTCCATGTCCGAGTTGCCCATGGTGGAGCCCTTCCCCTGCTCCGGGAGCTGCTTTATATTGGACACATTGGCTGTGAAGAAGGGAAAAGTCCTGTCAGGAAGAATCAGAACTGGCAGGAGAGCAGGGAGAGCCAACAGCTCTGGTAGGGACAGATTTGCTGCCCAGGCTCTTTTTTTTCTGTCTCTTCTTGGGCCCTTTTCCAGCTCTGAGAAACCTGACAGGGATGGATTCACTTCCTGGGCCCTTTTCCAGCTCCGAGGGTCTCAGTAGGGATGGGAGAGGGAATTTAGGCTGGGATCTGCTAAGAGAGGCCCCCTGCTCTGCCCACGGAAACCCTGACGGCCACACACGTGGCAGGAGTGTCCGCGGGCAGCTGGAGCTGGTTGCGAAACTCTGTCCGAGGAAGCAAGGGTGGAATTTCCTTCTTAAGGAAACCACAATCCATCCCCCTCTTCCCAGCAGTCACGGCACCTCCAGCGCTCCCAAACCCTCACAGCACCCCTCAAACCCCTCCAGCACTGCCCAGGCAGTGGGAAGTAGGTTAAGGGCAGGTTTAACTCCTTCATCACGGCCTGGGTTTAAATTCAACCCACGCAGGAACGAGCCATGATCTGGAATGGGGCTGGGGATGGAGCACGAGGGAACCGGGAATCAGCTGGCTCTGGGCTCCAGAAGCTCAACCCACCAAGGACAAGTCCCTCAGTGCCGAGGTTTGGCCTGTAAAGCACTCAATCCTCTGTCAAATTCCATCAGATTGGAATGGGAGATTTCCATAAAACACGGGAATATTGGTTCAGTGAGGATGTGAAAGGAAATCATCAGCCAGGGATCCAGTTTAAGTGAACTCCAGCTCTGACTCCTCACACATGATTTTCCTTGTTTTTTAAGCACCAAACCTAACAGCTTCCATTTTAAAAAAACCAAAACACTAAAGTTTACCAATAAGCCAACTTTTCTCTAAAATGTGTCCCAGGAGGAATGACCTTACCCTGGCAGTGAGTCCCACCAGAGCTTCACTCCATGATGAAGCGAGGAGGATGATCCCGGGGGGAATGTTCGTTATGGAGCCAGCTCAGTATCGGCCCCCAGACCCAGCCCAGCCCGGGCGGGGGCAGGACAGGGCCCCTTATCTGCTCCAGCAGCCGCTGGGCTGGGGGATGGAGCCGCACCCGGCACAGGGAATGTGTCTCCAGTTCCTTTCACCCACAGGAGACTCTGAGCACGCCTTTTCCATGAAGGAAATTTCCCTAAAATCCAACCTCAACCTCCCCTGGAAGCCTTTTAGTTTCATCCTGGCACCTGGGAGCAGAGCCTGACCCCTGCCTGGCTGCCCCTTCCTGTCAGGGAGTTGTGCAGAGCCAAAGGTCCCTCCTGATCCCCCTTTTCTCCAGGCTGAGCCCCTTCAGATCCCCCAGCTGCTCCTGGTGCTCCAGCCCCTTCCCCAGCTCCATTCCATGCTCCAGACCCTCCATGTCCTGCACTGGGGACCCAAAAATCACCCCAGGATTCAGGGTGGGGCCTCAGCAGCGCCCAGCCCAGTGGCATGGGCACTGTCCTGGTCCCAGTGGCCATGCTGTGGCTGACACAAGCCAGGTGCCCGTGGTCTCCTTGCCCACTTGGGCTCATGTCCAGCCCCAGGTTCTTTCCCACCCAGCAGCTTCCCTGACCCCAGGTGTGGGCTCAGCGGGCTCTGCCTGCCGGCAGCCAAAACCCCACTGCTGAGTCTGGCATCACAGTGGGCAAGGCAGCCCCTTCCACAGGAATATTCCCTGGAATACGAGCCCTGAGCAGGACATCACGAGGTCAGCACGCAAACCCGCCAGGACACGGGTGCTGCTGTCCCCACGTGCGGAGCGAAAAATGAACAAAGAACAATGGGGTTCTTGTTCCACCCCCGCCCTCCCTTCACCACCAAACCCACTGTCCCACGGGCCCTTCCAACAGCCACGGGCTCATCTTCATCCTTCTCCTGCTCCTTCCCGAAGGACACAGGAGCAGCCTGGCCCCACACTGGGAGCAGTTCCTGCCATTGAGGTTGTGCCTTTGATGTGGGGCTTTGAGCTGGGCTGGTTTCTGCGGGGCAGACAGGATCCTTACGGATTCGTGTTCTGCTCTGTGCACAGACACCCTGCAGGCTGCTGACACTGCCAGCTCCTCACCTGGTGACACTGGGAGACCCTCACTGGTCACTGACCCTCTGGTCCAGCCCTTCCAGGTGATGTCACATCAGGCACAACACCCCAAACCAGTGCAGACAGCCCAGCTGGCCACTCGTCATCCCAACACAGGCAGCTGGTGAACCGGGTGCTGACTGGTGCTGGTGTAATGGTTGGACTGGATGATCTCAGAGAGCTTTTTCCAAGCTCGATTCCCTGATTCCACCCTGTTGACCACATTCCAGGTGGCCCTGCTCCTCTGCTGTCACCAGAACCGCAAAGCTTTTCCTTTGCACAGACCCGGTGGGGTCACCCTGGGGTCCATCCCTGCGGAATCCATCCCTGTGGGACTCCTCCCTCCTTGCTCTGCTCCACTCCTGCCCACGACATGAGAGGATAAAGGCAGTGGTGACCTCGGCTCCACTCCCATCACACCAGGACAGGCCACCTGCCCACCCCTGAGCAGGTCGGACCAGCCTGTCCCCTGCCCGTCCCTCATGCCATCTCACGCTCTGGAGCTGGGAGATGCCGTGCATTCAGGAGGGCACGGGGAGCCGAGCCCGCCCTGCTCACCCAGGTGTCCTCTCCTAGAGAGATAGAGGATGACCTGGTTATTTCCACACCCAGAAACAACCACCTGGCAGGGAGGAGCAGCTCCCAGATTTGGGAGCCAGCCCCATTGTTTCCAGCGTGGGACGGGGGAGCTGACACACACCTGAGACTCGGAGAAATTTCCACCACCTGTAATAAATCCAACGGTGTCCAACCCACAAAAACACAGAGCCGTTAACTCATTGCTCGCTGCAGTGTCCCACTCTCCCACAGCTCTGGAGCTCGTCTAGCAGTGCCCAGGACGGGCCAGCCACGGGAGTGACCGGACCACCGCTCTGAGCACCTGCACCCACAGCCACGTGTGGACCTTGGCCGGGGCCAGCCCCTCCGGCAGGAGGCGAGCCGGGAGCACAAAGCCCTGCCAGGTCACAGCGACATTCCCTGAGCCGCTCCAGGAGCCTTCGGCACCGGCCGGACTCATCCTCTCCGCTGGGATACGCCAGGGAGGCCCTGGAGCTGAGAGCGGGGACACCGGACGGAGGATCTGCGGGGACAAGGGCACCTATCCTGGTGCCTCAGCCCGGGCAGGACGAACTCCACGGGGCTCCCGAGGCTCCATGGCTGTGCTCCCATCGCACCACAGACCCCGGACCCCCAGCACGTCGAAAGGACGAAGGACGAGGCTGGGGGATTCCCCCCAAACCCCGAGGGAGGGCAGAGGATCAGACTCGGTGCCGCCACCCCGCTCGATGCCCGCCCGCTGGGACCCCCGGGACACCCCAAGGTCACCGGGAGCCCGGGGGTCCCCAACCCCCGCGAGGAGGGGCAGGCAGTGCCCAGGGTGCCGCGGGCAGGTAGGGAAGGGCAGCGGCTCCCTGGCCCCCTCTTGAAAACCCACCTGGGGGTCCTGCAGCACATCCACGTCCCGGGGATTCCCCGGGGACTCCTCAAAGCAGAATCCCCCCGCAGCACACCCGGGACCACCCGCAGAGGGTCCTCCCGTCCCCCCCGTCACTCACCGGCCCCGGCCGCCCCCGGCCCCGCCGCCGCCTCCTCCTCATGCCCGGCCGGCGCCGCGTCCCGGCGCGCGGAGCCGCGTCACGGGGCGGGCCGGGGCGGCACCGGGGCGGGCTCTGTGCTGAGGAAGGAACAGCACCCCGGGATGGGCTACGAGGGGCCGCGAGGCACCCCCGCGGCTGGGAGCTGAGCCCATATGTGGGCCCAGGGGCACTGAGCCCCAGCGTGGTCCCAGAGTTGGAGACCGGGCCCTAGGTCCCAGTTTGGGGCCTTAGGGTTGGAGACCGGGCCCCAGGTCCCAGTTTGGGGCCCCAGTCCCCGGGACATGGGCCCTGGTGCAGACCCCAGTAGGGCAGGCCCTGGGCCCTGGTGGGGGGGGTTGAGCCCCAGTGAGGCCTCAGGAGGGTCCCAGGACCCCCCGTGCAGGCCGCGTGGTGGGTGGGGCACACCCAAGGGAATGGCTGCAGCTGTGCCCGAGGGTTTTAGGGTGGATATCAGAAAAAAGTTCTTTCCCCAGAGGGTAGTCGGGCGCTGGACAGGCTCCCCAGAGAATGGTCATGGCCCCAAGGCTGCCAGAGCTCCAGGAGTGTTTGGACAACGCCCTCAGGGACAGGGTGGGATCGCTGGGGATTGCCCTGTGCAGGGCCAGGAGCTGGACTCAATCATCCTTGTGAGTACCCTCCAATTCAGCCTATTCAGTGACTGTGATCCCCCCTCGACCTGCAGCCCACTGGGCCCTGCTCCTCCTCCAAGCTTTTCCCAACAGCATCTCATTCCACCCCAAAACGCAGACCCATTGGGAGCCCGGGAACTCTGCTCGGACCTTGCCTGCACCAGCAGTGCTTTTCATGCCCAAACCACCAATTTCTGCTCCAGTTCCCTGACTTCTGGTGCAGGCAATGGCTGCAGATGCCATGCAGTGCTGGTTATCCCCGACTGCACTTGGCTCTCCCAGAACGCTGCCTGGTTTTGGGGAGAATGGCCCCTGATAGGACTTTTGTTTGGTTTGCTGCTGGTTTTTCCAGAGAGAAACGCTGCTCCCTCACTGAATTCCTCCTCCTCTTCTTGTACTCCCTTGGGATAATTTTTTCAACCATCCCCTTTCTGAGGACCAAACCCATGGATTTAACTGGGAATGGGAAGCAGCACTGGGCAGGAGTGGCTTGGCATTGCTAATGGTGTTGCTAAATAGCCAAGTCTTGGAAAAAGGAGGGGAAATCCAGGAGATGGGAGACTCCACCACTGTGGATTCACCCTCAGCCCTGACCTGACAGTGTGGGTGTTGAAGATGGGAATAACCCAACTGGCAGCATTGCTCCCCACCTGAAACCAGGTGTGACTGTCCCCGCAGGCAGCGTGGGGCTGGGAAATGGCCCAAATTCCCCAGATCCCATGTGTTTTGGGCTGGGGGCAATGCCAGCTCCCACGGGTGGTCGGGTACTCACCCAGCTCGCAGCCGGGGATGGATTTGGTGGGCATGGCTCCTGTCGTGCTCTCTGGATCCTGGGGCAGCGTCCCACTCACTCCTGAAGGGTGACCCCTCCCTATTTAAGGGGTGTCCCCTCCCTCCTTCTCCTCCGCCCAGAGCAGAGTTCCCGTAGAAGCTCAGAGGCACCTCAAAGGCTCCGGCAACTCCCAATCATTAATTAATTCCCCATTAAACCTCTTTGATGTGGCCCCACAGGCCGGGGCTGATGGATTCTCCGGCGGCTCCGCTGATCAGCGGCCGTGCGGGCCCGGACTCTGCTCACCCGCGGTTATCCCCGGTACGTGCGGCGTGGATCGTCCCCCGGGATCGCCGATAAGGCCGGATCGATCCCGGGGGCAGCAATAACCCCCCTCCCCAGCTGGCTCCCGATAAACAAGAGCTGAGTGAGCAGCACCTGGGCACAGGTGGGGAGGGCACAGGGCTGCGTGACAGGAGCCACGCGCCCGCGTCCCGAGGGGAGCCCATGGTCCGGCTGGAGAGAAAGAAAAGCAGTCCCAAGGATCCCCAGGACTGAGATCTGGGAAGAGGCGATGTGAGCACCTGGTTTCAAGAATTTCCGAGGAGCTGCAGGTGTTCCCGAACAGAGCTCGGGGCAGAGGCATGGGCTGCGGGTGTTTCCCGAAAATCTCCTGTTTATTCTGGCACCGGGAACGAGGAAAACAAATATGACCCACATGGGGCTTCAGGGCTGCGGGTGTTTCCCGAAAATCTTTGGACACCATTTGTTCCGGCGCCTGGAATGAGGAAAACAAACATGACCCACATAGGGCCTCGGGGCTGCGGGCAGAACCGGTTCGGCTGCCCGGCGCTGGCCGGGGAAGGAAAGGAGGGACAGACGGATGATCCTGCCCGGTGCCGGTGCCCCGGGAGGCCCAGGCGGAGCAAGAGACACCAGGATGGGGTTCGAGGGGTCCTGGCCCTTCCTCAGGGGTACTTGACCTCCCGTGTGCCCAGAGCCGGGCGGGGACAGCGCGGGGCAGCTCCTCCACGGCCCCCCAAGGGCTGGGAAAGGCTTTAAACCCCGGTGAAGCGGGAGGAGGGTCCCGGCTCACCCGCCCGCGGTCACCGACTGCCCCAGGGACGGGCAGTCTGGGACAGAGCCGCGCCCCCCGGGCTGAGCGCGGAGCTGGGGAGGGCCCGGTCCAGCCGGGGTCCCGGGGGGCGGGAATGACGGGGGGGGCTCAGCCCGGCCCCGGGCAAGGGCACTTCCGGCGCGGCAGCCAATCAGCGCTCACAGCCCCGCGTGACCGCCGCCCGTGACCCGCCAAGATGGCGCTGTCCAGGGCCGCTGCCCGTGGGGGGCTCTGGCGCCTCGGCCCCGCCGCCCTGAACCCCCCTCGGGGGCGGATGGAGTCACAGCTCGCTCTGGGGGTGTGCAGGTGAGCGGGGACCCCCGCGGGGCAGCCGTGCCCTGTGGCACCGGCCGGGACACACGCCACTCAGGGAGAGCCGCTCCCGCCGCAGCCCTGACCCTCCCCAAACACCGACCGTAGCCCCGACCCTCCCCAATACCTACGGCAGCCCCCATTAAATACTGACCGCAGCCATGATCCCTCCCAATACCGATGGTAGCCCCCACTAAATACCGACCACAACCCCTCCAAACACCTACCGCAACCCCAACCCCCGCAAATACCGACCGTAGTCCCGACCCTTTCTAATAGTGACAGCAGCCCCCGACCCCTCCCCAATACCGATGGCAGCCTCCACTAAATACGGATCACACCCCCCCAAACACCGACCGCAGCCGTCACCTGTCTCCAAAATACCCTTCCCGTTTACCCCTCTCGTCCTCTCCCGTTCCACCCCGGTCCTGGCCATGTCTCCCCCACCCCGTTCCCCAGCCCTCAGTGCCCCGCCCCGGTACTGCACAACCTTTCCATTACCGTGGTGCTGCTCCCTGCCCCGATGCCACCCGAATCCTCCTTCCCAGTCCCCTCCCCTGCCCGAGCCCCCCAGTGCCTGCCACGGGAATTCTGGAATCAACCAGGGCCCCGCAACCCCCCTGGACCCTGGCTGATTCCCACCCCACTGGCCCTGGGGGTATCCCAGCTCCCTCCCTCCACCTCTCCAGAGGCGTTGGGAGCCCCAAACCCGGCCAGAGCTGACCCGGGGGGTGGGGGTGCAGGTCCCAGGTGTGTTTCCAGGTGCGCAGGTCCCAGGTGCGTTCTCTCTCCACCCGCGCCACCTCCCGTGCCCTCGTGGCTGCCGTGGCTTCTGCAGCCCGGCGGGTCAATGCCAGGTACGAGCGGTACCTGGAGAAGAGCTTCCCCAGGTTCTATCTCCTGTATAGCACCTTCAAAACAGGTGAGTCCAAAGGGAGGTCCTAGAAAGTGGGTCCTGAAAGGGGGGTCCCAAGAGGTGGATCCATAAAAGCGGGTCTCAGAGAGGGTGGGGTGTTCTGAAAAGGGATATCCCAAGAGGTGGATCCTGAAAGAAGGGTGCTAATGGGGGAGACCAAACATCTGGGTCTCAAAAAAGCAGGTCCCAAATGGGGGATCCCAACAGGTGGGTCTTGGGAGGTGGCTCCTGGGAGGAGGACACATTTTGCTTCTCCAGGTGGAATGGGGCAGTGGCTGCACTCCCTGTCCCCTGCCTGAGGGAGTTCTGTCCCTGCAGGAATCCAGGCGTTCTTCCTGGAAGTGAAGGAAATCAGGAAAATCAAAGCCAAGATGTCCCGGCAGCGGCTGAGCACGCAGCAGCTCCCGTACCGGGAGATGGAGCGGCTGCGCCAGGTGCTCCTGGCTCTGCCTCCCCGGAGCCCCTAGGAATGCTCCCTTCCCATGGAAGGGGCTGCAGTTCCTCTGTGACACACAATCCCTGCTTGAAAGCAGGGGTTGGGAGCTGCAGCCAGCACCGGGGTGGGGAGTTTGAGGGAGTTTTGGGAGTTTGGTGTCAGATCCTGACTCTCTTCCCTCCTTCTGGAGGCAGTTCCGCAGGGATGTGCTCAAGGCCATTCCCATTGGGATCATCGCCATCCCACCCTTCGCCAACTTCCTGGTCATTGTCTTGATGTGAGTACTGGGCTCCCCCATCCTTGACATCCCTGATTCCTTAATTCTGTGGAGTTGGGATTTTTAGAGCCAGGAATCTAGCCAGGTTCTCCCCCTCACTGAATCCTGAGGAGCTGAGTGCTGGATTTGCAGTCCAAGCTCCTGGGGCTGGCGTCCCACCCAGAGAAATCATGGAGTCAATTAAAATAACTTAATAAAATAAATAACAATCAGAGAGACCCTCCCTGGGATTTTGCAGTTCTGCCCATCCCACCCTCTCCCCCTACCCCCAGTGCTCTAGGTCCTGGTTCTTGTCCTTGTCTGTGAGCTCAGCTCAGGGAGGACATGGGGAATGTGGATGTGCTGGAGGACAGGAAGGCTCCACAGAGGGATCGGGCCAGGCTGGATCTGTGGGATCGAGGGGATGAGGCTGATGGGGTGAGGACTGACCAGGCCAAGTGCCGGGTCCTGTGCTGGGCTCGCCACGGTTCCAGGCCAGGGACAGGACAGCAGGAAAGGACCTGGGAGGGGCTGGACATGAGTCCAGATGGGCAAGGAGGCCACGGGCACCTGGCTTGTGTCAGCCACAGCATGGCCACTGGGACCAGGACAGTGCCCATGCCACTGGGCTGGGCGCTGCTGAGGCCCCACCCTGAATCCTGGGGTGATTTTTGGGTCCCCAGTGCAGGACATGGAGGGTCTGGAGCATGGAATGGAGCTGGGGAAGGGTCTGGAGCACCAGGAGTGGCTGACGAGGCTCATCCTGGAGGAAAGGAGGCTCAGGAGGGACCTTTGGCTCTGCACAACTCCCTGACAGGAAAGGGCAGCCAGGCAGGGGTCAGGCTCTGCTCCCAGGTGACAGGACCAGAGGAAGCGCCCTCCAGGACAGGTTGAGGTTGGATTTTAGGGAAGCTTCCTCATGGAAAAGGCATTCCCATCTTGGCACAGCTGCCCCAGGCAGGGGGAGTCCCCATGCCTGGGGGGTTTAACAGCTCTGGCTGTGGCACTTGGGGACGTGGTCAGTGGTGGCCTTGGCAGTGCTGGTGCCAGTGCTGGACCTGACGACCTCAGGCTTTTCCAGCCTTAATGATTCCTTGGTTCTGCCCGTTTGGGAACCAACACCCGCAGCTCCTGGGTCAAACTGAGCTGCCCCAGCCTGGGACTTCCCTTGGCCTCTTCCCACAGCCTGGAACTCGCCTGCCCTGCTCCCACCCGGTTCCCATTCCCTCCCTGAATCCCTGGCACCTCTCTTCTCCCAGGTATTTCTTCCCACGGCAGCTCCTGATCCGCTACTTCTGGACGCCCAAGCAGCAGGTGGAATTCCTGGACGCCTATGACTCCATCCGGAGGGACTCGTATCCCAACGTGGTGCGGAGCTTGGCGCTGGCGGCGCGTTCCCTGCCTGAGCCCCAGCCCCGGGAGCGCCTGGAGCAGCTCTGTGCCCAGGTGCGTCCCCCGTGGTGCCACCAGCGCCCTTTGGGCCTGTGGGGGTTGTTGTCACCTGCGGTGGTTGATGGCATGGACTCCACAAGGTGGTGATAAGCGAAGAGATTTTATTGCAAAAATCCAGGATTCTTAAACTGTTCTTTGTTCTGAGTTTCCAAACTTGTGAGGCACAACAAGTGTGTTGAACCAACCCCCATAAACCACGATAGGAGCACGCATCAGGTGTAACCAACCACCAGCCCCACGCTGTGAGCACCTGTCAGTTCTAACGATTGTTTCCCAGTTCTGTCACTTGCTTTTTACCTCTAATTCAGCTGAGCCATTCCCAGAATGCTCTCTGGTCAGCCCAAGTAGCAGAAGTGAGCAAGGATTTTACAAAGGCAGTAAGGCCCTCACTTTGCAAGGCCTTTCTGCTCCACAGCAATCACCTGTCAGAGGTGTCACCTGTCAGAAGTGTCACCTGCGCTCCTGGGGCTCTTCCAGGTGCAGGCAGGTGCCCGGCCCCACCTGGCCCAGCTCTTGACTGTGAGGAGTTCATTCTCTGGGTCTCTGCTGGCGCTGAACAGGCTCCAGGTGGATCACGTGGTGAGTTCAGCTCGGTCCGGACGCTGACCCACTTGGGTGTGCCCCAAAACCGCTCCAGGTGCAGAGGAAAAGCTGCACGGGTGCCCTCGGCCCCTGGGCTCATCCCCACACTGCAGCAGCAGGGGAGAGGGCTCAGGTGAGACCCCACCTGCAGAGCTGCCTCCAACTGTGGGGCCCCCAGCATTAGAATGATGTGGAGCTGCTGGGAGTGAATCCAAAGGAGGATTTGGGGCAGGAATTCCTCCCTGTGAAGGTGGGAAGGCACTGGGAGGGGTTTCCCCATCCCTGGAAGTGTCCAAGGTCAGCTTGGATGGGGCTTGGAGCCACCTGGGCAGGTAGAAGTGCCTGAAAGGGTCCCACCCCTGTTTTTGGAGGGGTTGGGCATCTCACAAGTGACCTTCCCCTTCTCCTCCGCAGAGAGCCCTGAGCCAGGTGCTGTTCCTGACCCCACACTTGCCTGCCTTCTTCCTGCGCCATCGCCTGCGGAGCCACGTCCTGGAGATCCGGCACCTGGACCGTGCCCTGCTGCGCCTGGGCCTGGGGCAGCTCTCCGAGGAGGAGCTGCGAGCGGTGAGGGCACCTCAGCACCTCTGTGTCCCCTCAGGTGTCACGGGGCGTCCCCCAGCCCCGCGCTGGGCGGGTGGAGTGCGATGCTGGTGTCCTGAGTGCGGCTGTGTCTCCCCAGGCCTGTTACCTGCGCGGGCTGAACTCCACTCACCTGGGCCGGGCTGAGTGCCGAGCGTGGCTGGAGCAGTGGCTCGGGCTCTCCTGTGAGCTCCAAGGTACCTGCTGGGAGGGGCACAGCACCCAAAGGCCTCCCGAGCTTTTCTGGGCACAGGGAGTGTCACTGCCAGGGAATTTTGGGGTGATGGGGGGATTTTGCTCCAACGAGGCTGTGCCCAGGTGTCCCTGTCCCACAGCCCTGAGGAAAGGGAAATGTGGGAGCCCAGTGCTCCCTCCATGCTCATCCCAGT
Source organism: Dasyornis broadbenti (assembly GCA_013397935.1). Taxonomy (NCBI): domain Eukaryota; kingdom Metazoa; phylum Chordata; class Aves; order Passeriformes; family Dasyornithidae; genus Dasyornis; species Dasyornis broadbenti. The sequence goes on along the minus strand of VZRN01001471.1, from coordinate 12,831 downwards.
GCTCCCAGTCTGCCAAGTTCCCATCTTGGGGCTGCCCAGTCTGGAACCCACCCTGTGCCCACCACTGGGCTCCCAGTCTGCCGAGGGCCCATCCTGTGCCCATCCCAGTCCCAGCTCTCCCAGTCTGCCCAGTGCCCCCCAGTGCCTGTCCCGGCTCCCCCCAGTCCCTTATGCTGCTCCTGTGTTCTTGCAGCTTCTGAAGCTTCGCTCCTGGCCCACAGCATGGTCCTGCTGTCCCTCAACTACAGCCGGCCCCCAGAGTGAGGGCCCCACGCCCCTCGGCCCGGCCTGGTGCCCTGATGGGTCATGGAGTGACCGCTGCGTGTCCCTCACCTCAGCCTTGTGCCCCAACCTGGTGATTCCCAGCCTGGTGCTGCCAAAATCCCAGCGCTGGGATTTCCCTTCCTTTGGAGCCGTCAGCGGCCGGTGTGGCTGCGAGGAGAGGTGGCTTCGTTATTCCAGTAATTAACTGCGTCCTGTTAATTATGGGAGAGAGTGAGCGGCTCCCTGACCTGGTGATGCTTCCTGTGGGATGTGGTGGATGGTGCCCGTGGGATTTGGTGACTCCGTGCTGGAGCGTTTTCCTCTGTTTCTTTTCTCTACTGAGCAGTCTTAACTAGAACACTGCACCCTCAGGGGTTCAGGAATGCCCCTGAACCCCCCTCGGAGCCTCCCAAATCCCTGTGGGAGCTTCCCCAGAGCCTTGGGGGCGTCCTGGGGCTCGGCTGGAGCAGGTGGAGGGATGGAGGAGAGAGGGGCTCAGGGCTGGGGATGCCCGTGTGCTGTGGCCCCCAAATTCAGCCTCGTTGAAGCTTTTCAGACCTTTCCCCCTGCATCTCCCGCTCGGCAGCGGTGGCTCCAGGAACTCCTGGGGGTTAAACCCACCCTGCGCGAGGAATTCCTGCTCCTGCAAGGGAATTTACCCCAAACTTTGGTTTATTAAAGCCCAAAGGAATTAGTGGCTCCGGTGTCGCTGGGGGGGCCCTTGGTGCTCCCCGTGAGGGGACACGGGGGTAGCGACACCTGCAAAGGCTCCCTTTTGGAGCATATTTGGGCTATAAAGTAGAGCACATCAAACTTCCTGCTCCTTTTTGTGAATTGGGAAGCCCCACCATGAGGAATTCAATCCCCCAGGTTGGTATTTGCCCCCTTTTCAGCCACAACTCATATCTGATTTAATCATTTATTTTCTTTTTCAGCTTAAGTGTTCCCCTTAAATATGGCATTATTCAGGAAAAAGAGCAGGCAAGGCCAGAAAAAAAATTACAGTATTGAGAAGCTTTGGATTCACAAAATTTGGGAAAATGAAAATTAAAAATCCAGTGGGAGCTGGGAGGAATTTAGGGGAACACCCGAATTTTGGGGAGCAGGGGGACTCAGAAGTGCCAGGATCAACCAGGTCCTGGTGTCAGTGTGGATTAAATCCAATAAAAATTACATTAAAAGGCAAAGAGACCCTTGGGTTGCCCCAGTAACGTTGAAATCTGGCTAAAAGTAGAATAAATTCTGGTAGTTCTTGACTTTTAGGGAAGCACCACCTGGCCCCATGGCAGGGTCTGGGGTCAGATATGGAATCACCCCCTCCAGGACACAAGGATGGGGAGAGCAGGGGATCCGTGGGGGTGAAAAACAGGGTTTTGCCCCTCAGCCCGTGTCACCTATCATTGGAAAAATTAATCTTGGTGTCTTCACAAATGACTTGACGGGTGGGAGTCTTCACTAGTGTCTTGGAAATTGGTGTTCATGCCTCAGAAATGGGTGTTCGTGTCTCGGAAATCAGTGTCAAAGTCTTCACCAATGACTGGGTCTGAAACTATCACGAACTTCAAGCCGCACGAGTTTGTTGCAGGACCCAGGCGCTTTGACCGGACAGTTTGAACTCCCGAATTTTAGGGTGAGAGGACAAACGGGGTCCATGGCAGAGCCCGGACGGTTGGAACTTCTGAACTTTGGGGGAAGATCGATCCATGTTCGAGGCGGGAATGTGTAGTAGGAGATTCGGGAAGGCTGTGCCTTCCTGGTGCCTCAGCGATGAGCCCAGCGTGCAGCCGGGAATCGGGGTAAAAGGAAGCTGCGCCCTTCAGAACCTTGGGGGAGAAAACCCCGTGGGTGCACGGCTGAGTGGCCTCTCCCTTGATTCGAATAAAGCTGCGGGACTCCTGTGTCTCCTTTGTGGACAGTGGCTTTTTGAAGCGTGGCTTTTCTGCTCACCCCTCAGCCCCTGTCGCTCCTCAGCCAATGTCACCCCTCAGCCCCATGTCACCTTGTTGGAAAACACTCCGGTTTAAACATTTTTGATATAACCTTAGCCAGGTTTGTCCACCTTTGCCCCGGGGGAAGGGAACTGAAGCTCCTTCCCAGGGCATTGTTTCTGCAGATGAGGCCTGGTGAGCTCAGCATCCCAACAGCCTGGGAGTGGCACAGGAGATCCACAAGAGATCCCGGCTCTCCGTGGGCGTCTACAAACATCTACCCCAGACAGCAGCCCTGGCACAGTGGGAGACATCTGGTCCAGAAAGGACTGATAAGAAAAGTGAAGAATGAAGATCTAATTAACATTGGAGGCGAAGAGATTCAGACTCAATGGGAAACTGAATCCTGGGGGTTGCTCAATTTAGAATCAATGAAGACCTTTCTATGAGTTTTGACTGTGTAAGTTTGGGGAGAAATCTTGTAAATCCGTGTTTTTCATGGAATGATTCTCTCTACACACCGGGACTGAGATGATTCCTGTGGCACATCCTGGCCAGAACAGCATGTTGGCCAGAAATAAAGTAATGCCTTGACTCTCTAACATTAAAAATGTTGTTAGAGGGTTTTTGTTTTTCCTGCAGTTTCGGTGACAACCTCTCAGCCCACGTCACCCCTCAGCCCCTGTCACCTCTCATCCTTTGTCACCTCTCAGCCCCTGTCACCACATCCTGGGGCCATGCCAGCTCTGGTGGCGAGTGTCACGTTCCTCCCCGAGCCTTTCTTGTGTCTGCCGGTGACACGAGCGGGGCCGTGCTGTCCCCGCGGGCCGGTGGCGATGCTGCCGCAGTGGCGGTGGCGCCGGGCCGGGCCGGCCGTGTCCGTGCGGGCCCTGTACGGTTACCGGTACCGGGCGGAGGACGGGCGGCAAGTGGCCATGACCGCGGGGGAGCGGCTGCTGCTGCTCCGCAGGGCCACTCCGGACTGGTGGCAGGTGAGACGACCCGGGGACCCTCCCTGGGCGCGGCCCTTCTTCGTCCCCGCCGCCTACGTGACCGAGGAAGACCCCAGTAACAGCAGGACCCAGAGGGCGGGGAGCCCCGCGGGTGAGTGGGGTGGGGGGCGCGGGCAGTGGCGATCGGGGCTGGGGGGGAGCTCAGGGTGGGGCACGCAGCGCTGGGTGTACCGGGCTGGGGGCGCTGGGGACACCGAGGACACACTGGGGACACACTGGGGACACTGGGGACACACTGGGGATACACTGGGGGCACTGGGGACACACTGGGGAGACACTGGGGACACACTGGGGANCACACTGGGGACACTCTGGGGACACTCTGGGGGCACACAGGGGATACATCAGACTCAATGGGAAACCACACTGGGGACACATTGGGGACACACCGGGAACACACTGGGGACACTGGAGCTGGGCCCGGTATCGGGAGGTGTCTATGCACCCACCCTGCTGCATGGAGGATGATTTTGGGTGGGTGGGTGCCCTTCTCTTTGCCCCCAGGCCTGGGGTGCCCCGGAGCCGCTCACAGCAGGAGCTGCGAGTGCCNACAGCAGGAGCTGCGAGTGCCCCCCCGCAGATCCCCCCCGTGCCGCGGGCCTCGTCCATAGCCAGGTCACAGACGGGGCCCTCCCTTGCCCCCAGCAGGGCACTGGGGTGAGTGGGGGCCAGGTGACCCCGGGGACACCCTGTGACCCTCGGGGATGTGCCGGAGCTCCCTGTCCTTGTCCCCCCTCCCTTGGCACCCTCCTTCCCTCAGCCCTGCACCTCCAATTCCTCAACGCCATCCCCACACCCCCAAACCTCCCCAACCCCG
>VZRN01001470.1:559134-578538 GCA_013397935.1 Dasyornis broadbenti | reverse complement strand
CTTGAGCAGGCAGTTTGGACCAGGTGAGCCCACTGTGGTCTCTTCCGACCAGACCCGTTCTGTGGTTCTGTGATTCTGTAATGGAAAGAGAGCCTTTATTTTCGACAGTTGATCCAGATCTTGTTGAAGTTGAAGGAAATCCTGCAGTGAGCTTTTGCTGAGTGTGCTGAACGTGAACCAAGACTGCAGTAAAACATATAAAATAAAAATGTCTCTCTTAAATAAATAAAAAAAGACATTTGATACCTGCTGTGTAGTTTGCATGTTTGATCTCCCTTTGCCTACATTAGCTTTTCTAAGTCTCACTGTTTCAGTTTACACAGAGTCTGTAGTTGTGGCTTTCTCTTCTTAGGTGGTAGTCTTTTGTAGGAATAATATACACTGGCAGGAGGGAGAACCAGGCTGCTTCCAGAATAAAAATATACTGCCTTTATCAAATGTCCCATTGACCTTCACAGCCTGTGTGGGAAAAAAACTTATTTGAAGTCTTTTTTGCTGTGGGGTTTTGTTGGGGTAGTTTTGGTTGGGATTTTTGGTTGGTTTTGGTTTTTCTTTTCTAAGGTAATGGTTCTTTGATAGAGCATCTGTCTTGCTTTGTCCATCTCCCTCCTTGCTATATACTGTTTTGCCTGCTCCATCTTCCTGTGGTATCTTCCCTCTTCCCAGCGTTTTAAGTTCTCTTTAATCCTGTAGAGTATATCCAACTGTTCCTCTACATGTGCAGAGGGAACAATTCCTTTTTGTAGGCTTTGTGCAAGTGTTTCTGTCATGGCTCTTTGAGCACACATGCCAGCTTACCATGCAGGGCAGAATTCCTTATTCCTTACAAAAAACTTGCCGTTTCAAGATCAGGGAGCTATAGATCAAGATGAGAGCAGCAGGTCTGTGCTTTCATGGACCTGGTGACTCTGCTGCAGCCCTGCACGGAGACTTGGTTGTGTTTGGCCCACCTGTCTTGCACAGTAAGAATTGTATTACTTTGTGGCAAGCAGCATAACCTTTATCATAGCGCCATCAGCAATGACTTTTTTGGTATCAACATTCTTGTGGAAAGATTCCTTGTACTGAAATAGGGCATAACAATGCTTACTGCAGGAGGAGCACGAATGCTGCTGCCAGCGTGTACCATTATTCTCTCTGCAGTTTTTAATATATAAAGCCATTTTCATATTCAAATGAAAAATGGGAGTGTAAAAGCACAACCTGAAGCAATATTATAGCTCTCTGCAATCTTCTGTTTATTTATGTACAGCCTGAAATAGGAAGGCACCATGGAAAGCATGGGTACAGTGAGTGCTGGATGGCAAATGAGCACTCCTATCTTTGATTCTGGAACACTGCTTGTAGTTAACATCTGGATCTATCAAAGTGTCTGTATCCCCCCTCGGATAGGCACTAGAATGCATTACAGGGTGATAACGGCCAATTTTATTAATTCTGCTGTTTGTCTAACAGATTGTGACTAGGATGGTCCATGGGGACAGTGCTTCAATATGGAAAGTTCTAAGTGTCCTCCTAAAGGTTGCATGGGCAGCTCAGAGAGAGGGGTTGTCTATGTAGAATGGAAATACAGTTAAGCGAACGCAATTACCTTTCTGTGTGCACTCCTCTGCCAGTGCTTTCCTTCCCCACTTTCCAAGGGAGATTCCACAGGTTCCAACTCCAGCAGCAAAGATGACCTTTGGTTCTGGCAGAAGGTCTTTTTCTGCTGAGGTGTAGGCTAGAAGAGCAAAGATATCATCTTTACAGAGCTTTACAAACCTCATCACTGACAGACAAGGTCAGAGACCACTAGCCAAGGGGTTTCTCTGTTCAGACTGGAGCTGTAGGAGGCACTAGTCCAGGTACATGGTGGATTGCTGGGAGCCCTCCAATGGGGGAATGGCCACCATCCTCAGGAACTCTATAAAATTGAAAAGCCTTTGATTCAGACAAAGGTTAGGTGTGTTACTCATCATTCTAAACCTGGGGTTTGAATCAAGCTTGGTAAAAACCCTAATGCTCCTGCAAGCACTTTTAAGCTCTGAGTAAGAGCAAGCCAAGTCCAGGGAACAACACCCTGCAAGTCCTTGGAAGAGATGAGGAAATAACTCTTGGGCGGATTCAGGTTGTCAATTAAAATTTAATTATAGCCTTTGGCAATATGAGAGCAAAGGTTGGGTCCGAAGACATTGTGCAGTCCTATAAATAAGTTAAAGCCATTAGGTGCATTGGTCATCCTTTACAAGACAACTTTTGCCAGTAAACACAATCACACTGTGTATGAGACTGCAATTGAGTATACAAATGTGCAGTGACAGGGAAAAATTGGCTTTCACTGCAAGTTTAATATGGTAAATAACGTGTAGTGTCTGAATAAAGACAAGAGAGAGGATTGATCATAACTGGAAATAGCAGATTACTTACCTGTGCTGGTTATTGCTCTGCACAAGGGTGGGGATGGTGGAGGGGAGAGAGTCAGTGCAGGGTTCTTTCAGGGTCTTGATAAGAAAGGCCTGACAACAAACGGCTTAGTAGGATAACTGCCCTAACAATGTGGAATAACAACAGGAGCATAGATAGCAAGTAAATCTTACCTCCCTTTAGGTGTTGGATACCCCACATTCATGCATCATGGAAACAGTGGGCTTTCAGAAAAGGAAAGGCAGGTGCGTGGCACCGTGTTGGAGCTGCCTGTGGGCCCATTACCCTGCACCGGCTGCGACTCTCCTGCAGCCATGGGCTCTGTGTGGAATAACATGGGAGCAGGAACCACGCAGGGTGTGCAGCCCAGTACAGCCCTGGGCCTGCTCCCCTTCTGCTGTCCTGCCAAGTGCCAGCTCCCAAACATGCCCCGTCTCTGTCAGATCAGCGTTCTGCCCCTTGATCCACATACAGTTCACCTTTCCCGAAGGTGTTACAAGTTTAGAGGACATAAACAACATAGGTTTGTCCAGCCAGAGCAGAGATGGTGGCACAGAACTGGGGACCCCTGTGCTCTGCAAGCACAGCCACAGTGTCCCACCCCAAGCTCAGAATACAGCTCACCACTATCTGTTTAATATAAGAGCTCTGCAGCCTACCCACTTTAACCATAGTTTCAGACAGAACAGGAGTGGAGAAAACCTGAAATAGGACTGACTTCCCGCAAAACCGCACCAGAAGTTGTAAAGAGATGGTAGGTCTGGGTAATAGGAGTGTCCTTCCTGAGAGTATGCAGCCCCAGGCATCTTGTTGCTAGGCGGAGGCGCAAAGGATACATTATATGCTCCAAAGAGGAGTCTGTACATTGCATTTTAAGAAAAGAGCTGAAATTCAGTCCAGACATTTTCCTATTTAGGTTTTTGTGCTGGTGTTTGATATTAATTTTAAAAGCAGTCTATAATTTGCCTTGCTGACTGCTGTTTTAACTGTGGCACAATTCTAACACCTCCCATTAAATTTTTTCCCCTCTGCAATTAACTTATGTAAAATCAAGTTTCCAGGGTTTTTTTGAATTTGATGAAGAAAATTGCCTTGAGTACGATTACTATGCCATGGCTTTTTGCAGTGTGCTTTTTCATTCTCTTACACAGTTAAACATGAGTTATTAAAATGCAATAGTAGTAACATCATGCAGCTGCAATTACATTATGGAAATATTATCTTCATGGAATGATGGGACTTCAGGGACTCAGCATAGCATCTTGAGGTTATTTTAGCAGCATGATTATGTCTCTCTAGGCATGCCTTGAAACTTCAGCAATGGTCTTAGACTGAATACATAATAATAATAAAACCTGAAAAGTAGCTTTTCCTTAAACTTCTAAGCAATTTGACTACCTTTTTGGAGTTTTTAATAGCTGGAAGGTTTAAACGGCTGTGGGAGTTAATCAATACACATATCTATGTGTGTACCCTGTGTTTACACACATCGGGTATGTAAACCACACATCAGACAACATCTCTGTGCATGTGGGTGCCTGTGTAAATCCTGTTGGAGTACGCCTGTTCAGTGACTGGTTATCAACAGGTTTCTTTTTCTTTCACTTTTCTCAGCAAAAGAGAGGCATGATAGAACCTTAAAGCTGGCCTTGCCTGTTGGCCTTGTTGGAGATGGAATTTCAAACCTGGGATTTTAACCAGGCTAAAAGAAATAAGAAAATAATTCAGAAGTTTGAAGTTTAAATAGAACATTTTTCTGAATCCTGAGGAATTCATGTTCCAATGCCCACCCTAGTACAACAGAGTAGTAAAAAGAGGGTAAAACTTTTGCACCCTTTGTGGCAAATTTTTGTCCTCTTTGTAGGAGATCTGAATGCAGCTGATGATGTGGAGCATTCAGCACATGCTAAATGTTCTACAAACACCGAGTGTCTTGTTTCCTAGATAACACCTGGTTTGTTACTTGCTGTAGTATACCTGGATGTCCCACGTAGATGGGCAGAAAAAAATTTCATTTGGGTGGAAAATTAACAACAATAATTATGAAATCAATATACAAACTTGTTTACATTAAAAAAAAAATTAAAGACAAAATTAACTGCACATAATAGTGTGAGTCATATGAATTCAGCTATCTCCAGGCAATTCTATAAAGATGGCTTCAGCATTTACATTACCAAGGACATCTCAGTCAGTTCTGGCAGGCAACTAAGGAGAGGATAGATTATTCTGCCACAAAATGAAGTTACTTGAAGTAATGTTAATATTAGTGCTTCTTTATTAAAAAAAAAAAAAAATCAGTCATCTCTGTGTAGCACAAGCTTAAAACTGATCTCAGCTGCCAGGCAAAGCAGGGCCACAGGGCAGCTCGTGACAAAAGGACTTGGGAGGGAGTCTGTGCCTTGTCAGCAGTTTCTTGTCTGAGGGATGGATTTGTTGGGGTTGCTGCTGCTTTTTCCTGCTTTACAGACTTCTCTGAGGATTAAAAACTTGGTTAATGCTTCAGGCTGTGGAAGGGGGGACGCTCATTCCCCAGTGTTGCCTCTGCCACTGATCTCCCTCCACATCCATTTCCACATTCACCAATTGATCATTAGGCTGAGCAAGCAGCAAGGAATGGTGCTGGGAACAGGGTGCCTCTTGTCAACAAGGGGCCGTAGGTATCTACCCCTCCACTTACAGCTCAGGCTGCTCCAGGCTGCATTTACATTGTATGTATTTACATACATGTGTGCATTTATGCACATATTTATATAACTATAAAATATAAGTATTCATGCTATCCAAAACGCTTTAATTTAAATTAAGGCTTTTTGTGTCTCTTTTTGAACTACTGAACTGCTGAAGGAAACACTTGATGATTGATGACATTGTGTTTATGTGATTTGTATGGGTTGGAGTGCTCTGTGTGCAGGTGAACAGCCTACAATTTTACTGGCTTTGCACCATGCAGTGTCCAAGGCCACTGCTGGAGGCAGGTGTACAGGAGACCACCGTGCTTTTTGTCAGGAGCAGTATCTTTCACAAGGATAACACCTTACTCCTTGTTAAATGAGGTGTTCTCAGGCTTGTGGGGTTTTCTTGCTTGTGGCTGTGTGAGCTGTAATGCTGTGCCCTGCTGCACAGAACAGCAGCACAGCACCAGGGGTTCACTAAGCCGAGAGGATGGAATGTGGCTGTGCAGAAGAGTTGGTACAGGCAGGGCTTCCTGTTTATTTTGGTTGCAAAGCTGGGACCTTTACTTCCACCTTCTCAACACAGAATCGTAGAGTCATTAAGGTTGTAAAAGACCTCCAGGATCTTCATGTCGGACCTTTGACTGAACACCACCATGCCCATTAAACCATATTATGAAGTGCCACATCTACACGTCTTCTGAACGCCTCCAGATGCTCCACTACTACCCTGAGCAGCCTGTTACTATGCTTGACCACTTTTCTGGTGAAGAAATGTCATGTTTTGCTCTTGTTTCCCATTGTTGGGAAGCTGGGCGAAAATGTTATCTAAACCATGTTTTCTTGTGTCCTTGCACACGTCTGGAGTAACACTGCTCCTTGCAATCTTTGCAATACATTGCTGATAATTCAGGCTCAGACCACTTCTGTGGTTGAACATATGATGTGCTGTGTCATACTGAGCTTACAGTGATCTTGTACAGATGCAGACAAGTGTACTGGGGGTAAAAATGGCCCTTTCAAATCTCTTTCAATTGGAAGTATCTCCCCTGATTGCTGTCTAAGATTATCAGCACACCAGCATTGCTGGGGCACACGGTTATTCACAACCAGCCCAACCTGATGGATCTCATGCACCACTCAAACATCAGCCATATGTCCAATGCACTCATGTTTCCCGCCATCCCTTGGGTTTGCGTGTGTGTTTTATCCAAGGTCCAGATGCTCTGCAGCTGCAGCAGTCATCTGACAGCTGGGGGGAATCGGCCCACTCCATGCACCACCTGAGGATGTGCTCTGATTTGTATTTCTGGATGTAAGAATTGGAGGGATCTGGGGAGTCCCAAAGTGTCTGGAGTTCTTGTTTTTAATTATCACTTTTATTATCAGGCAAACAGTTAGATACATTTATTTAAAGCATTATTTTAGTCTTCTCTAGTGAGTCATACTCTCAGTGAAACATGGTCTGTAATTACGTTCTCCTTTTGTTTTCAGTGTCTAAGCATTCCTTTTACATTTGTCTAAAGCTTGTGCTATTTCTTCTGCCTCTTTTTAATTTTTATTTTAAGCTTATGACTAAGAGAAACAATTTAAAAACCATTAGAGTGTTGTCCTTGATGATGTGCTCATCACAGAACAGCTCATAACACTCTCCTAGGACTAGAACTATTGGGCATCTTCAAAGCTCAGCTGACAGACACCAACCAAGCAAGGGAATTAGCCTGATCTATGGGATAGAAGAAATCACTTTCTGTGTTTGCCAAAACAGAATAAAAAGGACCATTGTTGATGTGAGGGAAGGATCCTCCACGGTGCCCTGGCCACTGGCCTGCATTGTGAGATGTGGATTATCCACCACTGGAGGTCTGTTAAGAACAGGCTGGAACAACGTGTAACTTGGCAGGAGTGGTGCATGCTTTGAGGAGCCTGCCTCAGAGCATTGGGCTGGGTGCCCTCTTTTACAGTGCTGTTTTATCCCTGCTACTCCAACAGAGTTGTCTTTTCTCCTCTTGACAGGTGATACAAATGTAAATGCCTGTGCGTAGCTAAGCAACATCTCAGTCTAGTTCTGAAGTTTTGCCCCCCAAAGTAATTTTTTTTATCTTTGTCTGTGAGAAAATAGAGAAGTGGAGGTTGGCTCAGACCTCAGGGGAAGGCTGCAGAGATGGAGAGGAGCATGCAGCTCCAGTGGGAGCATGGAGAGGGAAAGCCCATGTGCTGTTCCCATGGCACTGCGCTCCGAAGGTCCCCATACTCCACACTCACAGCTTGGAGACCAGATGGACAGGTCTGTCAAGGGGGTCTTAGAATGCAGAACACACATAGAGAAGACAAAGATACACAGATGGGTTCCAGGAGGGTGCTCCAAAATCTGTTTAAATTCCTTTTGAATCTGTGATTTTAAAAAAGATTTGATCCAGATCTGGAAACTTCAGGCGTCTAGAAAAACCTGGTGCAATTCTTTAAATCTGTCCCATGCTTTTGTAGCCTTTTGAGTTTTCATGTAAGGTGGAATGTGTTTGGTTTTAAGAAACTATGAGAAGAAACTTGTATTAAAATTTGCCCTAATTCAATGTAAGGCCTTTTGGATTCTTAGAATCAGGTATCCAGGTAAAGCTGGATGGGGGATGGGGCCTTAATTTGCTTCAGAAATGCAACCATCCTGAAGCGGTGGATGTTGGTGCTGTTACGGCAGTGGCTTGTTTTAATACATTCTGACTGACATGAATGAGGAGTACTAATGATGCATCAGAATTTATGATCCAAGAGCTTTTTCTTTTCCTTTTTTTATTTTTTATTTTGTTTTTCTTCAAGCAAATGGATCAGATCCAGTCCTTGGCTGGGCAGGGTGGGAATGTAGCAAAATTGCTCCTCTCTTTTTCCGTTCTGAGGCAATTTAACACCCAAAAGGGGTTTAAGCAATATTCAGCTAGTAACTATCAAACAGGGATTTTATCCAGAAGTTACTACATTTCTTCATTATTTGAATTGTTCAGGGTACTCTGGAAATGTCACAGCATTCAGGGAAAACTGCTGACAGGTCTTCGCATCCTTCCTAGGGTGTCCTATTATTGTTAAAAACAAATCCAGTGTAAAATAATGTAATGAAAATAGGCAGAAACTCTCTCTCTTGATCTAGTCTAAATACAGCAAAAAGCCCTTGCTTAGTTTTTAATAAAGACAGCTTTGCTTCACTATCTTGTGCATACTAATACAGTCTTCTTTTAATAATAAAGTGGAGAATATTCTTAATATTGACTATTTTATCAGTTAGCTGGTTAGTGCTGTGGTACTTGGCTTGGTTTTACTTGGTTTACAGCTGTGACATAAGACAGAATGGTTTAGACTGGAAGGAGTCTTGAAGATCAATGAGTTCCAACCCATACCTTCATTTTTAGCCCAAGAGTCACAAAACTGGGCAGCCACTACCATCAAACTTTGATTTTTTACATATTTGCATTTAGATATTTTTTGCTGTCATTTCTAAAATAAGGTTTTCTAGGTCTATCTCAGATTCTGTGTAAGTATCTCAGCTCCTAGAAAAGTTAAGGGAGCTGAGATATTAATCACTGCTGCCGCTCCACACAGGCAGCACCCCCATCTGATGTGCCCATCTTACCCAGCTGTTTCATATCTTGAGTTTAGAACATGTTGAAGGGAACATACAAGTAGAGGAAACACAGCTCACTGAAATGAGCCTCAAACCAGGCTTCCCTCACAGCGTAACCATGATATGTAACAGACATTGCCTCATCCATTAACTCTTGCCTTTGAGTTGTCTTCCTTTGAAGAAACTCTTTTTTATTGCAGAAGGAAGGTCTGAACAAAGTTAACATGAGTTATATATAGAATTGCATGGCAGTGAAGCCCTAATGAAAACACACAACAAGCTGGAGAACTGCTGAAAGTGGGTGGCTGTTGAAAGTGTTGTGCTCTGTGTACTTTATTTGTGTTATTGGCATCATTCAGTGGTTTTGGTTAGTGTGAATCTTTATCCAGCTATAGCAGAAAACAAGAACTCTCTGCAGTTGCACTTGAACTGTCTCTCTTTGGTAAAATATGTCTGATAGCAGAAATAATGACCCAGTAAAAAGCTTGACCAAAGGTTTTTTAACTCCACATGAGTGTTTCCCTGCTGGTTTTCCTTATTTTTCTATATCTGAAGCTGTTTCTATCTGCCATTGTGTTCATTAACTTCACCTCCTGAAAGAGCAGCAGGAATCAGCCCGTGTTTCCCTATAAACTGCTGAAACCTGGAAGAAAGATTGCAAGACCCTGATGCATCTTCCCATAACTGCTGGTTCATGATAGTGAGGAACCAGTTAGTGACCCAGGGTCAAAGCCTGATTCAAACAGGCAGCTCCTGCGTGCTGTGGTGAGATTGGATCAGTGAGGAATACACCTATTGCAGGATTGACAGGACTCTCTGCAGCATTTCCTTTCTGTTCCTTTGTGGTAAGAAACTGCAAATTATTTCACAAGTGCACACATATGTCAGTGTGGGTTCTCCTGCTTGTTTTTATTATAGCTGTTAAGGCCTTAGGTTTCTCAAAATACTATTTGCTTTAACAAGGAAAATGCCTCTGCTGTTCTACTGGGAGCTTCCTCTGTGCAACGTGTTTCCACCAGGTAAGGTGTTTGCACCACCCAAGTGGAAAATATAAAGAAAAACTCTCAAACAAAAGGAGAAGGCACCTTTGCTGAGTTCCAGCTGGTTGTGTGGATGGTGGGACCTAGGCAAAGGGAATCTGTGTCTGGTGGGGAGCACTTGTCCCCAGATCAGGTTAAGGTGGTAGCTGTGCCTGTGGCTGTGGAGAGGAGTCCATGATGATGCTTGGTCTGTGCAACACATGGAGGGACAGAATCACAGAATCATTAAGGCTGGGAAAGGCATAGATGCCTTTGATTTAAAGATCATTGAGTCCAAATGTTAATCCAGCACTGCCCTGTTCACCACTGGCCCATGTCTCTAATTCATTCTTACAAAACATTCTAATCTACTCTGTTTCCGTCATCTGTCTCTGTCACAGATTTACTCACAAGGGTCATTCATGTTGGGGAACTCTTTACCAACCCAGTGGCAGGAGTTCTGCACCAGAAGCCTGTTTCTGTACTTTGCTGGGTGGATGCATTAGGCAGGAGTTGGTCAGTCCCTGTGTCGTAAACTGACCATGTATTTCAAAGTCACAGTAATTAACAATGCCAGAGGAGATGATCTACTTAACTGTTACCCTAGCTAACATCTGAAATTTGTTTAATGAAAATTCGAGTCTAATGGGTCTAGTGTAAAAGCACCTACTTTCAATGACTTATTCCAGTAAGTCCATGCTTTTGAGAGTGCTCTGTTAACTTCCATCACAGCACTCATTTGGCTTTTGGGGGTTATATTAGATCCACTGTAGATTAATTTCAGGCTGCTGTATTTGTTCTAACCAATTTTCATAATGAAAGTGTGATCTCATTTATTTTTATTTATGTTGTAATTAATGACAACTACATATTAACTACTTGGAAAAATGCTGATCAAAGGCCTGGGGCGATAAATTCTAGAGAATTCTCTCCACAACAAACTGCCAGCATGTCCTTGACATTTCAGTGGTTTAAAGAAGGTGACATGTATGATTATTATTAAGTATTTCTGTTTCCATTGTGGGGCTCAAAACCAGCTTCCAGAAAAGAATGGGAAAAAATGAATTAACTCATCAGAGTACATCTTGGTCTGTTCTGTAGGGAAGTTTAGTTGTTAATTTATTCAGATCAAGTCACCTACCTCTAGCTGTCTAAAAATGCATTCAAAAGAAGGGGAACATTCATTCTAGAAAAAATAGTACATGCCAAAAGTATAAAATTTAGAGTGGTTACTAATTATTTTCATCTCTGGAACAGAAGAAATTGCAGAAGGTGTTAAAGCAAAGAGGGCAAGGAGATAAATGTGAATGACTCATATCACAGTTTTCAAGGAGAAATTTACTTTAAAAGATAAAACCTAAAGCTTTCAGATGAACCTAACCAACAAAGCCACAACATAGACAAAATTTAGGGTTGATAAAAAACAACCCACAATGGAAAAGAAACTTGAAGCATCTCTAAATGTTTCAGGGATCAAATGAAAGGAAGCTGATCAGAGTGTTGCTGTGGCCATGTCATAAAATATGAGAAGATGGATAATAATCTAGATAAATGACACAGCAAACATAGCCACATCCTATTTGAGATCCACATCGCAGCCTCACCTGCAGCGCAACTTTCAATTTTGTTTGCAAAAGGATTGTTTAAATAAAAACTACTGAGTAAAGCAGGTAGGAGATAAGCCAGACAAATGACAGGCAAGGATTGTACAGGTAAGAGGGGATGTACTTAGGGACCTGAAGAGAAATCTTGCCCTTTTGTGTACTTCGGTTGCAGGAGCAATGTTTTAAATCAAGAGGCATCAAATCTGGTGTATTGTAAAGGCAATATACAGTTTCACTGAGGAGCCACTTGTCTTCAGATGCTGCCTCTTTGCTGGACAAACATTAAGCACTAGAAAAGATGCAAAAAAAAAAAAATTGCTTGAGCTGCTATAAATGATTGTCATCCTCAGAAATCTACTTCTTAAATCTAGAGCAGGCCCCGGAGAACTGCAAATGTACCAAAGGTTTTCTAGGCACCATATGGTGATTATGAAAGAACCTAACACAGGCCTATTTTTGAGTCAGAAGAATGGAAAAGAGGAGGCCTAAGTCTTGGAAAGCAGCATGTTCATGGTTATGAAACCCAATGTGGTAGACAGGCTCAAGCCCTCGACACTTTAGCAACGCTCACTCTATATCTATTTATAAGTCATTTTACTAGGGGAGCATTAATCAAGTGAGAAAATACTCTTGCTCCAGCCTGTGAGTGAAGAAAGTGTCATGACAAAAGAAAAGCAAATACAGCTATTTTGAGATGTTGGAAGAGGCATTGAATGCAGCCATGTAGTCGCAGAAGGTTTTGCCTCTGCTGCTGTCTCTCGTCCTGGGCTGTGAGAGCTGTCACAACCCAGTCTTGCCCTGGGCAAGCGGCTTTGCAGAGCTTGTGTTGTCCTTTGGTAAAACAAAGGGTGATAGTGCACAATTACCTACAGAAATGCTGGCAAAGCATTTCAGAGAATGTTGATAAAATCA
The DNA here is from genome assembly GCA_013397935.1 of Dasyornis broadbenti. Lineage (NCBI taxonomy): Eukaryota > Metazoa > Chordata > Aves > Passeriformes > Dasyornithidae > Dasyornis > Dasyornis broadbenti. The sequence continues at coordinate 566,315 of VZRN01001470.1, read as the reverse complement.
GGCTGAGTGCCTTTAGGACATCTGCTTTGCATGAGGAGATTTCTCTTGCTGTGATCTCTTACCCCATGTCAGAAAGACACTGTGTGATGTTTTTTAATAAAGCCATTAGAAAGTGTCAAAAGGAGGGCTATGCAGATGATGAGGGGTCTGGAGGGGATGTACAAGGAGCAGCTGAGGGCACTTGGTCTGTTCAGCCTGGAGAACAGGGTATTAATGTCAGACCTCGCTGGGGGCTGCAGCTCCTCCCAAGGGGCAGCTCAGGGACAGCTCCGATCTCGGCTCCCTGTGCCAGGGACAGGACCCGAGGGGACGGCTGGAGCTGTGCCAGGGAGGGTTAGGGTGGATTTCAGGTAAAGGTTCTTCCCCCAGAGGGTGCTGGGGCACTGACCAAGCTCCCCAGGGAATGGGCACTGCCCCGAGGCTGCCTGATCTCCAGGAGCATTTGGACAACGCTCTCAGCGATGCACAGGGTGGGATTGTTGGGGGTGTCTGTGCCGGGCCAGGAGTTGGACTCTATGGCCCTTCCAACTCAGGAGATTCTATATGGTTTTACTGGTGCTGGCACTTTTACTGCTGCATATTCTCTGTGGCATTCCCAGCATCTCTGCTCTCTTTGTTGCTCTTCAAGCTCTGGAAGTCCCCAGAGCTGCTGTGTTTGGGAAGGATGGGGTTATGTGCTTTTACTGCCCCTAACCCGCTCAGCAGGATAGAACCCACTGGGGCTTTGGTTTTATGACAATGATAGAAGTGCTGCAAATCATCAGCCGTTTGCTCCAATAAGCTCACAAGCAGTTTGGCAAAAGCCAACTCCTCTACGTGTTCCTTGTAGGGAAGAAAACTTTCAAGGATACTTCCTAGGTTGGCGTTTTCTCCTTTCAGCTGTAGCAAGTTTCAAAGAGGACACAGGAAGAGGGTTTCTGCAGCAAGGCCATGTCTGTTAGAGGAGCAGAGTAACTCAGCAAGCTCAGCCCAGCTAAGCTCAGCTCAGGCTTTTTGTTTCAGTCTACTGATTCCCATGGGAGAGAGCCAAGGGGAGGGAGGAAGAGTACTCAGACATTTTGGCATAGTTTTAGCAAAAATATATACATGTCACATTGGGAAAATGCATTCCCAAGCAGTGGCTGTTTCCTTGCTGTGTTATAGCCCCTGATGTCTACTGCACTAATTCTATTATATCCTTTATATAAACAATCTTAGGGATAAGCAGATGTACTTAAATAGGACTCACTTGAAACTGATCTTGTATTGTTCCAATGTTTTGATTATTTAGTAATTAGACCAAATGGATCTGAACTCAGTAGCAGAATTTGGCATTGAATAGTTAATTCTGCTATAAAATCTGCAAGATCGCTGGAAAGAGCTGAATTCAGGCATCAGGGTTTCAGTGCAGAGGATGAAGGTTTATTTTTGCTCCCCTGTGGTTCAGATCAAGAATGTTCGATCTACTGAACACAGATACAGTTTCAATTACTTATTGATGTTGGAGTCTATTGGTAAAACTAGAATAACACTTTAGAAAATATAAATGCTTAAAAGAGTGAGCTTGAAGAATTCCCTACTGAGGTATTACCTTACTGCCTTATGGAGAGCAATTCTGCCCCACAAAATGAAATAGAAAAAGATCCAGCTGTAACAGGATATTGTACAAAGAAGAGAACTGAGAATTTTGCTTTAAAATAATAATAAAAATATTTCATTAACTGGTTTTATTTAGCTTTTAGCAAATATTTTCTACAAACCTCTGAAAAAGCTTTGTAAATACACCTGTACAACAGATATAAATTTGTACAAAAGATTTTGTTACTCAAATTTGTCCAAACTTGTAACAAAATGCAGTAAAGAATGCTCTGTGCCCTATTGTCAAAAGTTGCCAAAAAGTCATTAGAATGCTTCTCTGATGCATGACCTGAAAACCCCATGTTTTAGCTACTTTTCCAGCTTCCAAGGTCTTTGGTATTTTTGCGCTACACCCTTGATTACAGCAGTATTTAAGAAGCAATGATATTATGAAATGACACTATTTGAAAATTATGATGATCCCTTATAAAGTGCAAGTAGATTATCAAAAACCCACTCACAACTAGTACCAGCAGAAGCATTGGTTATCCTGCTTGCTACAAATGCCATGCTATAAAGACTCCTAAAGAAGAAATTAAAGACAGTATGGAAGGCCAAATGAAAATTAGGCATCTGCATTCAAATCCTCAATTGCTTCCCACCACATTCTCCACCATCCAGAACCATACCTGGCTTTGACTGCCATGTCCTGTAGAAATGAGGGCTTTTGCCAGTTTAGGCTGCATATTCTAAACTTTACCAAATGCTGTGAACTGGTTTAACTTCTTTGGCCAAGATGTGACTTCCCCGGGAGGAAAGAGTAGGATCAGTATGTTGGAAGCCAAATTTAGATGATGCTGTGCCCAGGTAAAGTGCTGAGCCACCCTCAGCTCTTGGTCTGTCACAGGACAGCACATTCACCCTCTAGGAACTCTCACCCTGTTTGCAGTTGATTACATACCATAAAATGGTTTGGGTTGGAGGGACCTTAAAGAAAATTTTATTCCGGCCCTTGCCATGGGCAGGGACACCTTCCACTAGACCAGGTTGCTCCAAGCCCCATCCAACCTGGCCTTGGACACTTCCAGGGATGGGGCAGCCACAGCTTCTCGGGGCAACCTGTGCCAGGGCCTCCCCACCCTCACACCCTTTCATTACCAATGTGATGAAAATTGCAAATTTAACTTTTCAGTGTGCGCTGAAGCACACCAGCCCCTCATTCATTTCTAGTGACATGCTCACAGTTCCCTGAACCTGTTGCTTGGCCATTTAATTCTGAAAGCCACACACTTCTTTTCCCTGTCTAATTCAAATTTCCCTGTCTGATACCAATATGCTTTGCCCAGCTAAAAGGTGACATTCAGGTGATGCCCGTTGTTCCAGCTAAGGACTATGTTAGCTGTGTGCTGTCAGCTGGTGCTGCCAGAAACCATTATCCCTTCCTCGATTTGGTCTCCAGTAGCAACATGGATTTCTCCCCATCTCTGGTGTTCTGACAGAAGCCCTGAAAGGTTATATATAGTTTTTAGATGAAAATCCTGGAAGCAAACAAGTTCTTACAGTTATGGAAATAGCAGGGATTTTGAAGTCTTTGAAAACTGACTTCCTTTCCAGGAGGGTGATGGAAGAAATCATTGAGTTTGTCTTACATGCCTGAAGCCACTGTGGTGTTCAGGGCCAGCAGACACTGTGCACATCATTTGAAATAATCGATGACTCAGCAGCTTGGGCCTGTCTCCCAGGGTGATGGGCTCACAAGTCATTGATCTCTTATTCAATATGCAATTATTTATCTCCCTCTTCCACTCTTTCCCCAGGGTTGCACCCATGATTAGTACGGATTGATCCTGTACAAGCAGGGAGCTGGATGTGTTTGCACGTTTGTGGGGGATGCACAGGATTCACTGAGCTCCACTGGGCATGGGTGTTAGCCACTAAAGGGAAGCACATGTCATGGAAAATGGAAGTGGAGGGTCAAAGAGAATTAACTGAGGCTTTTCTTTATTTTGCTTCATTCTCATGTAATGGAGCATCATTAAAACCTCTGGTGAAAGGATGATAAAACGCACAGAATTTAGCTGAGATTCAGAAAAGGAATTTGAGTGTTATGGAAAAACCTGTCTTTTAAACTGTTCTTGTTTCCAAATTCACATTCTGTGCTAGTTTTTCATGCTAATATGATCTTGGAATTGGGAGGCTATTATCAGAATTCCACCCTTTAATACAGCCATTCTATTGTTTTGGTGCTGTGTGCTTCATATGACCTTTTTAACATTCTGTTGCTTGATTGGTGCCTATTCTTATTCTTTTTGCTATTTACAGTTTTCCAACCCCATGGGGATGGAATAACTGCACTGAGTAATAATGACAATGTGTTTTTAGCAATTTCTTACTATCTTCATCTCATAAATGAAAACCATAAGATACTTATAAACACTGTTCTCCATCAGTGATTCTGTATTTATCTGGAGTTTACAGACACAGTTGGCATTAACTGGTTCCAGCCATTACTGTCACACCTCTAGGCTTTCTGCAACAGCTGCTTAAAAATCAACACCAAACTGAAAGTGTCTTTCACAGAGATTTATCATTTAGGAAGAATGGCTTTTAGATTTGCTTTCTGCAAATTATTTAACACTGTGGCTCAGAGTATTCCGAACAATACACAGAAAATCCATTGAGACCTCTTCATGGCACAGTCCTCATACAGCACATTGCCCCAGGCACAGTGTTCAGACCACACACCTCTCTGGTTACTGTTTAGTTTCAAGGCAAAAATAAATGCATTTAGTAGCAGTCTTTCTGGGGTGATAGGCAGGTGCCACAATGACTGAGAAGTGGAAGAGAGCAGTGCAGGAGCCTGGTTAGGACCAGAGCTACTGCATGACAAAGGCAGATGTCTATAAATAAAGTACATCCGATGTAGAAGCTGATAAGGAGAGAGGAGAGCGTGAAAAATGTGCTCTGTGAGCCAAATGAAAACATATGGCTTAAGCTTGGGTTGTGTGTGCTGCAATTAACACTGGAAAGGTTATCTGAATATTTTCCTCTCATAGCAAGAACTAAAATTATCCCTTTTATCCCAGAATTAGAAGAAACAAGAAAAATATAGACTCTCCAGGAGTCTGTTTGCAGACCAGTCCCCTGGGAGAGGAAGGGAGAGGGTGAGACACCCCGGACATTCAGCAGAGGAATCCCAGTTATGCCTCCTCTTTGCCAAGTCCAAATCTGTCTCTTGTGGGAATGCTGCTGGATTGCTAACATTCAGCATCAAAGAATTTGTGCTCAGCAAAGCACTGGCTCCCAAATGGAGATGTCTGGGGGCTGATTTCTGGGGTCAAAGGGAAATGAAGAGCCTTTCTGTCCTCCACCAGCCCCCAATGCACAAAGAGGACTTCCTCTAAAGCTATTTCTGCTTCACATTTGCCCTAATCAAAGATTACATCCTTATTGGCCAATGGAAGAAATCTCTGATGCAGGTGCATGATTCTCAAAGCAATTGGAGTGGGGTCATAGCTCCCCTTGCAAGGAACCATGTGTTAGAATTTTTCAGGGCAATTTTGGCTCCTCAGCCTAGAGGTCCCATAATATGCAGATATTACGTGGCTGCTAACAAGAGCAGGTTAGTGTATAGAGTATATTCCCTATAGTATCAGGATGGCCTGTGTAGGAGACAAACCCAAAGAAGGTTTCCTACTGTCCTAAAGCAACTCCAAAGCCTGTCCATCCCCTGGCAGAGAGCTCTGTGTGCCAGCAATTGACTCCTGGCTTTGTGTTCTCTGTGGCACTTGCACGGTCCAGAGCGGGCACAGTTGATGTGAGGCACCTTCATTTAATGGGATGGGCCACTATAATTCTGCTGTGAAGGAAATGAAATGTATTCTGTAACATCACAGATGAACTTCTCCATGTAGGAAAGGAGTAAATTGAAAGTAATGTTCTTTGAAGTATCTCTAACTCAGTTTTGTGACCTGCTGTTGAGGGATGCCTTAAAGCAAATACTGTAATACTATATCACAAAACCACTGACCGTGGTATCTTGGCTGCTTCTGTTTATCCTTGTGTTTGCACTTCATTAGTATGTTTTTGCAGAAAATAAGTGAGAAAGGTATCACAAAAGAGTTCAGATGTCGCTCCTGGATGCTGCTGTGTGCAATATTCAATAGCAGCCTGCCTTCTTGTAATTAGGGCTGGAAAAGCCTGGCTTGGCAAGGAACTGTCCAAAATCCCACTGACCTCCTGTTCCTCTTAGACCAATAAGTGCTTAGGGCAAAGCTGATGTCCCTTTGGGATCTGGATTATTTGGCCTTCACACATTGTATAGTGCTTTATGCCGCATAACCTCAAGTGTTCCTGGGAGCTGTGAAAGCCAGTGAGGTCTGCACTTCCATCCCAAGCTCCCGACACCTCAGTAGAGAGGCACTGGCACAAAAAGAAGAAGAAGAAGAAGAGGAAGAAGAAGAGGAAGAAGAAGAAGAAGAAGAAGAAGAAGAAGAAGAAGAAGAAGAAGAAGAAGAAGAAGAAGAAGAGGAAGAAGAAGAGGAAGAAGAAGAAGAAGAAGAAGAGGAAGAAGAAGAGGAAGAAGAAGAAGAAGAAGAAGAAGAAGAAGAAGAGGAAGAAGAAGAGGAAGAAGAAGAAGAAGAAGAAGAGGAAGACGAAGACAAAGACGAAGAAGAAGAAGAAGAAGAAGGAAAAGAAGAAGAAGAAGCAGCTGTGGATGCCCCATCCCTGGAAGTGTCCAAGGCCAGGTTGGACAGGGCTTGGAGCAACCTGGGTAGTGGAAGGTGTCCCTGCCCATGGCAAGGAGTGGAACAACATGAACTTTAAGGTCCCCTTCCACCCAAACCAGTCTGTGAGTCCGTGATTGTGTGACATCCACCCTTCAGTTGCTGAGGACCAGCTGCACCTCAGTCTGAGGAATGCACTGTTCCCTTTGAGGCTGTGTAATTTCTCTGTTTGATCCCTAAATATGCCTTTCTGCTGGCATTCCCTGCTCCCAGAGCAGCACACACTACTGTTATTTGTAGTATTTTTTCAGGTTGCTAGGGAGACAGTTGTCTGTTTGCACTTTACAATCCTGGCATTTGGGCCCAATTCCTCCAATAAATAGTCAGGGGTGAGATTTTTTTCCTCTCAACCTTCACTAATTCCCCACCATCCCATCTCCCTACCTGTGCCCTCGTCATTTCTCTCAGCACTTGGAGGGCCCTGATCATGAGAGGCGGATGTCCTGGGATAGAGAGGGCAGTGGTCTGGTTGGGATCTGCTCCTGGGAAGAAGAACTTTTTGTCACAAACCTGAGTCTTCACACCCATGTTCCAAAGTATTTTCCTCAAGACTCAGTGACCTGGCATAACCATTTGGATCATGATTCCCATTGGAAGGAGCTAAATGATAAGGTGTGAAGACATGTTACATACGCCTGCTCTGTCATAATGTGGATAAAGAGTGAAAAACAGTGGGTAGGAAAGATCTCTTTTTTGGCTCATCCTTTGGCTATTACCTGTTTCTCTGTCATTTCATGCTAACAAGGAAATTGTGCTCTATGGAATTCTGTGTGTCCCATCTTCCCTTCCCTTCCCTTCCCTTCCCTTCCCTTCCCTTCCCTTCCCTTCCCTTCCCTT
>VZRN01001470.1:547115-558970 GCA_013397935.1 Dasyornis broadbenti | reverse complement strand
CCTTTCTCCTTTCCACTTTCCCCTCCTTTCCCTTCCCCTCTCCTGTTTCCCCTCTCCCCTCTCCCCACCCCTCCTCCTCTCTCCCCTTTCCCCTTTCCCCTTTCCTTCTTCTTCTCCAATCATATGAAAAATCAGGTTGGATAAGCCATTTTCCCTGTTTATTTTTCTTGTAGGATGCAGTTCCTGATGTGGAAGGTGCTCCTGCTCCCTGCTTTTGCTCTGTGGTCATGCACAATGCTGGCAAATGTGGTGCTGTTGGCAGGTAAGTGCTGGCACTGGTCCAGGACTATCCTTCAACTGTCCGCAGCTCTCCAAACACAGATAAAAGAGCTGCCTAGTTTGGAGCGTGTGCAGTCTAAGTAATGTGAGAGCCAGAGATACTCAGGAGAGTGGTGTTCAGTGAGGAAAAAGGAGATGCTTCCTCAGAACACTGAAGAAAAGCAACAGATACACGTCACTAGACAAGGGTGGGTAGATATTTTCATGTGTAAGACCAAAGTGGGAGACAGTGAGGAGCTGAACCTAGGAAAGGGAGACTGCTGTTCCATAATACTGTGGGTTGTGAAGGCAGGGATGGCAGCAGAGCACAACGACTGCTTCAGATGGAGGATAGAGACAACGCTGAAAGCATCACTGCCTCTGGAATACATTCTGGGCTGAGAACACATGTTGCTAGGAAACTTTTATATTAAAAGGCATTCATCTTTTAACCCTGGGAACATAGTAATAGCTTCTCCACTGTGCTAGGGAAGCTCTTTGAATGTCTCTGACGTTACTGAGACAAGTAATATGTGAGAGGGAGAAAAATACCTTGAATTATCTTGGGCAAAGATTAAATTCTAACATTATTTTTAGATAGCTTTCAGGGTTTAACTGAGGTTTAATCATTCTGGTCTGACTAGCAAGACACTGATGAAACATAGAATCATACAGCCATAGAATCTGCTGAGCTGGAAGGGACACACAAGGATCATCCAGTCCAGCCCCTGGCCCTGCACAGGACACCTCAAAAATCCCACCCTGTGAGTGGGAGCGCTGTCCAAACACTTTTGGAACTCTGCAGCCTTGGGGCCATGACCATTCCCTGGGTCTGTTGGATGGAGCCTGTTCAGTGCCCAGTACCCTCTGGGGTAAGAACCTTTTCCTGATATCCAACCTAAACTTCCTCTGACACCTAAACTTCATGCCATAATGACCATGTTTTGTTTGATAAGATGTTATCTGGAATAAGAATTTAAATGTGTCTGCAAAAATGTTCAGTCATCCCAACTCAGAAACTAATTTTGACTTCAAGAGTCAACAGGGATCTGGAGAGGAGGACAGGGAATCCAATTCCTTCAGGTTATCCCATTGTCATCCAGGGGGTTTCTGCCTTTCAGTGTTCCCATTCCATACAAGTTCTGTATACAAGTCCCAATAGCTCATAGACTCTCCTTTAAAAAGCATTAAATCTCTTCAGGCTGGTTTCTAACACGTTTCCTGTATTTTTGCTGATGGCAAAGACCACCCTTCTGAGAAGAGAAATTGTGAGAGAAGAATGAGCTACTTACGGGCTTCTTTGCTCAAATGGGATATCCAAGTTTGGTTGCAGTAGTTCCTAACCCTAATACTGTAAGACGGTACTACCTATTTTTCTCATGTGCTTTACCGTGCATTTTGTTCACTCTTTCTTTTTCATTTAGGGCTGTTTTGCTGAGCTTTTTTTCTCTCAGTTTTTCCTTCCTTCCTTCCCTGGCTTGTGGTACTGCCATCCTAACAGCCCCAGTCTGATGTGGTAACCAGCCAGCACCTTGAGATGCCTCATGGCTGCAGTAGTGGCTTCACTCTTCCTGCCACGACACTCTCCATCATGCCAGTTCAGTCAGGGAATTGCACAGTAGTTGCTGCTTTTATTCTCCTGATGTGCTCTCTTCCTCTGTGCTCTTGGCACACCAAAGCATATCTGACTTATTTCCCATGCCAAATTCAGAATTTAAAACATTATATGACGTAATGGTTCCCTTAAAAATTAACAAAGGGCAAAACACCCTCCAAAACACTACTGATAAGAGTATTGTGAGTAGTAGTAATGGACTTTTATTATACTATCACTATGGGACATGTTCCAGGGTGTTGGCACCTTTCCCACAGTATGTTCAGCCTCTGTCTTTGGTCTGGGGGAGCACTGCAATTCTGAATGATTCACTGAGAGGGGAGAACACCCTGCTAGGTTTGACATTAAACATGTTAAGTGATCCTAAAAGTAACATGCTTGGAGTTCTGTGCAATGAACATTGTTGTTTTTGGTTTTTTTTTTTTTTCTGGATGAAAATGATGGTGTTTATCACATCAACTGATACATCAGGAAAAAGCAGTTTTGAACTCAATCTAATTATAACTTAAGACCTGTGTAATGAAACCAGAGTGGAATTGGCAACCTGAACCTGTGGGATGGGGCAGGACTTCTGAAGGTGTTCCTGCCCTGGTGGCCAAGACTATCAGCAGTTGTGGCACCCCCTTGTCTTCATGAGTTTATCTTGCCTGCCTAATACTTCTCCTAGTTTTTCCAAAAAGGAATATGGGTTAATTGAATGTCTGAAGCATTCCAGAGCAGGAGCCATCGTTGGTTTTGGTGCTAAAAACATCATGTGTGTCTTCCCAATACACTGCCAGCACAGAAATAAGCAACACCGGATGTTTGTGGACCATGTGTATGTCCATAGAGGCACTGATTCTGCAAGGAGGAGACATGTTGTACAGGAGTGTGACACTTGCATGATTCACCTCATTAAAGAAAAGGTCTGCAAAGAGCTTGCAAAATTGTATACCACCATCCTTGCCTTTTTAGCAGATCAGTTTGAATTTCATGGTCTATTTTTATGAAATCTAATGTGGCAGTATTGCAGGGAAAACATTTACTGACTTTTTGTCAAAATTACCTGCAACATGCAGTTGTTCTTCATATGTCGTTTTGAAGTGAGAAGATCACTGAAATATTTGGCAGTAGAGCTAAGTAGACAAATATGCACTCCATTAACAAGAAACTTGTTATTTCTGTTGATTTATTTCTTTCAAATATTTATCTAATTATATACCTTTTAAAGGACATGATGTGCCTGCACCTCAAAATACAGACATACACGGAGCTGGACTTTATGATCCTTACGGCTCCCTTCCATCTCAGGGTATTCCATGATTCTGTGGTAACCAGTTGGATGCACGAGTAGACCTGTACTGCAGGATCACAAGTGGAATGGTATATGGATAATAATTATATTGCAGGAAATCTTTCCCTCAATGCTGTATTCACCTGCCATGTATGAGTTAGAGAACAAAGTTGGCTACACACTTAATTATGGCAGGATAAAGGGAGATCAGTTGCTCTGAAACCATTCTAATGCTCGGATGTTATGGCAACACCTTCTCTCTTATGCCACTTGGTGGAGCTTAATGATTTTGGCTCTCACATACATCGTTTTGTAAACTTACTCTTCAATTACTCAACCCGTTGTCACCATGTCTTGAAAATGGGCCAAATCTCTGCCCAGAAAATAAACCCTGAAGTGTACCATAAGTTCTAATGAGCAAAATGCTGGTGCCTAGCTGCTAATGACTTTGGTAATCATCTCTTCTCCTCTTAAAAGCAATAAAAAATATAGTGTGTTAATTTCAAAGAAAAAGTTAAAATATGGGCTTTGAACCTTGGAATTTATGATATATGGGATGAGAGATTGGTAGAATTATGTCACATTTGGTTTATTTTTCAGATTTAAAATAATGTTTTATTTTCCCATGCAGATTTTTGGGATATATCTGGGTGGGAGACGTCACATTTTTTTGAATGCATGTTTTTACTCAACAAGCACAGGGACAGTGAGCAGATCCAAAATTAAACAGGGAAATTGTTATATCACGTGCTAATCCTGCCTTCATTTAAATCAATGGCCAGTCCGTGCAATTAAACCAGAATTGGGACCTTGGCTCAGACAAAGGACTTATGCTTAGAGCCTACCTGGAAATTCAGGATATTACATCAATTTAACTCTGTTGTCATCTAACCTATTTGTTGTTAAGAATAAATTAGTTGCTCTGCAAATCTTAAGGAGTTTTAGTTTTGTATGTTTGTCTAAAACTTATTCTGAATTATCAGACAAATACCACTGTCCAATGAATGATGTCTGATGTTTTGAAAATACTGAATTTTAACACTTGAACCTGAACTCTAGACCTTAGTCTAGACCTCTTGCTTTTATTTTTGGAGGTATGTTCTAACTAAGAAGTCTCAAAGGCTCTTCCTAAACCCTTCCTCATCATGCAGGATGCCGACTGTCTAGGCAGAGTCGAGAGATCAAGGGTTCATGCGCAGCCTTTTGCTGTTATCAGGGAAAAGAGGGAAAAGAACAAAGGACTTAGTCCTGGAGTCTATTGTCTGTGGTCTGAGGTGTCTTCAATAAATTTTCTGGCTTCCTCTTGGGAACTGGAAACAGTAATTGCAGCTGCTTTACACCATGGTATTTCTCAATTTCTTTTTTGTTGTGTTGGACTGACAGATGAGAAGGAAATTTTTGACATAGCAATGTGCCATGCATATTCATCAAATACTCAAAACTGGTCATATATCAATGTTCTTCTGAAGCAGCATTTTACAAGGCATAAGAGTAAGAGAAAAATTCTGTTAGGGGCTCTAAAAGCAATTCAGAGCTGGCTGTGACTCTCTGCACCACAGAGTGGTCACATGCACCAATGGCTGGTGTCCAGTGTCTCTCCACTAATTCTTATTACAAGAAAAAAAGCCACACATGTAATTCTGCCCAAAAGGATGATGCAGCTTAAATTGAGTTAGCCTGGAGAAAGTGAGGCTCGTGAGGGACCTTTGTACTCTGAGCAACTTCCAGACAGGAGGGTGTAGTCAGATGGGGGTTTCTTTTCTCCCAAGTAACAAGTGACAGGAAAAGAGGAAACAGCCTCAAGTTGCCCCGGGGAAGGTTTAGTTTGGGTAATAGGGAAAATTTCTTCACTGAAAGAGTTGTCCAGCTTGGGCACAGACTGCCCAGGGCAATGGTAGAGTCACCATCCCCAAAGAGATTTAACAGATGTGTAGATGTGGCATTTGAACTCATGAGTTAGTGGTGAACAAGGCAGTGCTGGGTTAATGGTTGGACTTGATGATCTTATAGGGTTTTCCCAACCTTACTGTTTCTATGACTTTTCCAGATGTTTGCAGGGGATCCAGCAGAGAGAAGAGTAAGGTTGTACTGAGCAACTGCATACGACTGCATGAGATGACACAAGGCCACCTCTCCTGTATAGGCTACACTCCATGTCTGAGCATTGAGTCAATGGATGGACTTCTTTATCCTGGTTGTACTGCCTACTTTCCAATGATGCTCTAGCATTCCAGCAGAGCAGTCAGGACTGGAAGGCCTGGTCATGTATCTCAGGTGTTGTGTTCCTCAGTCACCTCGGGACTGCAAAAAGTTCCTTGTCCTTGTTGTGACCCCTAAACAGGCTTGGAGTTCTGTGTGTCTATGTGGTGACTCCCCGCAGGAAGCCAATGGTGTTTGCTGTTTACTTAAAAGTACTTAAAAATGAAGTGTCAGTTTACTAAACAGGAGGCTTCTCACAAGGAGGGTGGAGAATGAAGGCTGACTCCTCAGGTCTTTTGTTGTCATCCGTGTGTGACACAGTTTCTATATTATTTACTTAAGTGGTTAACCTTTGTAAATACTGTTTTAACCTCAGATTAATGCCATAGTAGAGGTACTTGTGACTTTTGGCTGTTCCTCATAGTGGTATTCCTGAGTCACTGGAACCAGTCAGGCAAATGGGTGCGATCCTCACAGCACAGCATTGTTTCTGACGTTTGTGACATGAGCCCTGTCGCTAAATGCACATTGCATGGAGGGAGGATTTTGCGCTGAGGTTGTGTGCTCTCACCACTTCTTCAGTTCATGGAAAAGCCAGAATCAAAGAGCTCAGTATAACAAGCAGCATTGAATGGAGGCAAGATCAGCAGATGTTCTTATTAAAGTTAGAAGAACTTATGCCTCATCTTTTATGTTAGGCAGAGAAATGGCCCTGTCATTATGTCTTAAATCTGCCTATTTTGCAACACAATGTGTTAGATGGGCTCTTTGATACAATACAGCTTCATGCTAAAAATAAAAAGTAAAGGCTATTCACTTGCTCAACTTTAACATTTTGGAAAGTCCTAACTCTGCTATTAGGTGTCACATTCAACTCCTTGATTTGGTCTGTTTTGCTCTGTTCCTTGTTTTGATCTAATTCTCACATTGCTCTTTCCATCTATTTTGTTTTCATTATAAGGGTACCTGAGGGATCATAGCAGGAAATGGCACAAGAAGTGGAAGAGGTTTTCAAAAAACTCAGTCTGCTGTTTGAACTCTTGCAATCCCTGTGGCCATGCAGCAGCATTGGAAAATTAATTAGGTCATTCATTTGGGTTTATGGCAGGCTCAAAGCCATCTTTTTCTGGCAAAGAAAAGCAGATAAATTATTAAATACAAACTTCGAAACTACGCAGTAATTTTAAAACAACTATTCATCATTGGTCAGATTTGGGGTGGGAAACGTGACAGGCTGCCTGTCTGAAAAAATAAACCTCACCTTCATGAAGTGGCGGGGAGAGATGATGTTCAATGTAAATAATGGAATTGTAAAATAACTGTCTTTTTGCTGACTAAGCTGCCCGTCAGGGAGGCCTGAACACAGTTCCCTGGGCACAGCTGGCTCCTGGGCTGGGGAGCAGCAGTCTCACCTCATAAATCCATACAGCAATGAAGATACTGCCCACTAACTTCTGTGCAGCACTATTAAGCTTGTTTATTTAAGGAACCTGAGAGGTAATGTTGTGGCATATTGTTATGCCTATTAAAATCTGTAGGAATTAAAAACATGGAACATTTTTTCAGTCTAAGCTTGTAATGCCTGTTAGAATGATATGTTGTACCAGTGTTACACTGCAGGGCAAACAAAGATAAATGGAGCTCAGCCCCTCCAGAAGTGGGTGACACACACCTTCCCACCCCTTGCTGCATGTTGCCCTGACCTGCAAGGTGAGTTTGCCAACAGTATCCATCATTTTGACACACAGAGATGCTTTTTTACAGCTTTGTGATTAGTTAATATAAACTCGTTGACTTAGAATCATAGAATCAGAGTCATTAAGGTGGGAAAAGACCTTTATCATCAAGTCCAACCATTAACTTGAGATTAACTGATACTTAGGAAGAAGTTTGTTACTATAAAAGTGGGGAGGTCCTGGCACAGGTTTCCCAGAGAAGTTGTGGCTGCCCCATCCCTGGAAGTGTCCAGAGCCAGGTTGGATGGGGCTTGGAGCCACCTGGGATAGTGGAAGGTGACCCTGCCCATGGCAGGGGGTGGAATGAGATGATGCTGAATCCTTCTAGGATTCTAGGATTCTGTGATACTTGAACAACTGTATCTACATTGTCTCTAAACAAATAGTTAGAACAGAACACAGATGACCTAATGGAGCATATATTGTAAAACTGGGTTTTAAAATTATTATTATTGTTCTGTCAAAGAAAACACAATTACTATACAACTCTGCATTAGGGCCCATAACATATGTGCAGATGTAAGAGCATACCCTGGGTGCAACTGAAGGTAGTTCTCAATAGGTATTTGACCTGATTTCAATCAGGTTATAAATTTTATTAAAAACCAAGTTAATAGAAAACTGGAGGCCAGTATAGAGGTTTCCACAGTCCCCTGAAAGCATTCATTTTAAGCAAACAAAAAATTTCTCAGTATCTGAGAACCTGGAAGTCAAGCTGGTTGAACTGGACTGAACTACCTCACTCAAAGCTGAGAATAAGAGGTTATTACTAAAAGAAAGTGGTTCTTTTTCTCCCTTTTAAAACTAACACTAGCTATTAACTGGGACGAGTTGTCCTGCTCGGTGTTGTTGAGTGACTGACTGTTCCTGCCAGCAGTGAGGGAAGTCACACACAGACCTGTGTTAATCTGCTTGTCAAGTGAAAATGCCCATCTGTGCTCTGGGGTGACATGTGTCTCACTCAGCCCCCTGCATGGAGAGAGAACTTCATCCAGGGGATGAACAGCTTGGCTTTCATACTTGCAAAGAGCAGTTCTCCAAGTCAAAGGCTTCATTAATGTCACTGTCTGAGGTAGCACCTTCATTGTCTATTAGTCGAAACGTGCTATAATTTCCAATGCCATCTGCATATCAGTCAGCTCTCGAGGGTGAAGCTACTTTCAGCTTTCTGTGATGATGGTTGATGATCTAACAGTCAGGAAAACTGCAACTGTTCATCTTTTTCCATGCCCTTTGGTAATAAAGCACACCAATGTAGTGTGCTGTGTTGGTAATACAACATCCTTGTATCTGTTGTCTGCTGGCTTGCACAGGCTGAAACAGGACAGCAGGAAAATCAATAACATGCTTCTGTTCTGGATAAACTGAGGAAGGTAGAGGCAACCCAATAAAATAGCATATCACAGGATGGGTAAGGTTGGAGAGGATGACAATGGGTCATCTGGTGCAACCTCTCCTGCTCAAGCAGAGTCATTCTAGAGCAGATAGCACAGGATTGTGTCCACAGACAGTTCTGGAATATCCCCAGTGAGAGAGACTCCACACCCTCTTTTGCAGCCTATTCCAGTGTGAGGTCACTCACACAGGAAAGACATTCTTCCTTATGGAAAGGTAGCTTGTAGGTAGGTGACTGTTCCCATTGGCTGAGGGCTTTGGATAGATGGTAGAAACAAAGAATGCATCAGTCTATACTTTGGGTTTTGTTCCAGTTCACCCCATGTACATGCTGAGCATTCTTCACCAAGCAGGTATGTGCATGGGACGGGGGGCTGGCTTCAGGCTGCTCGGGCACAGGACATGGGAGAACTGGGCACTGGGTCTCTCCCCAGCTATGTATCCATTATGGTCATTGACACTAGGGAAGGACAGCTTCCTGACGGCTAATGAAAAGTTCTCTGTCTGCTGGGGAACATCCCTCTGCTGGGATAGGCCGCTCTTACCTGCCATGGAGTGCTGGATCAGACTGTGAGCCAATCCCAGAGCTGCCCACGCTCTGCCACGCCACTCTGCAAATGTGATACTGCCGGAGTGTGGTGCCGGCCCCTGATCCTGTGGTGCTGCATGCTGTCTCACCGCTGCCCAGCTCACTCAGCCAGGGATGCAGAGCAAGCAGAGGGCAGCATGGAAAAGAGCAGAAGTGGGACGAAGCTTTTTTGTTCCATTTTAGTAATATTAAAGATCATCCATGTAACAGACTGAGAGCACTTGAGAGTGGATCAAGATTAAGTTTGTGACATACGAAATATGCTAAGTTTTCAGTAGACAAATGGACGCAGGAAGAGCTCTGGGCACCATCTGGCACCAGACAGCACAAAACTTCAGTTATGAGAACAGGTCTTGTTTCATCTGAGGAGCCCTTGGAATGGGTCAGGGGACACCAGTGCAGCTTGGCAGTGCTTGTGTGTCTTCCTGAGGCTGGGGTGGGATGCTTTGTATACCTGAGACTGTGCAGATCCCTGCTTTCCTCTGAGAAGGCCTAGCAGACTGGGAGATCCAGTCTTCCCCCCCCCCATCCCCCCCCATTTTTCTTAATTGTGGGTTTTGGTGTTGGTATTTGGTCAGCTCTAGAATATGCCCCATTTTCTCCTGTCCACCTGCAGAGTCAAATGCTGCCAGCTACATTAAAGCCACTCATTAGCCTGAATCTTTTCCTTTTTCTACATGATGGTGGGAATTTCTGTTGCTGGGAAGAGAGTTCTAGGTCAATTTATGTAATAAGTAGGAGAAGGTGTCAGAGCTCTTCACCTTCCCTGCTTTTCTCCTGGTAACTGCAAACTGCTCTCTGTGTACCAAACCTCCATCTGCAGAGAGGTGCAGAGCTCAGCATACCGGACCAATGTTCGGCAATTCGGGTTTCTATACATCACACAAATCTGTGTTTCATGCCACAATTGCAAGTCCTAGAAATACCATTGATATCTGAACTCTTCAAAAAGCAAACCACTGATTATCAAATGCATCCATGAGGCTGAATTATTAGTTGTGCGATTTGTAAAAATAAAACATCAGTGATTTTATTGACAATAACTACCTGGTTTCTTATTTTAAAAGGACTTTTAAAAATAATTTTTAACTTAAAAATAATTAATTAAAAGAAGATCTGATTATAGTTGCCTGACAGTCAGCTTCCTTTCCCTGAGAAATCTCGGGGAATAATTAATTGGTAAACCTTCCCTTTTTATTTTTCTTTATTTACTTAAATTTTATTATGAAAACATATGGATCATTTGTATGAACCCGGCATTTGAGAAAGAAACTTGGCAGTAGTGGTGACCAGAGTCCTTTTGTGAATATACAGAGCAGAAATGTCACAGCTGTCACAGGGCACAGCCTTTGGCAAAGCCAGTGTCCTGCATCTCTGACCTCACCTAAGAGTGAATTACAGAACAGTTTGGATTGGAAGAAATCTTAACGCTCATCTCATTTCTACTTCCTGCCACAGACAGGGACACTTTCCACTATCCCAGGTTGCTCCGAGTGCTGTCCAACCTGGCTTTGGACACTTCCAGGGATGGGGCAGCCATAGCCTCTCTGGAAAACCTGTGCCAGGGCCTCAGCACCCTCACAGCCAAAAATTTCTTCCCCATATCCCATCTAACCCTGCCCTCTGGCAGTGTGGAGCCATTCCCCCTTGTCCTGGCAGTCCAGACCGTTGTCCAAAGTCCCTCTCCAGCTCTCTTGGTGCCCATTTAGGCACTGGAAGGGGTTCTAATATTTCCTTGGAGCCTTCTCCAGGCTGAACACCCCCAGTTCTCCCAGCCTGGTTCCAGAGCAGAGGGCCTCCAGCCCTCCGATTATTTTTGTGGCCTCTTCAGGACCCACTCCAACAGGTCCACATTCTTCTTGAGCTGAGGCCCCCAGAACTGTGTGCAGTGCCCCAGATGAGCTCTTCGAAGCACAGATTGGTGTTGAGATCTGAGTTTCCCTCTATGCACTCTTATTCCAGGTGTTGCTCACAGCGAACGATGGGGTCAATATTCATAGAGTGATTGATGAACTGCCTGGAATAAAGAAAAAAACCGCGAACAAACATAACCCCAGGTCGTGAGGCTGGTCATGTGTTCTGACCTGCCACGCTGTAGCACGGGTGGGCTACGTGGTGTTTGCAGTGGCCTCAAGTGAGCAGGTCCCTGATCATATTTTGCATTTGAGGAATGCTGAAAGATGCTGAGTGGAAAGAGTTCCATTCAAACCACCCTCCCTTTGCTTGCACCCGTAATAATCGGCTGCTTGGCACAGCCACCTCCTGGATTCAGAGATCGGATGGAGCTGAGGCCCGCGCCCCGCACCCACCCTATACCCGCGCGGGAGTGGAGCTCTCGGGGAGATGCTCTGGGGGAGATGTCTGGGGGTGATGCACTCGGGGGACGCTCTGGAGGGAACGCTCTCTGGTGGATGCCCTCGGGGGATGCGCTAGGTGGGATGCTCTGGAGGAGATACACTCAGGGGATGCTTGCACGAGTATGCTCCCGGAGGACGCCCTCGGCGGGATGCTCTCTGGGGAAGCTCTCGGGCCCGTGCGGGTACCTGCCGAGGGAGGCGGACGCTGCCAGGCACGCACAGAGGCGGCGGCGAGGCGCGGAACCCTCCCATTGTCTGCGGCGGGGCCAGGCGTGGGGGGAAACCGGGGGCTGAGGACAAGAGGGGGGCCGCCCACCCTCCGCAGCCTCATTGGCGGACGCCAAACGCCGGTGTCTTAAACGGGCGCTGCCCGGGAGCGCTCCCCATTGACAAAAAGCAGCGGCGGGGCGGAGGTTGCGGGCGGGGGCGCGGC
>VZRN01001470.1:493663-546348 GCA_013397935.1 Dasyornis broadbenti | reverse complement strand
CCGGGGCCCCCACCCCGCCGCCCCGCTGCCCCGGCTCCAGGGACCCCAAGCTGGTCCATCAGCGATTCCTGCGGCGGAGCGTGGTGGACTCGGACCAGGAGGAGCCAGCCTTCGACCTGCCCGAGGCGGAGCACCAGCGGAGAATCATTCTGCTCCCCGAAACCAGGAGGATAATCGCGGAGCGGGCGAAGGCGGGGCAGGGGGCGGCGGAGGCGGTGGGCCGGGAGACCGAGTGCTCCGGGGAGCCACGGGCACCGCCGGCCTCGGGCAGCGCCGCGGGCGCCGAGGAGCAGAAGGAGCCAGGCAAGGATGCAGAGCGGAGAGAGGCGCAGGATGCTGCCAAGGACCAAGGCAAGGCTAAGAAGGAGGAGCCCGAGGAGGAGGCTGACATGAAAGCGGTTGCCACCTCGCCAGATGGCAGGTTCCTAAAGTTTGATATTGAACTCGGGCGGGGATCCTTCAAAACGGTCTACAAGGGTCTGGACACAGAGACGTGGGTGGAAGTTGCGTGGTGTGAACTGCAGGTAAGCCCAACTGATCTCCTCTGCTTTTTTCCTGCCTTATAAGCCGGGAACTAAAGGCACCGTGCCGGTGTCATCCAGAGCAGCTCAGCCCTGAGCAGCCTTTATGGTCACCATCGCTTAGGATTCAGTGTCTAACTATAGCGCAATGTCCCCATTGGCTCTGGATCCACCACCTTATGTACACTCCTCCCACGCTTAACCCCCTCGGCCCGGCGCTGCTCCAGCCGAGGGTGCCGCGCAGGACCCGGCCTGGCGCATCGAAGGTCACGCGTGGCTCCCGCGGCCGTGGGAAGGGCCTAAGCGGAGCGGGGCTGCTTGTCCCCGGCCCCAGCGCCTTCTCGGGGCAGCAGCTCTGGGTTAAGATGACACTGACCGTCAATGATTTGGAGTGCGTTTGCAGGAGCAAAATTTCCTTTTGTATTACAGCTTCATAAAGCCTGAGGAGCTGCTCCCCCCGACCTGCCCTTTCTCCTGCCATGAAATTGTCACTGTCCTGGTGAATCAAACCTCCCAATATGTTCCAGTGCTCGCCTTGTTTTTTAGACATCTTGTTTACCTAGTGCTTTGGTTAGGTCAAAGACCTATCTGTCCAAATGTCTTTAAAAAGGCAGATTTTTATGTAAAAGTTCTAGATCTTCAGAATGAAGTAATATCATCCAGTAATATCTACAGAGAATGAAGGTTTAGATGCTGTCTTTTGCCAGTTTTTGTCTTTTTCTGTTACCCTGTTCTTGGTGGGCTCTGCAGCCTTTTGTAAAAATCACAGTAGTACGTGCTTAAATTTTTTTTGCGTACAGTGAGGCTTATAGTGCCTATTAGCTCGCTTTTGTTGGCGTCCAGTGGAATGAGACCTATCTAAGAGAAAAACCTAGAACAGACTTATATTTTTTTATTTTCAGCCTGAGTTATTCTGTAACTTGAGGGAAACGAGATTTTAACTCTTCATTATGATTTGTGGCCTTTAAACTTCCACTGTGTGACTGAGGTTTATGGCCTACAGGAGTATTTGAAAATAGCGTGGAAATAATGTGTTATAATGCATCTGAGCTCCTGGTTGTTTGTTTATATTTTAATGTTGGCCCAATCTGTTTGTAAATCACTCCTGGCTGCCTGGGATAGCTGGGGATGGATGTGAAGTCACATCTTCATTCTCTGATGATTTCATTACACAACATAATCATAATTCACTGCAGCACTGCTCCCTTAATAAGAATTATGGGGAACACTTCTCAGTCTTCATAGTCGTCCATTCCCTTGCTTTTATTAGACAGGGATGCAGAATGGGAGACACAGCAGCCGGGCAAGGTATGAGCTGGTGGTGAGGGGCTGAACCCCTCTCTCCTTGAGCCTGGGGGGTGCTGGAGGGTTTTTGGGGTAAGGGGAAAGCTTGGGGGGTTGCCAAGAGGGTTTAGAGGAGAGCTACTGGAGGGAAGCCTGGGGGCAGGCCTGGGCTTTGTCTGGTATTGCTGGAATCCTGAGTGTGTAAGGCTTCTACTTCAGCAGCCTGAAATTCATGAAGGGATGCTGACTGGAATGCCGTTGGAGGGCAGGTTGTCCATAGGAAAAGGCTAATGCCGCTCCTGGTCCATCCAGCCCAGGCCAGCTCCATCACTGCAGAGCTATCACACAGACCCAGAATTCAGCATGATGCTACGTTTTCTCAGAATGCTCTAGCAGGGGGATTGATGTAGATGTATTTTCAACATATTTTTTATAATAGAGCAGCTTTAACGACCAAAGCCTGGCAAATGTATTGGAGAACACTACATGGAAATGCTAGAGTCTGGGTCATGTACACCTAAGAAAGAGACTGGGAAGGAAAAACTGCAGTGTGAAAGCTTTCTTACCTGATGAATGGCTATCTTATTCTCAGTTACACTTGTTTAGGATTTCTTGAACTGACTGCATGTGAAGAAATCTGTATAATTCTCAAATTCCCATTCGTTTTTACTGTATGTGCATCAGCTGAAATCAGATCTAACTGCTAGGTATTTTCAATTTAATATAGGATTTGCTTTAGGCTTCTAATTTTGGAAAGAAAACTTTATTGTTTGACTGCTTTAGAGAAATTGGTGTGAATCCCTAGGAGGCAGGGGCTACTGGGTCTCCTTGAACTCAGCTGTGTGCCGGTTTGTGAGTGATGCCAGAGGTAATGTGAGATGGTATGTGACTGGAAGCCAGTACTTTGGTCTGGATTGGGAAAGCCTCATTGAATGACAAAAGCCTTTAACGACTACAGGATTAAAGCCTGTGCCTCTGGGCTGGATTTGCATAGAGGAGGCAATGGGAGAAGGTGTGAATGGCTGTGTTGTCTCCAGCTTTTTGACTTGTAGAATACTCTCTCAATTCAGCTAGGGAATTTTAGGGAAAACATTCAGTGAATGCTGTCAAGTAAATCACTTTATTCATGGCATTATTCGGGGCATATCTAACTGTGCCCGTTAGATATGCCCCGATTTGTCTTTCTCTGCACAAATGTGAAGTTTCCTATAGGTAGCAGAAGACTTGAGCGGAAGCCATCATATCTCTATGCTGTTGGAGACAAAATGCCTTCCTCTGCAGCCTCATACCATCAGAACCTAGCCCAGAGCCTTTTTGTGGAAAAATTGCAACAATCTGTGCTTTTTTTCTTCTGGAGATGGACTTGTTTTTCACAGTTCGAGTGAGGAAGTTAAAGCGAGCAGCATTGAGGTTCCATGCAGGCATTAATCCTCTGTCCTGGCTCAGCGTTTTTTCAGCCCGGTTGTGCTGTTGTGTGTCTGTCTTTGTCCATCTGTACAAAGGCCTCGCGAGCCATTCTTGTTCAGTGGCTTTATTTCACTGAAAAGACGGCTTTAGGGTTCACAGCTGAAATCATGGCTCTGAACTAGGGCAGGATCCAAGCCCTGACCAAGCCATGTGGGCTTTAGGCCTGCCTGAAGAGGTGAAAGCTGCAGTTGAATTCTAGCTAGAAAATAAGGCTATTGTTCCTTCGTGAAGCTGATTTGCCAGAGCAGGATTAGTGTGCCCTTGCAGTTTGGAAGGGTTTGCATTCCAAGGTTTTCAGCAGCTATAATTAATATTAATTGACGGCATACGATCGCTGTGTGGTGAGGATTTGGCATAACAGTATTGCAGTGTTGCACTCCTAAGTAAAATGTTGGGTCATGAATAAGGAATACAGGCTTTGCCACTCCCCTGCTGGCAAACCAAATATTCCTTTTAGTTTGATGAATGGTTTCAAAATGCCCATCATGTTTCCCTTTGGGAATACATAGGGACTCTGCAAAGAGTCAGACCTGGCACTATGAAATGCAGAGGCCTCTTTGTACTTTATGATTCTTGCTTGGACTGTGGATACTGCTGTATTTAATTTTTTTGTTGAGAAGTGTGGAAAGGTCGGGCCGTCTCATCCTGCTGTTTCAGGAAGATGGGAAATGCCTAGTGATTACCACAGGGAAGCTAGGCTTTTTCTACTGCATACAGGTGCTTAGATGGATGCAGGACACTTGGTGTCCAGGTGCTCCATGCTCTGAGAATGTGTGGAAGTCCTGAACAGAGCTCAGTCCCAGAACACATCAAGGTGTTGGATGTATTTGGGAAGCTGTGTAAGAGCAAAGGATAAGCAGAGGTCAGTTCTTCTTCTGCACCCAGACAGCTGAAATTAGAAATCCGGTGTATTAGAATAGCTCTGACAGCATTTTCCAATGGTCATCAAACTGTGAGTCTGCAGTGGTGGGATAGCCATCCTGCTCTTGTGGCAGTGTTCTGCTCCCCACACCCACAGATTGTCTGTGGGGTTCTGGTATAGTTATGTAGGGAAAAAATTATCTTTTGAAGATAAGTGTTTTAAGTTATAGTTTTAATAGTATGTTTACACTTTATATCACTGCCAGTCTCTTCAAACTGCTTGAACCAAAGGAAAAACCATGGAATTACATTGTATGTTTGAAGTCACTCAGTTATTCAGGAGCTTCACATTTTTGAGGGCATGGATCTTAATTTTCAGTTGAGTTCATGTGTCGATGTGTTTCTGGTTATGTCTTAAATTATCTCTTCCCATATTGATACCCCATGTGAATCAAATGAATATTCTTGATCTCAGTTTGTATCCCTTTACACGAGAAGCTCACCCTGACTGGCTGCCTGATTTTGATATGGCGTGAATGGTCTAGAAGTACAAGGTGAGATTAGACTTGGTTTTAATGCAAGGTGGATGAAAAGGACATTTAAAATCATTAATGCTAGACCAAAGTGAACTTGCTGATGTTTATTTCTAAGTCAAATAACCTTTCCTTGAAGCAAGATTTAAAGTTTGAGTAGGGAAGGGAGGAAAAGCTATTTATTTCTAAGTGTGCTATGAGAGCATGCTATGAATTATTTTCTTAAAATTTTAAGCAGTGTTTTCATTCTTATGTTCATTTAGAAGATGAGCAATAGTTAGAGACATCAAGGACCATAGCTCAGATGTTTTGATGTTAGCAGATGCATTTACATGTTTAAAAGTGAGAGCCAATAAAATGGACAGTGTTAAAGCAAGTTAGCTTTGCTTTAGCTGCAAGTCACTGCTGGCAAAATTAATGATGTGGAAGATGTAGGATGTCTTATGCCCCTGTATCAAAATTCAGGGAGTTTCTTCCCGAAAAGGGCCATAACTTCAGGATTTCCACTGGTGTGGTAGTTTGGCTTTTGTTAGTGTCCTTTCTGGCTGGCAGCATTCATCTGATGTCAAAATAGTAGCAGGTTACTATCTGTGCTGGTAATTTATTGGCCAGGTAAACTTTGTAGTGAAAATGAACAGAATAATTTAGAAAATCTGGGAGAAGAAAGGAGAGAGACTGTACCTGAAAGCTTGAATCTCATATTGCTGTCTGCTCATATTAAGTGAACTCTAAGACCAGTTTTGTTTATTTCCAGTTCATTCTTGTGCATGTGACTTCTGTTTAAATTGAAACAATTGTTTTAGCTGTGCTTTATGGTGTCAGTATGAAAATGTGTGCCTGTATCACTGGTGTTTGTTAGCAGAGCTGTTGCCCTGGCATAGAGAAGCAGGGCAGGGATATGGTAGTGAACTATTAATAGACTGCTTCTCAAATTCAGTAAATGAAATAGAGCTGGGTCAGGCTTCACATTCTGCTTGTGAATCACACAAGGCTTCTTTCTTGTGCTTTTGAGCACCTTGTGCCTAAAGGTTGGTTGTATGCTCTTCTAATTCTGGTGAAATTCTTCATGCTAAATGTGTGGGTCCAGTTGCCATGAGAAGAAATGACTTCAAATCAGAACTTGGTGTAAAGGATATTTCTGGTCCCTTTGATCATCTCATATCCACAGCTGATGCAGGGTGGAAAAAGTTGATGTTGCAAGCTGTCACCGTGGCGGTGTTTGCAATTGATATGCAGCCTGACAGGAATAACATACACTGATGTTATTGTTTTGTGGTTAGGGTGTAACAGAGGTTTAAAAGTTCAGAGGCAATGGTAATGACGTGCTGAAAGATGTTGGCTGCAGGAGTTAATGCATTTTGATAGTCTGAATGATTAGAGATGCTGCAGAAGTTTGAAAAAATGCCTCCTGGATGGGTAGGTGGAAGCCCTACTGTAAGGGTTGAGTGTGAAGGCATTGTTGAGGAGGGAGTAGGGATAAATCTCTCTTGCCTTAGGAGCCTGCTACAGTGGTTCACGTGGGTTTGAGTGCTGAGAAGTTTGGTTTTTAAATTTGCCATGACATAGCTGTTGATGGCCAGCAGCGGGACACTTACCTGTGTGTGCATTAAGCTCTGGGCTAGGTCTGCCTGGCCAGAAGACATAAATATAAGCTAAGTGCTGATGCGTGATCCCTGGACAGACTGTAGGCGTAAGGAAAGGGCAGCCAAAGGTGTGTCAAGCGAGATGTGTGATACTGGGCATTCCTGCTAGAAGAGACGTCTTCATTGTGTTGCAACAGGAGGGGCTTGCAAATAGCAGCTGGAGAATATCCAGAAGGGCCATGTGGAAGCAGAACTGGTTTTCTTCATATTTAAGTTTATATATGTGATTTTGAAATTATGTTTGGAAATGTATCTTTTCCCTGAAGTGACACTGGTGAACAACATGGGTGCTATCCCAGTGTTGATTTTGGTATGCCTGAAATCTAGGTGGGCCAAGAAAGGCAGCTTAGGATTTTCCTTGTGTAGTTGAGAAATCAAGTAGAAACAACCTTTAGTCCAGTACCTTGCTATTCCTATGTAGCTCTGAAAGGAGGGAACCAACTCCCTGTTTCTTGCTGCCCTCCTGCCTCCTTGGAAGCAGAAGTCAGCCTTCCTGCTAGGAGAGGCTCACAGCCACATTCTCCACAGCACTGCCTCTGCCTGGAGTCTGCACCAGTACAAGAGTACTTGTAGATCTTTCTAAATGTAATTTCTAACAAACCACAGAATAGAGGCCCTCTTATGTGTTAAACTGGTCCCTTGCTCTGGAATAGACTAATCTTCAAACCATAAGCAGCTCCCCATATCCCTGATTAAAATCTCATTGTTGTCTAAAGGAATGATGTCCATACCTCCCTTTGGCATTATACTTATCCTAAATAGTGTGCTTGTTAGGAATTTTGTCCATTCAGAATTAGCTATATAGCTTCTGAGTGGTTCTTTTAACTTCCAAATGCCCATGCCATGAAAAAGACACAGGGACATTGGGACAAGGAGTGGATCACAAGTTGTGCTTGCTTTCCCATGTCCCCTGCCATCACCTGTGTTGTGGACACAAGTTGTCACATGTCACTGAACACCTCTGAGCTTTAGGAAGCATCTTATTTCCCAGCTAGTTGTCTGTAGGAATTGGTGAATGTAGACTGAGTTTTAAATCAGCTGGTAATAAATGTGCACTGAAAACTTTCTGGAGTGGCTCTTAGTGATGTGCAGGTAGTGGTATGTGGTGATGTCTCTTCTACTCAATCCATTAAAGAAATATGAGTAAACTCATACTCATTTTGATTTCTCTTTTTTGGGAGATGCTCCATCTTGGTCTTGAGTGGTCTTACCTGTGCTTTCAGTTCATCATCATCCCCAAAATGCTTTTTAAAAAAAAATTTACCCCTACTGGTAAATAATTTTGATGTATAGTGTTAATACAGGAATATGGCTGTGTGATATAGTAGTTAAATATGCAGTGGGAGTAATGGTTAAAATGAAAGGCCACATTCTGGGAATGTCCATCTTGTTTAAACTATCAACAAAGGAGTAACTGAAGACTTAATACCATCTGTTCTTCAGTTGTTTGCTACAGAGAGCTACAAACCACTTATTCATGAACTCTGAGGAAAGCAGATAGGAGAAGGCAGACTCAACACCTGGAGGGGGTTCTTACTAGGCCATTTTATGTGAATTCAATCTGATCTTCATTCTTGACCTCTTTAAAGGAAAATTAAACACTCTTGGAATGGTGTTTGATCCTGTTAAGAATCTCAGCACCACCTTACTAAACTTGAGTTTAAATGTTATTTTTGGTTAGATAAGTAAACTTCATGGCTTTGATTTATATTTTTTTCTAAGAAAAGGAAAACCTAAAAGTAAATGAGCATGTTTTTGTTACGCACTAATCCTTTTTTGTAATGCCTGGTTTTTTTGGTGGGGAGAAGCTGTACAGTAGCTGGTTACTAAAGCTATTAATTAATCTTTTTTGGATTCTGAAAGTCCTGCTATAGTCCAGCTCTCTCTATTTTAAAGGCCTTCTGTTTTATCATAGTTCAGAGCATTTGAATGTAAATCTGTATGGATGCTGGCTGCTTTATTGTTTGTTTGGGATTTTTTTTTTCTGAGGGGGGGAGTGGTTTAAGCTATTTATGTGGTTTTAGGTAACTATCAGGTATTTTCCATTAACTTTTTAGCAAAGCATGAGCCTTCATAAACTGTGGTTCTGAACTGAGCATGGTGATGTGATGTTCTGTATTACTGAATTAACAGGGCTTGTCCAAAAGCAGTGTTGGTATATCTCAAATGCTTAAAACTGCCTAAAACCCGGTCAGACTAAACAGATGGAGAAGGCTTTTTCTTTAGCTGAATAATAAAATTGTTCTATATAAAATAAGGCATTATTAAAATGAACAGATGACAGTTGGTCACCTCATATATTGAGAGCTGAGTATTGATTTTACAGAAACAGCATAAACCAGGCATTGCCTCTGTCTACTTCTGAAATGGATGTTCCTTTCTCTCACTAGAACGTGCTCTGGTGTTTATTCCAGATTTTTATACTATAAACGGCTTTTTCATGTTGCCTTTCCTGATCCTGAATTGTTTCAGTTAGAGGAACATTTCAGGTGCCCCATTGTGCTGCCTGGAGCTGGTACAGCTGTGGTGCTTGACTGTGCAGAATCAGTCCTGCTGTTCAAATAGAACCTTGGGGAAAGTGGGGGGGAATCACAAAATTTCCAGTGGATGTAGCTCATTGCTGCAGGCCTGTGCAGCACTCTGCTGAAACAGTGGAATCAGTTTTATAAGAGCCAGTTATTATCAAAATAGGTTTGTTTTGTTCCAGGCTTTGCTGATTAATTAAGGAAAACAGCCATGGTTGTGTGCATCTGAACTTGTTTTGTTTCTCTTTCATAGCAGTGTGTGTTTGGAGAGTTGTTGTAGATAATAAAGCAAGTGTTACACTAATGAAATGGACTTTTATCTCAATTATGATAACACTTATATTGCTTTTGATTGTTATTTGAGGATATAGAATGTAGGATTGCAGAATGAGGATATAGAATCCCAGCATGGTTTGAGTTGGAAGGGACCTTAAAGCTCATCTTGTTCCAACTTTCTGCTATGGTCGCAACACCTTCCATTAGACCAGGTTGCTCCAAGCCCCATCTCATGGCTTTTGGCAGACAGCACAGTCATGACGGACATGGATGTGTTTGCATATGCTTAATGCTGTTTGTGCTTACAGAAGATTAATAGAATATCAGAAAAAATACACAACCTCTTGCTTTAAGCCACAGGACACAGGGCAAAATGAATTGGGAGGAGTGACCTAGAATGACTGTTCACATCCCGTCTGTGATGCTGCCTCTTGGGTTGTGTTCTTCTGGGGATGCAGCACCAGTCCCACTGCCCTGCAGGCTTCTTTTTTTTTTTTTTTCCCTTGTATGAGTTGTGATAGCTTGTGTAACATATTTCGCTGACTTTAATGAGTGTGAAAAGTCATTGTGGCAGTTCAGCCTAACTGAAGCCTGTGATCTCCAGGAACATCCAACACAGGTGGGGGGGAGGTGAGTGAAAGAGGGAACATAGTGCAGTGTTTGGGAGTTGTTTTGTATTCTGTGGGTCCTGTTACTTTGAAGCTAACGTTGTACCATTCCAGGAAACAAATGATGATTTTTGTATTATGGTCCTTTAAAAGCAGTGAGAGGAAAGCTTCTTCTGATGATCTGTTCATCCCTGCATGTGTGGCATACTCCTGAACTGGATAAAAGTTATGGAAAGCAAGACCTATAAATTCTTGTAGTCTGCTGGGATCTCAGTGCCCCATGGGTGTCAAGTACCAGTGATCACTTGGTCTTTAAATAGAAAACTCTTTGGAGTCTCCGTGTAAAACCTTAAGGCTGGTCTTGGACCCACATCAGGCAGTGGGAGACAAATGTGGACATCTAGGGCAGGATTCTATGAAGATGGGTAGTGCCCCCTCAGGGCAAGCCAGAATTTAACTGCATTATTAGCTCTGAGGAGGGTCCCAAGGGAGCAGATGCTGGGGGGAGGTTCCATCCAACAGCTGATTGCCCCATCTTTGGACACATGAATTACCTGCAAGAGAGGTGAGACCTGTGATGGAACTCTGTTGTCTGTCCAACAGGCTCCAGCATTTCCTCTTGGGATATACTTTCCTAAGAAAGGAAAAATGCTCTGTCTTGAAGGCATGAAGTTGCAGAAGGTGTGCTCCTCACTCTTTCCTTAGCTGCCAGGGTGGTAGTTTGGAGGCTTTGGTAAAGGCACGGATGACCACTGCACATGTGAGAGCAGTTGGGAATTAATCTTCCCTCTTGGTGTAACTTCTTTAGTCTAAGTATGGCCGTCATGGGAGGCGAGATGGGCAGTACGTCTTCTAGGTGTCATGTAAGAGGAGAGTAGGTGCCAGCATTCGGCTCTTTCTCCATGTGATAGGTGTGCAATTTGAGGAATGGCTGAAGAGTTGATTTCTGGGTCCCGGCTGTGTTCGCACGTGGGGGTGCACATAACTAAGCTGAGGCCTTTTGGGGCATGTGCTGGAGGCTGGAGCTCTTGTAGGCACCTCACCTTGAGGAAAGGCACAGCACCTTCAGTGTGATGTCAGCTGGAGGACTGGCTGTCAGAGCACCAAGTGCCTTCAGGAGAGTGCATTTGGACCCAGGCCAATTTTATGCCTTATTTTTACAGTCTCATGTTAAATTAAGCCAACCGGATAGATTCCCACGTGATACAAGATATTCCTATGGAGGCACGCTGCAGTTTCCTCTAGGCTATAGACAGCTCTCTGAATCCCTCTCTGTGGAAGAGGATTAAGCCTTCTTTTCGAAGTATAGAAAGAATAAACTTAGAGCAAATAACTGTGGTTGGGAGAGGGAAGTGAAATGTATTTTTAGCTTGCTGGAATAAATGATAGTTTTTATTTTTAGGATTTGACTGCTTGAATTTCTGTACCCTCTTGTGACCACTCTGCCAGAGCCCATTCCCCTGCTATGTAATAAGTACACTGCATCCACCCAGGGGCTGCTAACATGGAAAGCTTTGATGAGAGGCTGACATTCGTTACTATGAGAAACAGTTAATACTTAAAAAGTGTGTGATTAAAATGCGTGTGTATCTGTTCACTTAGATAAATCCAACATGACAAGTTTTTAACCACTAAAGCTACAAAACTATTAAAAAATGCAATTCTTCCTCTAAGTAACACCAAAGCTGTTAAATACAGCTTCAGTTACTGAAGTGTGGATATATGTTTAAGTCGTCTCTCAGGTGTTTTGAAGGAAGCAGATAACAAGCCCTGGCTTACTCACCTGTAGGTTTCAAAGAATGCTTTGCTGTATAGCTTTGTTTTGATGCTTTCTTGTGTGAAATGAGACACTTGGTGTGATGAAGCCTGGGTGTTCAAAAGCAACTGCCACAAAGAGGGTACTGGATATTTGATTTTAGCCACACAAATACTATCCAGATTTTTCTTCCTTTTACTTGTAATGTTGCTGAATAACAACCACATTTATAACAAATGTTGCTAGGGGTTATAGTCCACGTTGGGAGGGAATCTCTCAGCATGGTGATGGTGAGTGACTGAAGTAGGAAGGTCTGCACCTGGGGCAGTTGGCTTTGCCCAAGCAGGACACCACAAAAAAATACACACTTTACTAACTTGGGACCTGAAAATTAAATCCAGTGGTGCTGCTCAATCCCACATTTTCCATGTGTGATGGGTATGACTGATGCTGTTTTGGCTTTGTTACAGGTTAGGGAAGGGCTATAGCGGCTTCATCAGCCCCTTCCTGCCTTCCTTTGACATTTTTAGGATCATAGAAGGGTTTGGGTTGTAAAGGAACTTAAGGACCATCTCGTTTCAATCCACTGCCATGGGATTGGGGAATTTCCACTATACTAGGGCTCCCAAGCTCCATCCAACCTGGCCTTGAACACTTCCAAGGATGGGGCATCCATGACTTCTCTGAGCAACCTGTGTCAGTGCCTCATCACTCTCACTGCCTTTTTAAGGAGGCCTTATTAATAAAATGAATGCTACTTCACAAAAACTTTTCAGTAGGCTTTTAAAAAGCAGTTTAAATGTCTCTTTTCTTTCTCATTCCTTCTCTTTCCTGTCTTATGCCGCCCCTCTAAAAGTTACAAGAACATGGTTCTGCTCTTAACACCTTCTGCACTGCCACAGGGTGTATACACTTCTCCTTTTTTCACATCCCTTATTTTTCTTTAGAGGATCATCTTCACAATTGCATGAAATTATCTCCTGTGATTAATCTGATGAGATGCCATTTCACCTGACAGCCTCCCAGTTGTGCAGGGTGTTTCCTTGGGCCTGCTTTGTGAAGCCTTTAGACCGTCAGTCAGTGACAGCTGGGACAGCATCTGGTGTCTCTGAACATCCTGATGAACCTGACATGGAAATCAGAATTTGCAGAGAAAAGAAAATGGGGTGGCACCTAATGAGACAAGATACAAAGGCAATTTATAATGTCTTGCGCAATGATTGTTTCTGATTCTTAGCACTGTCTGATACTCAGGATCTTTGTGCCTGCCTTGTTGATTCTTTGCTACTGCAGTTCTGCTCCTGCAATTACAATCCACGTGCTGGAAATGCTTTTATTAAAGACAAACTTCCATAAAGTTTATATATTGTGCATTTTATGTATTCTTTATCCTGTTTGCAACATCTCTGATTTTTAAAGCTGAAATTGTAATTTATGGTTTCTGTCAGAGAAAGAAAAAACATGATTAAAACATTTTCCCAAAGCTAATTTTTGTGTGCAAAAAGAGAGAACAATGTAATGTTTTATGAACTGTGACCTTTGTGCCTTGAAAGATGTATAGGGCATCTTTCCAAATGACTGCCTGTCAGCAGGGTAACTAATGAAATCCTCTGGCAGTGGGAGTCCTTGGTGCCTAATAGGTTGTGAACTCCCTGTGTGGCTGCTTTGACAGTTTGGTTATTTCTGAATGTGCTCTTCTACAGGTTTTGCAGCTACCAGCGTTGGGCTTTTGCTGCAGTTTTGTATTCAGTGGGGCCAGCTAGAGAATTTCTCCTTCCCTTTTATATCAAGTTAGCTGACAATTGAAAGGTGCTTTGTTTCCATATGTTGCTACCCTGATTTACTCACTAAATGTATTGTGGAACATATTTTCCTCAAGAAAGGCTGAAAATCAACCTTTGAATGTGTTTTTGACAACCACTTGAAATAACAGGAAAGGGTGAGTTTTCTTACTCTTACAATCACACAATGGTTTGTGTTAGAACGAACCTTAAAGCTCATCCAGTCCCACCCTTGCCATGGGCAGAGACACCTTCTACTACCCCAGGTTGCTCCAAGCTCCACCCAACCTGACCATGAATACTTCCATGGATGGGGCAGCCACAGCTTCTCTGGAAACCTGTGCCAGGACCTCACCACCTTCACAGATAACAATTTCTCCAATAAAAGAATTCTTGCTCTTCGTAAGTTCATTAAGTTCATACAAGATGCCAAACTCCCCTTAGTTTGTATTTTTCTTGGAGGATAATAATTTCTAATCTGTGACACAGCAGAGTGTTTAATTGTGTGACTGAAAAAATAGATGGACTGGTTTAACTGAAAGATCTTACACATGCTGGAATGTTAATTAGTCATAGAAGTCTAAGACAGCCAGATGAATAATTAGTCATGAAAGGCTGTTCACCTGTTTTTAAGGTGCTCAGGTTAAAAAAAAAAGTTAAAAAAGAAGCATACTCTTTCAAAGGTGCTTGTATGCCAAAGTTTTAACCCCCATGAGGCAGGGTTTATACATGTTTCAATAAGCATTCTGTGTAGTCTGTGCTTTAAGGATGTGACATATTTTGAAATGTACTAACATTCCCAGAGCAGAAGCTTTTATACTTAGGTTGATCAAAATTCCCATGCAAATGTACCTGCATTAAAAATAATTTCATGCACTGATTGTGCCAGGGTAATGGCAGGTCTTGAGAATCTTGCACAATCAATGTGAACACACAGGTTTTTTTTAATTGATGAGAGATACCAAAAGCAACACTGTAACTGTATAGCGTATGTAATCCCCACAGTGGAAATTTCAGTGTAAATTCAGTGTATTTGCAAATATGTGTATTTTTACAACATAGCTAGAGAGTTGGTTATTCAGGGGGTTGACTTCTCCTTAACCTTAGATATGGAGGTGAAAATACAGGCTCAAATGCTTCCTTTGCTTTTCAGAGAATATTCTGGTAATTCCACCTTTCTTTATTAAACTGATTTAAGGAACATTGAAGCTGCTCTCTGTCTTTATTTTTTAGTGTTACACCTTGTTCAATAGCTGGTATGGGATAAATCTAGGAACAACACTGTGAATGGAGGGGGGAT
This sequence comes from Dasyornis broadbenti, assembly GCA_013397935.1. Lineage (NCBI taxonomy): Eukaryota > Metazoa > Chordata > Aves > Passeriformes > Dasyornithidae > Dasyornis > Dasyornis broadbenti. The sequence goes on along the minus strand of VZRN01001470.1, from coordinate 531,793 downwards.
TCCTAAAGAAATGGCTGTGGAGCGATTTGAATTGCTTTAAATTGCTTTGATCTCACTGTTCAATTTCTGTTTTCTTCCATATTTGTGGCAAGTGTTTGCCCTTTGTTTTCTTGAGCTTTGCTTAGGTCTTGTCCATAAGATGGATGTGAGCATTCCTTTAAAAGACCACACACATATACAGTAGTTACCATTATAAATTCAAAGCGTTTGGACAGGTGAGATAAATACAAGAATCTGAATTTGTCAGTGTCTTCCTAAATTTGAGAACTAAGAGATAATGGCAATGAGTATTATTCTTTGTTAAAATGTGTTTTGAAGTGTGTGGGGTTTAAAAATTAATTGCAGTACGTGGCATTTGTAGTGGAATAGGTAATATGCTTCTGGTAGGTTGAATGATTTTAGACGAGTATTAAAATCTTCATCTTGTGAGTTCTCAAGTGCTTTCTTTAAAAAGTACCTGGAGTAGTTTAGGTGGATTGTGAACTGTTTAGGTAGTTCTACCTAAGGCTTTTACAAACATGCTAAAGTGTGTCTTTACACTGCAGCTGGTATGTCAGCCTTCCCTGTGTATGAAGGCTGTGTACTTGATGAGTACTGTGTATGAGACGGTGCTGATCATTCACTGTCATACTCGAAGGTGCTAGAAAGTTAAGAAATTAAGAGTTTGAAATTAAATTGGAGCTCCAGTGAAGGCTGTGTTAAAAGTTCTTTTTCATTGCAGTCAATAAATTTTTCATGACAGTTCTAATTTTGAAAGCTCCTGAAAACAAAGCTTTAAAATATTTTAAGTGAATCACTTCATGAGTCATAAGTTTTTTTTTCCCATCTTGGAAATGTCTGGGGTTTTGTATGGGATGGTAATCCACTTCTAGATCTTGATGTTTGATTATTATTACTTTTGTAATATTCAGACTATTGACTGTCATGGAAATCAGCTGAATCTGCTGGCAAGACTAATCCAGCCTCCTGCTGCAAGAAGTCTTTTGCTGAAACCCTCTGAGCATCCTTTTCTGAGAGATCAAGAATTTAACTACAGCTGCTTAGAACCTCTTAGAGCTTCAACCTGTACATTTTTAATCTTGTAGACTAAAATAATGTACAAGAGTTGGAGTATTTAGCGTATTTTTAATCTTGTAGAGTAAAATAGGGATACCAAATGGGTATCCCTGTTGTAAAGGGATCCCAGTTTACTGATGTCACAGATAATATTTAGAGTGCTCTACCTGAATTTTAGTCTTGCAGACTGGAAATACATATTTTAGAAAAAGAATGCTATTTGCAGTAAATCATATTCTGTTTGTTTCAAGAGTGCTAACACAAACTATGTGGTCTCTGAGAACTTTCCCATCTAGAGCTTGATGAAAACCAACCTTTTGTGGAGATAAAAGGCCCAGCATAGTGTGCTGCTGATACTGAATCCCCAGGGAGGCTGCCCACTGCTCTAGTTTATTGCACTGCAGTAGAGAACTGCCGCAAATTATTTCTATAATCAGGTTAATTGAGAGAGTGGGAAAGGGTAAGGAGAAATTTTCTGGATTTATAGTTGAGGGAGAGTGGGAAGGACTGCTCTGGCCTGTGCTGTGTCTTGGTAGCCAGCAGTTGGGAGAGCCAGTGCCTGGAGTGCTCTTTTAATAATATATTCTTTGCATGTATATTGTTACAGTGGGAATTAATGTGTTTTTGTCCCATGGAAATGTCTTGGGAGAAAAGGGTGTTATAAGAAAAATGTCTTTAGCCAGCCATGTCTCAGTTTTCAGGGAGAAAAGTCCCAGATTCTCACTTGAATTTCTCCCACTCTAGGAAAGATGATGATAATTTAACACAAAAAAGAAACTACCCTAGTGCTGTTCAGTTTTTTTCTTTTGAAGTTCAGTAGGTAAGGGCATTTATGTCTCGCCCTCTGTTTCCTGGTTCGTTTTAGAAGCTGTGGATCAGGATGGGTCTTTTACCTTGATCACCTCCATAGCTGAAAGCTGGAAATACTGAGTCCTATTCCAGGCAGAGCCCGCAAGGTTTTTCGAAGAAATTGGTTGTGTGTGTTTATTAAGTTGCAAAATCTTACTTTCATGTGAAATGTCTTCTTATTGTGATGCATGGTCTTGGTGTTTGGTTCTTGTAGGGCTCCGGGTCTGTCACAGCAAGACCAAGGACTCTCCTTGGTTATCTATAGGGTGTACATCTGGGAGGTTTGTCAGTTGAATCATAGCCCAGATCTATGTTGATGCATTTGTTTCCTATCCTATTTTTTTTTCTGTTTCATTTAAAACCGTTTTTATTCAGAGTAATGTTCTGGAGGACCTAATGTAGTTAATAGACTTAAAAAAAAAAAATAAAAACCCAACTAAAATGCCCCATTGGGAATGAAAGGTCATCACAGAGCTTTTAATTTGACATCCAACCAGGCAGCCATGGTATTTAATCCATCCTTGGAACAGCAGCCAACATATAAAAGCCACAATAAGAAAATTATTAGTTATATCCTCTTCTCAGTTCAATGGGCTATCCTCTAAACTAACCTGCATGGGCCTGTGGTGGCTTCCTTTAAATGGGGTTTGGTTTTTTTCTCTAAGTTTTTAGTAAATAACAAGAAGCTGTCTGGGCTTTATGGGGTAACTCGTTGTGCTTCATCTGTTTATTTCCAGATAATTATTCTTCACAATGTGTATCCTTATTGTAAAGGATTCCAGTTACTAAAGCCACAGAAAATATTTATTTATTCTGGACAAACCTCTTCTTATAATTTCTTTGAAGTCCTATTTTAAGTTAGTTAAGCTCTGCTGAGTTACTTGAATTAAGAGATGGGTTTTTTTCTGGTTTTAAGTGCACACCTATTTTTTGTAAGAGATTGTTTATATTCTCTCCATCCGTGTTGCATATTTTTTTATGTTGAAGTATTCCTGAATTTCTTTCTCAAGAGCCTGCAAATTTGAGTGAGGAAATCTTTTCCTCACTTTACATAACAATTTAAATAAACTGTTATGTCTCAAATCAAACTTTTATTATAATGAATGCAAGCTGTATCATAAGACTTGGCTGTGCCATATAATACCCTGCAGTTAATGAAAAATCTTCTGTCTGAAGTTAAAAATATAAAAAATAATCAAGCAGATTCTTCTATGATAGACAGTAGTTTTAAGCTGTTGCAGAGAAATTGAAACCAGCTCTGGAGGAATGTATTCAGATGTCTTTTTTTATCATCAGAAATGAAACTTTGACAGCAGTGGCTGCAAATGTGTCTTCCTGCCTGGCCTCTACATCTTCTCATTTCTGCCTGGTGTGCAAGGTGGGCTGGTCCAGGAGTGTGGGGTCTCTATGGCACCAAGCTCTGTCCATAGGGCAGCAGGCTCAGGCAGAGGATGTGGCAAAGCACAGGGCATGGAGCTGAGCAGGAAAGCAAGGATTAGTTGGTTACCTGCTGTGAAATCTGTTGGTTTAGCAACACGTGTGTGGGTATTTCAGGGATGGGAGATAAATGGTGATGGGATCAGTGGGTGATGGTGGGGCTGCTGATCTGAGTACATGATGATTGCCATGAGGCTCCAGGTGGCCCTGTGGGCCCTGCCCACCTTCTCTGTTCAACTGGCACGGGCAAACAGGCAAACAGAATCATGGGCATATTAAAGTTGGAAAATATCTCTAAGATGGTCTAGTATAACCGCCCCCAGCATCACCACCATGTTCTCCACTAGACCATTTCCCCAAGTACCAAATCCACACATTTTTTGAACACTTTTAGAGATGGTGACTCCACCACTGCCCTGGGCAGCCTGTGCCAGGGCTGAACAACTGTTTATGTGAAGAATTTTTTCCTAATATCCTACCTAAACCTCCCCTGGTGCAACCTTAGGCTATTTCCTCTTATCCTGTCTCACTTGTTACCTGGCTTGTTACCTGCTTAACTTGTTGCATGAAAAACATGAGCTGTTTGGTAACAGGGAATTTTAACAAAGCCTCTTTTAAAGCACAGCTACAGGTCAGGTTGTCGTTGGAGCCTTTTCTTCCCATGCACAAGTTGTTCCTGCACAGGCTGTTTCTTGGTTGCCTGTGCTGTTGAGGAAGAGGATGATTCATAGGAGAGAGTTCCTAATGTTCCTTCCTCTCAAAACTGCTGTGAATGTACATGGTGAAATGCAGTTAAAGCTGATCATGGAGAGCTCTGTCCACACGCAAAGGCAGTTACATAATGTGGGCATGAAGAACAACAAGAGCTGTTGTTTGCAGTGAATTGTAGGACAGTGGAACTGAGTGGTTGAGAACAGTGAGCTCAGCATTCCACACCAACACACAGAGCGAAGGGAATGGGATTATCCCAGACACTGTTTGTTTGCTTGATCTCAAATGTTTGCATAATACTCAGTACTCTTTGGACACAGCAGAGGGAAATGCAGTTCAGGAAAGAGTTAATCAAGGTCTTAAGATGAGTGATCTATGCACTGCTTCTTCTTTGTCAGGCACGCCAGGGCTTTCTGCTTGGCTGATTTGCCATGGGCGGGTTATCCTTAGGGCTCTGCAGTAGCCTGGAACCTGACACACACCCAGCTGGTGTCAGGTTGAATTTGGCTACTGCTGGAAATCACATTGCACTGATTGGCTGTTTGGTTTTGGGTTTTTTTTCTGGGAGGTAAGGAATAAAGTAATGTCAGTGCAGCAGAAAATTGAGATGGCACTCAAAGTGTTTTCCCAGGGAAGACAAAGTAAATGAACGGATGCTTGGAAGAAGGGTGACTCAGGGACTCAGGATGACAGGGAGGGAGGAGAGGAAGGAGGAGTTGGGATGTATTGGGATGGACGGTTGTGGAGAGGGACAGGCTCACAGGTTGGAAGCTGCCAGCAAACTGCAGTCAGAGCAAACATGCTTCCTTATCCCCTCTCTCCTGGGATGTCTAAATCCTCTCCTGATTCCTTCACCTAAGTGGATCTTGCTTGAGTCTTCAGTGTGAGATGGGGCTTGGAGGATTTCTCCTCTCTGGGTAGGATTTTGCCTGAATTACCCTTTCTGCTTTTTCATTACATCTGCAGTGCCTCATGGAGAAAGTCCAAGCCCTTTCTCTGCCTTTCACGTGGGATGCAGGATTGGTGCTGCTCTTCAGCTACTGCTCTCGGCAGCACCTTTTGTATCTGCCTGGCTACCTGCCTTGCCATGGTGGGCAGGGACGGCAGGTACCACATGCATAGAGCAGTGGGGCTGGGGAGGAGATGCCCACGAGTGGTGTGGCCCAGGTGGTATGGATGTGAACACAGGTGCTGGGAGAGAAGGCTAAAGAACCTCCTCTGATGTGTTGCTTCAGGAGGGGTGTATGTAACTGGGATGTATGAGCCTCTTTAGGCCTTTCTGAAAAGCTGTTTCTTTTGAAAGAGTAATATCCCAAATGCTGCAGTGCCTGTAGCCTTTACTGGATTTTACTTCTAACTTCTGCTTTGCCTTGCGGTTCTAAGGCAGAGTGAGTGGACTGAGACCCAAAAGGTTTTCCAGAAAATGGGTTAGAGCAGTATTGTGTACCTGGTCCCATAGGTAAGCTAAACCTATGGCTCAAAGTCTGAGCAGTCATGTTAACCTCAGCTGGTGCTGAGTGTTGCAATGCAATGTCTGCTTTTGAAATTAATTTTAATTAATAGTCTGTTAAACACCTGCTGAGGCTCTGCTCTTCCCAAAAGCGGGGGTTTGTGTCAGTAGGGGAGTTGTGAACCATGCACTCTGCTCTCAAATGATGTTCCCCAACCTTATTACCAAAATATTGGGCACTTCTCTTGAATAACTGGCCACATGCTATCCAGTGCAAACCACTGCATACATCTCACTTCAAGAAAAATGTGGACTAGTCCATCAGAATCCAGCATGTCGTTACAACAGCACAGAGAGATCTCAAGTACATGGCTGGTAGTGAGAGATGGTTTGTCCATTTGAAGTATCTAGAAAAAAAACCCCAAACACTTTCTTGAAGGAGGAGTTAAATGAATGATTCTTCATGGCCACGATGTACAGGCAAGTAAATTAATGGGCTCAAAATGAAACTGAGGACTTGTAGGTTAGAGAACAGAGAGACCTTTCTAAGAGCACTTAGGCATTGACATATAATCTTTAGGCAGGCTCAGTGGAGCTGTGTGCAGGTCTGTCAGGAATAATTTAAAAATAATTGCTCCTATCTTGGAGCAGGGAAACAGTCTGGTGATATTTCCTAGTGACTTGCAGAGCCACTTGCTGCGATTCTCTTACTCTATCTTGTAGCATTGGTCACACACTCAGTGTCACAAGGTTTCCATTGACATTGATATGGCCAGTCCTGTGAGCACTGTTATTTCAACCAGCACATAGATAATGTAAGTTTGGTTTAGTTTGGTAAAGAGCCAACCTAAACTGAATAGTCATCTCATCTTTAAATTGAGCTATTGGCAAGTTCTGTTTGCATTTATTTCATAAACAGTGGGTTGAACTGGTTCCAGATTGCATAAGGTGTATGGTGCATAACTTCAAATAACAGCCAGTCAACAAAAAATGTCCCTGTTCTGCTAGAGGAGTGAAGCACCCAAGAGCAGCAGTGACTTGTCTGGGTGCAGGGACTGCCCTGACAGTTGCATTAAAAAAGGAAGAACATGTCATGAAGGGCCACCAGAGTGAGTAAATGAAAGGAGACCCTTGCTTATAAAGCAAGGCTGAACCTCAACTCAGTTAGCCTGGCAAGCCAAAAGAGAGGTAATAACTCTGTAGAAAGCCAAAGGGAGGGAAAAGTCACTATAAGGAAGAGAGCTGTGAAGGCTAGAGGATGAAGTTGGTTCAGGAAGGACTCTATCTCTTCTGGCTTTGAGCAAACTAAACAAGGAGGAGGAGTAAAGGTTTAGCACAACTCTGCTTTAGGAGTGACATGGCAAGAATTCTAATTGTTATAAGATGAAAGTTGCTGAGTTTATGAACAAGATTGATTATCTGGCATGTCCTGCACTTGACCTTGGTTGTTCTCATGTAGAAGGCTTCCACAAGAAGAAACTGTTCCTGCTAAGACCTTGAGTGACTGCTTGTCTCTTTTTTAAAACATCAGGAGCATATTGTTGAAATTTTCAGGTTTCATCCAACACCTGCAAGGTGGAAACTTCAGAGAGAGAAAGATTAACCCCCCTGCCTTTAATCTGTAAATATATGTCTTTTAAGTGCTCATATTCCTTCTGAATTGCAAGTTTTTGCATTTTATTAAAGATCTGTAGTATCCTAAAGTCATGCCAAGTTTTCAACTACATGAATCCTTGAGTTTTGAATGTTCCTGTAGAAACGAAGATTTCTGTTTTCCAGATAGTGCTTCTTATTTGAAAAAAAAACAAGACAAAAGGCTCTTTTTCTGCTCATGAGCCTTGGTGCCTCTCAGGTTGTGCATTTACACTTTTGTTTATAGGTTTGATTTTTGTTGCAGTTGTTGGTGATGCCTGGAGGCTCAGAATCAGAAAATTCACCTAAGCATCTGATGCCAGCAGCGCCTTGAACTTGAGAGCAGAGATAAACTGATGTGACCTGATAGTGGTTTATCCAGAACTGAAGGTCTGGACTATTTTTAAGCAGTATGTTCCTCTGTGCAGGTAAACTGTCTGACTTACTCTGTGTGCAGAGATGATCATGGTGCCTCATCAGCTGAGACACTGAAGACTCAGAGCAAAGAGGGAGCAGCATGGGTGCATGATCCTCACTCTTGGGGTCTTGCCATTCCTCTGGGATTTACCTTCCAGCCCAAAGTGATGAGGTCATATGTGAACTAATTATGCCACCCTTACTTTATCAGGCTTCATTGTTATGGCTGTGGAAGTGATGGTACAGTGTTACCAGTAGATGTTGATGTTTCCTGCTGTCTTTCTGATCTTGTTTGAAATACAAAGCCTATTGAAGCCTATTAGTGGTGATTCTTTTTCCTTTTTTTTTTTTTTTTAATGACAGGGTTGTAAAAAGGTTTTCTGTCAGTGTTTCTACAACTTAATTTGCAAGGATACCTGCACATCATGCAGAATCCTGCAGAATGAAAGAGCCTTATCTTAATACCTTCTAGAAATGCTGTGTCTGGGAGCATTTGCCAAGGTTGCTGTTTGTGAGAACACAGTCTTCCCAAGGATGCTGTATCGAGTGTCTTACTACCTTCTGCTCAGCATAATCTGAAATTGTTGAGCTACTGCCGATACTGTCAGAACATACATGATGGAGTTTGGTCATAGTAGAGGGAAAATGCAACCCTTCAATCTCAAAAGCAGTGAAGCATTAATATGTCATTTTTGGCTAACGCTAAAACACTGAGGTTAATGCTTGTTTTTCTGCAAAACCTCATCTCCTGAGAGTAGGCTTGTTCCTGGCTCAGTGAGTATTTAGTGAAACAACCAAGTAAATAGACTAGAAGAAATCGTTGGTTATTAACTTAAGGCTAGTAAAGAGAGACAGTAGTAGTAACAAAAGAGAAACTAATCTGATTTGTTGTAGTGGTAAATCAGCTCTAAATTGGTTACTGTAGTATCATGTTGAAGGGGGTTTTTTTGTGAAATAATAACACTATTGGAAAGACTATTAGATTATTACTGTTTTTACTAGGCATTATTTTAACATACAGTATAGTTTCTATAAGGACACAGAATGAGTATGTGTTTGCCCTCCTCCCTTCCTGACTTTCTGTTACAGTAATATAGTTGCTTTTCTTTCTTCCTGATATAGCCCAAAATGAAATGGAAATGGTGTTGCTGTTGTGGCCAAGGTTTACAGTTGTGAACCATCTCATTAATCACACCTTCTTTCCTTCCAAATGTTTCCTTTGGCAAGAACATCTGTTGAGGAGAATATCATCATTCCCTAGGGCACCATTTTCCATATGCTCCCATTTCAGGATAAAATTAAACCAGTGGACCTGACAGTGTTTTCTTAAACAAAAATGGGTCCTTGTGCTTCTGTTAGCAGAACATGAACAGTATTATTTTATAATGGCATGAATCACTCCACTGGTGCTCTTCTGGAGAGTAGTGCTGCCTGTGTGTGAGTGGAATTGTTCTTTGGCACACAAAGGCAGATGGTGTTTAGTCAGAGAAGTGTCATATGTCCAATCTGGTACTGCCTGGCTTACTGTCAGGGTAGTGCTTTGTAGAATGAAGAGCTTGGAGGTATGATTACCACCAGGAAGAAGAAAACAGGGCTCCTGTATGCTTCCCGAAAGGCTAGTAGAGCTGTCAAATGCATAAATTTCCATGGGCATCTCCTCTTGATAAGTCTGTACGTTTTATCCAGGAAACGGAGGGCGCACCCTGTGTGATGGGCGGGGATCTGAGGCGAGTGGGTAGGCTGTGCTCAGCCCAGCTCTCAAGTGTGGATGTGTTAATTTACTGTACATGCACAGTAAGTCCAGCCTCTTCTGGGTGATAATGCTTGCAGGGTAGGCTCTGGCTTACATCTCTTCCTATGTGGGGATAGACCTGTATGGAAGTTGTGTGGAAAGTGACAGCCCGTGTGGATTTAGGCAGGTGGTCATTTCTCCCTGCATCTCTCTCTTCCCGCAAAATTGTGACCTGGCAAAATTAGCATCTGTAAAACCCTTTGTGATCCTGGTGTGGATGCAAAGTGAACACTAAGGCAGTACACAGTATCTGTAATAAAGCTTTTGTTTGGAAAGGAGAATGAAGGCCCAGAAATCCCAGGCAGCTTTCATGTAGTGAAACCCCTTGATAAGAGTGTATGCACATGAGGATAAACAGCTGCCACATTGCACAGTGATTTTTATTATTTTTTTAAACAAACAAAAAAACCCACCCCTTTTGTTTAAACTGTGCTTTCTGAACTTTTTCAGTACCTTTCCCCACTATTACACGTCAGTATGAGCTGCAAAGAAAAGGACAAACTGCTATTCCTGACTTCAGCTGGAGTTTAAGATGGACTGAAACTGCGGTGTGTGCTTTGTACTTGGGTGCAGTCCGTAGCAAGTGAATGTGTGGCCTTGGGTTTTAATGTGCCAATGAGTTTTAAAGACAGGCATGCCCTCTTATGTAAGCTTTTAAGGCATTTTCATGCCTTATTTGTGCTATTTATCATGTATTTCCTCTGCAAGATAAGAAAAAGATATATTGGGAGAGTTTGGAAGGCATTGGGCAAACTATTGGGCAAGAATTGATCACAAGACACTTCTGATGACTATAGTGATGAGTTGAATTAGACTCATAAAATTAAATTAATTCATTCTCTCTGTCTGCTGTACCTTGTATTAATACGTCTTGCTGAAATTTCTATGGAAAATGTGTTAAGAAATAAAATATAAAAGAATTATTACAAAGCTAAAGTGGGATTTTTAATACATAATTTAAAGGGCTGAAGATACTGAAGTTCAAAGCCGTGAATGCTCATGCAGTGATGCTGAAATCTCTTCTTAGTGCTGTTTCTCAAAGGACAGTGTCTCTCCAGAGATTCTGAACAAAAGCATTTAACGCAAAATACGCACTTCACCATCTTCCCTGATTTCTCCAGGAAGGTTTTACAATTATTCGTAGTGACACTTTACCATCACAGAATCACATAATATTCTAAGTTGGAAGGGATCCACAAGGATCATCAAAGTCTAAAAGGGGCTAAAAAGCCTTTTCTCACTTGCTTCTGCCATCCAATGCACCGTACTACCGGAAGGCCTTAAAACACAGCAGCGAAGCAGGGTTGAGCCCAGAGAGCACTAAGCATGAGGAGATCCCCTTGGTCACAGAACCACAGAATCCCCTGAGTTGGGAAGAACCTACAAGGATCATCAAATCCAACCCCTGGCCCTGCACAGACACCCCAACAATCCCACCCTGTGCATCCTTGAGAGCATTGTCCAAACTGTGGCTGTGCCCATTCCCTGTTCCATGCCTGTTCCATGCCTGACCACCTTCTGGGGGAAGAACCTTTTCCTGATATCCACCCTAACCCTCCCTGGCACAGCTCCAGCTGTTTCCTCAGGTCCTGCCACTGGTGACAGAGGGCAGAGATTGGGGCTGATCCTGTGCTGCCCCTCAGGAGGAGCTGCAGGCCCTGATGAGGTTTGACCTATATCTCCTGTTCAGCTGAACAAGCCAAGTGCCCTCAGCCACTCCTTGTATGTTTCCTCCTATAGACCCTTCACCATCTTTGTGTCCCGCCTTTGGACACTCCAACAGCTGTAGATCTTTCTGTTGTTGTGGTGCCCCAAACTGCCCACAGCACCTGAGGTGAGGCATCTTCAGTGCAGATCAGAGCAGGACAATGCCCTACCTGGCCCCCCGGCTGGCCATGCTGTGCCTGGTGCGCCCCAGGACATGGATGTCCCTCCTAGCTGCCAGGGCAGTGCTGACTCATGTTCAACTTTCCATTGACCAGAACCTCCAGGCCCCTTTCCAGGTGATGCTTTTCAACATCTCCTTCCCCAGTCTGTCTGTACATCCAGGAGTGTCCCATCCCAGGTGCAGAATCGGCTACTTTCCTCTTGTTGAACTTTGTTGGGTTGGTGATTGCCCGGTCTTCTAGTTTGTCCAGTCTCTTGGTAAGGTCTTTCTGCCTTTGAGAGAATCAAGAGCTCTTTCCAGTTTTGTATCATCTGCAAACTTGCTTGATATCCCTTCCAGTCCTGCATCCAGGTGAAGATGTTGAAGAGCACAGGGCTAGGGATGGAGCCCCTGCGGAACCCCTCTAGTGACTGGTGTCAGTCTGATGTCACCCTAGCCACTGCCACTGTTTGTGCGCAAACCATGAGCCCACTGGTCTCCCACCACATGACGTGCTTATCCATCTGTGGGCTGGACAGTTTGTTCAGAAGGATCCTTTGAGAGACAGTATTGAAAGCATTACTGAAATCCAAAAAGATTACGTCTAGATCAACTAGGGGCATTACTTCATTATAAAGGAAAATCAGGTTTGACGATCCTCAGCCTAGGCCTTGTTATGCATCTGTGGCTGCTGAGGACCTGCCCTTCCAAGCGAGCATGGGCACCCCATGGGCTGAGACACTGGGGCGTGGAGGTGGCTGGGGCTGGATGAAGGGGGGAAAACAAAGCTGAGTCAGGGTTATAGAAGTGCTAGGCAGAAACAATGGCTATTGAGAATGAGGTAAATGGAATCATTTGAGGGTGTCTGTTTTGCTTGTAATTTCAGTGAAGGTCTTGAACATTTTCCTGCAAAGATCTGTCCTACAATGTTTCTTTTTCACAGGGTGAGGCAGTTACTAGTGATACATAGTTAATACACTGCTTGATTTTTTTTTATCCCACTCTGCAGACGTCTGTGCTTTTGTTTTTCTGTACAAGTGCCATTTTCCCCAAGACTGCACAATAAATTGTTGACTGATGAAGTCCTTTCATGTACTCACCTGTCACTTTTCCTGGGGACTGTGGGAAACACAGTCCCAGGGTTTAAATTCTGTACAGTAAGCATCCATTACTGCTGGTGTTTAGTCTTACTCGAATTGTGGGTTCTCTGTTACTAGTAATTAATCTGTTGTTTCACAGTAGGAAGAAGCTTTTATTCTATGCAATCACAGGGACCTCAGAGAGACCAGCCTTTGCAGTCTTAAATGGGCATATTGATTGGTCCTTATTAATAGAAAAGCCTCTGAGGAGAGATGAAGTACCTGAATTTTGTAAAGTTAAAAAAATAATTACAAAACCTATTAAAATCACATGAAAACCAGGCATAGTTTCCAGGTCATTTCTCCAAACTTCTTGTCATGTTTTTCATGATGCTGTATTTTGCTTTTTAACAGTTTTACTGAGCAAAGAGATCCATTATCAGAGAGAAAGTAGGTATTATTTAAAACTTCTTAGTGAAAATGTGTACCAATAATGTTATTTATGGATTGAATATGGAACCATTTTAATGTGCATTTGCACCCAGTGGTTCTTCAATCCGACATTCTGCTGACAATGCAATTTTCTTTAAAAACCCAAACCCAAATCCAAGCAATCAAATTAAGTGCTGTTCACTCCAATTAATTTATGTGTATGCAGTACAGATTTTTTCTTCAGATGTTTAATTTGAAGAGATTTTAGTCCTTTTATTTGCTGAAATTAATAGAAGAGGGCAAATCCTTCTGTTGGACTGTTTCTGTGGGAGTGGGTTCTTTAGTTCCATAGTGCCTTGTTAGTATGCCTGAAGTCAAACACTAGCCAAATGGAAAGGACTTTTTGGTTGCTTTGCATAGGTACACATCAAAGTAGCCAAGAGCAGCATCATCTTTATAGATCCCCCTCTTAAGGGAGTTGGTAAAGTCAGATTTTGCATTTTTTTCCTCTCAGCTGAGTGGTTTATGGGAGGGAGAGACAACAGAGTGGAAGTTTTCTGTATAGTTTTCTAACTAGTATTGGGTTTTATAAATGTAGGAAACAATATGTGATTAAACATAAAACAAACCTTTTTGGTAAATAGTCTCTGTAAACACTGTCTTCTTGCACTACTCAATGAAATCTGAGTATGATGCTTAAACTACCAGGCAGTTCTTTTCCATAACCTAGTTTTCCCATTTGAAGGCCTTTTGAGTATTCTTAAGCCATCTGGATCCTGGGCTGTATCACCAGCAGGTTGAGGGAGAGGATCCTCTCCCTCTAGTCTGCTCTGGTGGGACCAGGGACACCGCACCCAGCTCTGGGGCCTCTACAAGGTGGAGCTTTTGGGGCGAGTCCAGAGGAGGCCATGAAGATGCTCCAACGGCTGGAGCCCCTCTGCTCTGGAGCCAGGCTGGGAGAGCTGGGGGTGTCCAGCCTGGAGAAGAGAAGGCTCTGGGGGAACCTTGGAGCCCCTTCCAGTGCCTAAAGGGGCTCCAGGAGAGCTGGAGAGGGACTTGGAACAAGGGCCTGGAGGGCCATGACAAAGGGGAATGGCTTCCCACTGCCAGAGGGCAGGGTTAGATGGGATATGGGGAAGGAATTCTTCCCTGTGAGGGTGCTGAGGCTCTGGCATAGGTTGCCCAGAGAAGCTGTGGCTGCCCCATCTGTGGAAGTGTTCATGGCCAGGCTGGACAGAGCTTGGAGCACCCTGGTCTAGTGGAAGGTGTCCCTGCCTCTGGCAGGGGATGGAACAAAATGATCTGGTCCCTTCCACCTCAAATGATTTTGTGATTCTGTTCTTGAAATTTTTCAGAAAATTATGTATAGTGTTTCTTGATTAATGTTGCTTTCTGTAGAGTTTCTGTTCGATGTTGTTTATTAAATACAGTTCACGTAACAATTTTTGCATCACATTATAAAATCCATACTGCTGTAGGCCACAGATTTTAACTTACTAAACAGCTGTGATCAAGGAGTCTGAACACACCAACTCATAATGAATGTGTCTGTGCCCACCAGCTGGGAATCTGCAAGTACAAGACGGGAGGTATTTTGGTTGGGTTTTTTTTTTTTTGCATATCCAGTTTTCAAATTCTTGTCATGATGGGCTGCAGGGACTCCTATCACTGAACATCACTTACATTTGTTTAGATTTGGGGCTGCTGACTTCATGTTTTCATAGGTCCTGTCTAGCCAAGATTTGAACATTCTTGTTTGCATTTGATAGTGGCCATTTGAATCAGTATTTTGGGACTGTAGCCAAGGTTATGTGTCTTGTAACATAACTGGTGCTATAACAGAATGGTTTCACAGACTTCAAGTCATAAACTACTGCTGTGGTTGTCTGATCAAGCCTCCTGTGTGCCTTGGTTTGTAAGAGTTTCTTCAATGAATCTGGTAATCCCCAACACTCTCTCAGATAAACTGTGAAGCCTGAACTCCTTAGGCATTGCCAGTGTGGCCCAATTCTTTACTGGTTCTCACAGCCCATCCTTAAAGCTGGGTCTGTGCTAAGGGGCACAGTGCCCTCTGCACTGGGAGATGCTCTTCTCAGCAGGAGGGTACCTCAGGCTCTGCTGGCCTCCCCAGCTCTGTTGCGATCAGTCCATGGCCAGGCTGGCTCTCCAGCTCCTGTGCTGCCTCCCTGACTCTGTTTGCATCAGTCCGTGGCCAGGCTGGCTCTCCAGCCCCAGCGTTGTTGTACTGCTCACACGCAGCTTACATAAGAAGCTCAGTCCCTGTTTGTGACCTGTCACCTTTATGTTGCAACACTCCCCTAATTCTTTCTAAAGTTTAGCATTTGTTAGTAAAAATGGGCTTTTTTTCACGGTTCTTTGTTAAAATGCAAATCACTTCGTTAGAATAAAACCTGAGCCCTGCAAAACCGCATGAAAATTCTCAAGGACGTATATTTTTATTGCTTATCCAATTTTTAATTAATTTATGTAAACGGGTATTTTCTGTTTCATTATAATTCTTAATGTGAAGCAAATGCATTGCAGAAATCTGAGTTTATTATGTCAATGTTATTATCTTTATCAACCCAAACATATAATCTCCTTGGAAAGTGGCCCAGATCTGTTTCTCACATACCCATGTTGATGTTACCCTTTCATGCCTTGCTGTCCAAGGGATGGGGAGTTCAATTTTTAATTATTAGTGTGTTTTAGCTGACAAGCTCCTCTTTTTCTTTCGAGCAGGGCTGTAGAACGTCAAGCTTTGCAGGAAGGAAAAGCAAGAAAAAGGAACTATTTTGTTACAAATGGGATGCTTTCAGCTTAATTCCTAACAATTACGGGAGATTTTGATGAATGTATTCAGTCCAGGAGTGCAGCATTTTCCCTGGAGTGTTTTCTAACAGGTTGTCAAGTGGTGTTAGGAATGCACCAGAAGTGACAGCGCCTTTCAGCACTTAGAAAGGTTCCCAAGGAAGACATTTCCAAGCTCCAGACACATGGCTCTGTTAAACATTTAGGAGCTGGGATACCCGAATCTGAAGAGTGGCTTTGTGACAGTGAAAGGTCCCTCTCCTCACTTTCCCAGAGCTTTGCTTCCCTTCCATTGCTGCAAGGAATGCGTGTCCAGTCTCTTGAGTGTTAGAGCAGAAGGAATGGGCTACTGGCTTTTTCCTTTGTTTCCACACTATATTCTTCCCACACATCCTTCGTTTTGAATTTTACCTCCAGCAGCAGCAGTGAGCAGTTGGTCCTTTCTTGGGGGCTGTGTGCTGTGGAGCAGGGCTGGATTGAGAGCAGAGCATTCCTGGAGCAGCTGCAGGGCCTCTGAGGCTTGTGACTTTCCAGGTGCAGGAGTTTATAGGATCGTGGAATTACAGGATGGTTTAGGTTGGAAGGGACCTTAAAGCTCATCTTATTCCACCCCCTGCCATAGGCAAGGACACCTTCCATTAGACCAAGTCACTCCAAGACCCATCCAAGCTGGCCTTGGACATTTCCAGGGGAGTTAGGTATTTGCAAATATATGGCCCTTTGCAAGGATGTTTTTTTTCAAACCAGAAAGAGCAGGTTATGTTAAAGGAATATTTTCCTGTATTTTGCCCCCCTAAATGTCCCTAGCTGAAAATAGAAGCACGTTGGGATGAGAAAAACTCTCGATACTACTGGTGGGGCTGCTACTCTTCCATAGATCTCCAGGGTGCACCGAGGAACTCCTTACCATATTTCTGTGTGTGTTAGAAATGCAAAACGTGGGCATAGAAGCATTAAATGACTTGGTGTAGGAGGCTCAGCAGGCCACAGTGTGAGGGAAGAGCTGAGAAAGTTTCTCTCCAGGATCCATTAAGCCGCTGTGAGAGTTTAAATTAAGATCTGTGAAAAGACCCATCACTTTTCTGTTGTCTGGCTATTTTACATTCCTATCCCTCAGTATAATTGAGTTCAGCGTGTCTGTGAAAAGGCACGTATGAACTTGGTCAGTCTTACATGTTTTGTGGAAACAAAAACTTGAAAAATTCTGAGACGCTGAACTTACACTGAAGGCTGTGTGGGCAAGTTTTCCATGCTTGCCTGGCACCACGACAGCTCTTCACTGGGAACAAGATAAAATATGTCCATCTCAATAAGGCTGCAGTCATTGGGGTGATAAAGGACATGGATGGTACAAGATGTTTGCCTGTACAGAGAGCTTGAGGCGGCTGCTCCAGCTCTGGCCAGTGAGGCTAATGATGGTGATGATGGTGATGATGGTGGTGATGATGAGACACCTCATTGTGGTCTGCAGCTTCCTCCCGAGGGACAGGAGAGGGGACGGGCACTGGTCTGTTCGCTCTGGTGACCAATGACAGGATGTGAGTGAACAGCATGAAGTTGTGTCAGGGGAGGGTTAGGGTGGATACCAGGAAAAGTTTTTACACCTAGATGGTGTTCAGGCACTGAACAGGCTCCCCAGAGAATGGGCACAGTTCCAAGGCTGCCAGAGCTCCAGGAGCATTTGGACAATGCTCTCAGGGATGTGCAGGGTGGGGTTGTTGGGGTGTCCTGTGCAATGCCAGGAGTTGGACTTGGTCATCCTTGTGGCTTCCTTCCAACTCAGGAGATTCTATGATTCTATGACCAAGGGGATACTCCTCATGCTCGGTGCTCTCCTGGGCTCAGCAAGTGAGATATGGCTTTTTAGTGCTGCTTTTATGTGACACGAGGTGATTTTGTGAGAATGATTACATTAAGGGTATATTCACTGCTGTGTAGAATCAATGATTTGAAGAACTCTAAAAATCTCGCCTCCAGTTTACTCCATCTGTCTGGTTTGGTGGGGAATCTTGGGGTGTTTTGTGGGTTTGTGGTGGTTTTGTTACTAATTTGAACTTCTTTGAGGTAGTTTCCTAAAATGAATGTACTTAGTCTGTAATTGAAGACTGTGATGACCCACCCTTAAGGGGACGCTCATCACAAAGCCTGAAGGGCTGTTCCACGGCTATCTTCTAGGATTGGTAAGGCTGCCTAACCTGGGGTTCATTGACAAATGCAATACAATCCAAGGGCTTTATCTGGGAGGCAGAAAATACCTACTCTACTCTCCATCCTGCCACAGAGAGTAGGGGGAAACAGGGGAGTGAGAGAAAGCAGTGTGAGGCAGTCTCAGTGGAGGAACTGAATTGGGGAGTACGATTCCTAAACCATGATCTCAGACCAACTGAACATCCTGTTCTCTGCTTAGGGTTCCTGGTGGATTATGATTAATTCACTGGTAAGAATATTTCATTTTAAGAGTGTTTTACAGATTGAAGTGTACAATTGCTAGGTTTTAACAGGATGGGAAATGGTAGGGATAATGGGATGAAAATGCTGTTCGCTTGTTAGAAAGGCAGGACTGAATGCTGCCCCAAGATTAAATTTGCTAGAGCAAAGCTAAATCAAACTCTGCTTGTTCTGCTAATTCTTCGTGCTGTGTTAATTTTGGTTGGCGAAGCTCATTGAGCAAGGGAGCATTAGCGTTTGCTCGCTATTTGGTGACATTGAATAAATAGCAATGGTTCTGGTGCCTCCTGGAAAACCTGCAGAGGGTGGTAGGGCTCTCTGGCAGGGTCTCTGGTGGGCAAGGGGTGGCATCCCTCTTCTTTAGGAAAAATATCATGTCTGTGTAGCAAACATACAGCAAAGAGAGCCATAGAATCCTTGAATGGTCTGGGTTGGAAGGGATGTCAGAGATCATCTTCCAACCCCAATGACCTTCCACTAGAGCAGAAAATATAAGGGGATTTCATACCTGTAAAATAAGTTAGTTTGAAAACTGCCCTAGAGTAAGGAGGTAAGATGGAAGAAGCAAAAAGGGGATGCTGCTGGACTGGTGCTGAGACAGGTTTTAATGCTCACAATGTACTGGGAAGCACAGCCCTTTTAGGGCAGTGGAATCTCTCTGGTCCTCCCCTCCCCTTTTCCTCCTCTCTGAAGGTGATTTTTTAAGGCAGCAGCACTGAAGTGTTTCTCTCCACTCCTGCTGAGGGCCAGCCCAGGACTGAGCCTTCAGGGGATGGCTGGAGCATCCCTCCTCTAGTGGTGCAGGGTGCTGACAAGTCCAGCACTGGAATGAGTAGAATTTACCTGTCTAATTACTGTGTTTATGGATTACAAGAAGTAGGTGAAGCAAAATGCTTTTTAAAAACACAATCAATTGTTCAGTGAATGCTGGGCTCAGAAGGGATTGCAGAAAATACTGAAACACCAGGTTCTTATGACATGCCTAACGTGGTTTTTTTGTGGTTAGACTTTTTTCCGTTCAGAGGGGATCTGGTGTTGTGGAGCTTGTCCAGCTTTTTTCATGCATTGATTTCAGAGTTTCCTTTGGAAAAGGTGTTTTGTTAGGCAAGTCAGAACTATTTTGGTATTTCATCTGCAGTCACAAGCTTATGTGGAGCCTGTGAAGCACTGGTAATTAACGAGGTTAAGGAGCTTCTACTAGAATTTAATCCAATTGCTTGTGACAAGAACTTTTTTTATTTAAGCATCGGTTGTCACGGTGTGGTTATGTCAGGAGATTTTCACCTGTAAAATGCATGCTCTGACCATGATGTTGAGTTTCTTGGGTGTTTTTGCGGCTCTTGGGTTGGGTTCGGTGATTTGAGGTGTTGAGTCCGCTTCGTCCTGCCCTTGCAACTTCAGCAGCTACTGAAGTTCTGAGGTTCAGTAGATGTGAATCCCAGCATTCCTCTGCCATAAGGCTTTGACATCTGCCTTCATCAACTGAGAAAGCAGCAAGCTATGATTGCATCCAGAAAAAAAGCTTGCTCAGCCTTTTCTACTGCCAAATTTAGCCATAAATGTCTGAATTCAACTCCTAATTTTCCATAGATTTTTAGCAGTGACTCAGGCAAATAAGTAAATCTTCCTCAGCCTGTTCCGTAGCTCCTGTTCACTGAATTGTGAGTATCCATGGGGACAAGGATTGCTTTTTGTGCCTTTGGAAAATGAGTTCCCCCGGGAAACCTCCCTGCGCTTCACTAGCACCGCTGACAAATAGCAGGCTGTAACTTCACCAAGCGTGATTTAGTGAAGAAGACTGTTGGCTGGATTCTGATAGGGAATGAAGCTGTAAAATTTTTTTTCCTGATTTGCAAGTTGTCTGATGGCATCTGCTGTTTGTTCACAAACAGGGGGTTTTATTCTTTAGGATTGTTCTAAGTGATAAGTGCTTATAACTGAGTGTACAGGGGGTGGGAATTAAAGGTCCTGGATGCTATTAAACATATATAGCATAGGCAGGATAATACTAAAGACAGAGCTGGTACATGAGGGCAGCCATTTCAGTGATACCTTGAACCCTTCACAATCCCAGTTGCTGCATGTCTGAGCCTGCTTTGGCTCCCAGTTATGTCTCTAGGAGAAATTCTTGATTCTTGATAGTAGATTAGACAAGTTGTAAGGTGAAATGCAAAATGTGATTGTACTAAATGAGTAAGTTTTCCAATTTAAAAACAAAAATAGTTTTGTTTTTCTCCTTCTGGAGTGTGTTATCATTTGTCTTTGTTTCTAAAGGCCTTTGAATTTTTAAAATTTGAAAACTTTTGTAATGTAAATTTTGGAAACTAAAGAGGCAGTGCTGATAATACAGAGTTTACTGAACAAGTTGAGAGAACTGGTAACCTTAGATGGCCTTCTGGTGCCTAAAGGGGCTCCAAGAGAGCTGGAGAGGAACTTTGGGCAAGGGCCTGGAGTGACAGGACAAGGGGGAATGGCTTCCCACTGCCAGAGGACAGGGATAGATGGAATATGGGGTAAGAATTCTTTCCTGTGAGAGTGGTGAAGCCCTGGCACAAGTTGCCCAGAGAAGCTGGGGCTGCCCCTGGATCCCTGGAAGTGTCCAAGGCCAGGTTGGATGGGACTTGGAGCACCCTGGTCTAGTAGAAGGTGTCCCTGCCCATGGCAGGAGTTAAAACAGCATGAGTTTAAGGTCTTTCCAAGCCCAACCCATTTTGTAATTCCATGAAATAATTGTCATATGCAGGTACCAGCTGACACCATCGCAAGTTCACTGTTGAGCAAAGCAATTCTTGGCTTACTCTGTGCAGTATCTGGGGGGCTGATAGCTGTTCCCTCCCAAGTGGTGCATGTCCTGGCAAACTGTAGGGCAGACCAGAACTGTGCTCCTGTCCATAAATCCACGGGAAACCAACAGATAGTTCCACAGGAGACATCTGTCAGTGGCTGATTTCATATCTTGAGGCCACCTCTGATTAGAAGAGTAGTTGCAGTATATGGGCAGAAGTATGTACTTGGCATGCAGATGTGAAAATATAATGATCTGAACAGATGTTCGTTCTGCTGATTTAAGTATTTAATTTCTGTCCCTGGGCTAGCAATACCTCTTTGGTTTTTCTTTCTTCATCACTAATGTGGGTCAGGGATGTTACAGCTTCTTTGTGACAGAGGTGAGTCCTGCCCTCGTTTGCTGACCTAATGCTCCTACTTGCATTACCAGACAGGCCTTCATCTGTTCAAAATGAGACAAAATTAAATAACCATCAGTAAATGCAGCTATGTCAGTTTAAGAATTAAAAACCAAACCAAAACACAAAACCCTAAAGAAAACAGTATTTATAGGCTAGCTGGACATAGAAGTCCTTAGGCCAGGAAGTAGGTAAGATATCCAGGTGTTTAAAGTAGTTTACATTTTTTTAACATTACTGAAAATTCAAGACTTTAAAAGGAGAAAATGAAAAAAATGCAGTGAAACTGCAAAGCAGCACAACTTTTTAGTTGGTGATAGCTGTACTCCAGACCGTGCTCCTACATGTTTCTACGCATTGAATGTGAAAAATTTGTGTGGCCTTATTTGGAAGAACCCCTTTCTTCATGGTGGGGGGATGGAGTTGATTCCCAAATCTGTTCTCCTCTCACAAGGAATTAGGCAAGAAACTTAACCTTCTTTGTTAATCTTGGAAATCTTCTGAAGGCTCAGGTGAAAGCCAGTCTCCTGCTTGTATAATTTTCAGAGCTTTAGTCAGAGCCCATATGTTTCAGCCTGGAGGAAATGATGCTTGGGGATGACTAACTGAACATGTTCCTGCTGTCAATTTGGGTGCCATTCCAGAAATTTAGTTTGTAAGTTTTGCCTTTCCTTTTGTTAACACATTTACTTACTAATTCCTGTCTTTGCTGTTGTTCCCCACTAAGGGACTTAATGAAGTGATAAATTTTATATTAACAGAAAGAGGCATTTTTTTGCCCTGCCTGTGATGAGTAGGGAGAAGCAGAGAACATACATGTGTTGAATTAGCAGAAATTTGATTATAGATAAGATGTTCACTTCTTTGTACCTTCGGCTGCAAACATCACGTTAATCCAGTTTGAATGGGTGTGGAATTTACCAAGAATGGGGCTGTAAAGTGCTAATTGGAATTTTGTGGAATCACAGAATAGTTTGAGTTGGAAGGGACCTTAAAGCCCATCCAGTTCTACCCCTGCCATGGGAAGGGACACCTTCCACTCTCCCAGGTTGCTCCAAGCCCTGTCCAACCTGGCCTTGGACACTTCCAGGGATGGGGCAGCCACAGCTTCTCTGGGAGCCTATTCCAGGGCCTCACCACCCTCACAGGCAAGAATTTCTTCCCCATATTCAATCTAAATCTACCCTACTTCAGGTCCTTTAGAATTATTTATTCTTTGAAAAAAGATTTGAATGGCTTTGAGTGGTTTGCTGCTAAAAACTGACCAGGCAGTTTTAACCTGATTTGAAACAGGAAAACCAGGAGAAGGATGAAGTAAAGGTAACTCACAATGTAGAACCTCTTCTCACTGCTGTTTTAACACCTGTCTGCCAGATTCCCTGTCATAGTGAGGAATATCTTGTACAACCCCAGCCCACTTAATGATATTTACCTATAGGAGAGGTGAATGAGGGGCTCAAGCCCTCTGGGCTGTGTGTGAAATGATGGTCTCTGTGACTGGGGTGCTGTGCCTGAAGTGCATTGAGAACACCCAATGTGGGTTGTGCCTGCAGGAGCACTTTGTAAGCCCAGAAGCTCTGATCAGAAAACATCAAAGTCTCAGCAGAGGGTTAAGACTATTCTTTGTGGTTTATTAAGATGGAGAAACAAGTGAAATGTACAGATTCTTTCCTAGCAGTAACTCAAAACAGGCAGCTGTCTTGTGTTTTGCTTGGTTCTGTTTATCTCCAGTTTATCTGGCACAGCTGGACCAGCTCAGTGCAATTGCTGTGGCCTTCAGAAGTTTGGATTTTATTTTACTTTAATGTTGAGTAGTGGGCTTGAGCAGCTTTCAGTTCTTTAAAATGGAATTACAGTGTCACCTCTAGAGGCTGGACTCTGTGTCCCAGCAAGGAGAGAAATAGCCAAGAGGTGTGAATGCCTTAAAATGAGAGGAAGTGTGGTGCTACCTGCAAGCTGATACTGGTAGCACCTGAATCACACTGAGAAGAATGTTTTCTGAGTTTCAAGGCTCATGCTTGGAAAAAGGCCAGGATGGCAGTAGTGCCCTGAATGCAGTGTAGCAGACAGAGCAGTGAGGTGGTTTGTTGTCACTCTGTGTGATACTGCTGTTGCATTGGAAAACCATGGAGGACCAGGGCTGTTGTGTGTAACTTGGCATCCCTGATCTTCCTGTCCAGCAGTTGAAAACATCTGCTGTATCAGAGAGCATGGAGGTTGTGTGACTCCTTGGATGAATCTGGAAACTCACTTTATTCCTCCAAATTTCAATAAATTTGAGCTACGCACATGATGCCTTAAATCCGGTTGAGTGGATTTAAGTCAGGATTTACAGGGCTTGAAGCAACCTGGTCTAGTGGAAGGTGTCCCTGTATATGGCAGGGAGTTGGAACCATATGATCTTTAGGGTCCCTTACAACCCAAACTATTCCATGAGTCTATGATTACCTTTCTTTGCCATGATCTTTCCAAAGAATCCTGTTCCCCATCTTAAAATATAATGCCTGGAGGTTGTTTCAGGCTTACACCCTTAGCTTCAGGATGAGGACATTTCGCCTTGTATGTATTATATGATGGGGAATAAGTGTCTGTGACCCCAGTGCAGGTTTCTTGGGTTTGGATTTAACTGTGAGTGAGTCATGCAGTTAAACAGGTGTTTCTGCTGCTTCAGAGCAGAAAATACTTCAACCCTTAAGCCTTTTCAGAATCAGCTTATGTTTTTGCCAGTGACTCATGTCAGGTTCAGCCTGGAGGAATTTAGACGAGGTTGATTGAGCCCTGCTGGCACCAGAGACCCCTCCCGTGGTGGAGACTGCAGCCGCAGGAGTGGCTGCTCTGCCCTGGCCCTCACCTTTCCTCTCCAGCTGGAAAACAATGCTCAGTAGTCATTCTGATGAAAGAAATCCAGATTTTTTTCTACTGTAATTACAAATAAAACACACATTTGTCTTCCAGAATCACTTTGTTGCAGTTGCCCAAATGATCATCGTTCGTAATATGTAGAATATGCTGAATATGGTTGTCTGCTGGAGGATATTTTTAAGAGTTATCAGTACAGTAGCAGTGGAAAAGTTCTCATAGTGCTCAGAAATCTGGAAATGAGAGTCAAGGACTATGGTATTACTTCTTTTTTTTTTTTTTTAATTGAAAGTTTTTTGCAAATCTGCTGAATCTGTGCGGCCACCTTTCCTTTTCTCTGCCAGCTCCTGCTCTGCTCTTCCTGCCTTGCACAGGGACTTGCTCCTTCTCCTCTCTAACAGCAGTGTGTATGATTTATTCTACGGCTTCTAAATTAGAAGGAAACTCAGCAGTAGGGAAGAAGTGATGGATTTGAAACCAGGCCCTTCTTGCCTGACTCGTTAGACAGCCTGCTTTTTGTTTTTTTCCCTTTGGTTTGTTTTTTTTTTTTTTTTACTTAGGCAAAATGCAGCTGGTACAGAGCAGCAGAGATGCGGCCTGGCTTGGCTGTTGGGCGTTCTGTGTGCCACTGTCCCTGTGAGGCATGGGGTGCTCCTGGCTGCCCTGGGGACCCAGACCCAGTCACCACAGGGCACCCTGCACTGCCCAGCCTGAGGGCTGCTGCTGCTTGGGCAGTGTTTGCTCTGACGCTGCTCCATGAATCACAAAGGGAACAGAGAACCCCCTCAACAGCCCCAGTACCTCACACATACACATAGCGCTGTGGGCAGGGTTTTGGCATCCACCAAGAGCCAAATCATGTTTTCAGCCCTGTGTTTCCTCTGATGAAGTCTCTGTGTGAAGCTGACTTGTTTGTAGCCGTGGGAATTCTCGTTCTCATCTTGAGCGGTCTGGGATTGTGGGTGAGGGCAGGCTGTGAAAATGGCAGTCGCTGATCCTTTTGCATCTTGTCTACAAGTCAGCTGGGTTCCCATTTAATTCACTCTGTGTACATAAGAGTACAGCTCATACAGACGTGCCTAAGTGACCTGAGAAAAGCAAGATGTCTGAGGTTAAAATATGAACTAATTAATCTGGATTTGGTGAATTGTTGGCTCTCTGAGTAAGAGCATCTTCTAAAGATCCCAAAAGCTCCATTTCTAGGGCAGGGGTGGGCAGATCTTTGGCCAAGGGGGGCAAACCAGGCAGTCATGATGGTGGGACTGGGCTGGAACTTCCCTGCTGCTCTGTTTCATCACCTAAAGAGGTCGGAGCGAGTATCTCCATGTGCTAGTGACATCCAGGCTCAGCCTAGGAGCTTCTGCTGAGCTGTGGGAGGGGCAGAGGGGCTTTGTATGCGCTTGGCAGGGTCATGTCACAGACGGAGCTTATGGGAAATGCCCTGAATATTCTCGAGGAAAACCAGAGTAGTGGAACATGACATTTTCACATTTCTAATCTTAAGTATTTCCATGCATATGCAGCCTATGGAAAAAGCTCAAGGTCAGCTGGAAATACTTCCTTTACCAAAAAGGAAGAGAAAAGTCTGTAAAATTAAGCAGAATAACTAACACATAGACTAATGGATGTGTTTGGGTTTTTTGGAAGGTGGTATGGTTTTAATTTATCCTGAGGTAAACAAGATGGACTGTAGAGCCCAGTGTGGTGAGCAGGGACCTCAGCTGGTCTGTGCCAGAGCATCCCAGGAGCAGCTGCCAGCAGTGGGAGCTGTCCTGGCTGTGAGTACATTCGTACCTGGAAATGACATTCTGTGGATATTAATCCCTTGGATAATGAGCCTCACAACACCCAAACATGAAGAAATAACTGAAGGTTGATCTATCATGCCGTGGGTGTGTTCATGGTGCCTGAAATATTAGTACTGTCATGAGCATGGCATAGCACAGGCATCTCTTTGTCTTCTTGATACTGGATTTAGGCCAAATGCCCTAGTTCATACATACTGCTGGTCTCTTACATAAAACATTTTATAATTGCTCTTGACACAAGCATAAAATAAATCTAAAATTCTGGATACCCTGGCAATGCAGATGGCCTTTATTTTTGTCCCTCACTAATAATAATGTCTCATTTTGGCTTATAGGACAGAAAACTCACAAAAGTAGAGAGGCAGAGATTTAAAGAGGAAGCAGAAATGTTGAAAGGTCTACAGCACCCAAACATCGTGAGGTTTTATGACTTCTGGGAATCCTGTGCAAAAGGCAAAAGATGCATCGTTCTGGTTACTGAGCTGATGACCTCTGGAACGCTGAAGACGTAAGTACTCAGCTCCCAGCGAGGGGGCTAAGAATAGTAGCAGAAATTTATAGCAAAATCCTACTTCCATATGCTGAAAAAAACCATCTCTAGATAAATGCAAAAAATGGAGCTGTTCTCTGGTGTCTGTCATTTGTCCCTGCATTTGAACCTCAGTAATTTGACAGGCAGAATTTTGGCCTCCATCTCTTTCTGCCTGCTTCTCTGCTTCGGTTATGCAGCTTGAAGCTGTTCTCTGGTGTGTTTCATCTTCCGCCTGTGACGTTTGGATTTGTCAGGGTGTGTTTTGTGCTTGCTTTTGTGCTTGTATTTGCATGTTTTGTTAGCGAATTCAAATGAAATAGCGCTGGAGTGGTAGAATCTCTTTCGGAAGATGCTCTAGGTTATCTCCTAAACAATATTAATTAATAGCTTCTGGTACTGACAGTCTTGTTAAGGTTGATATAAAGCAGTTGGCATGAATTCTGGAACAGATTTTCAGCCCCAATGGGAGCAGTTCTCAGCCAGTGTGCTCCTCTGCCAATGCATTAGCAGGCCCTGTATCTTCCTCAAATGTCACCTCCCAATCAGTGTGTCAGGTAAATGGAAAGAAATACAGGTGCATGATACAGAGGTCAAAGTCTTGTGGTTAAAATTAAATTTCAGTATTCTTCTGTTTTGAATATATGAATATTTTCCAAAGCTATTCTGTGCATGAAATGAATTGCTGAACTGTTAGACTTGAAAATATTTGGTTGTATTTGCAGCAAAAATGCTTATTATCATCTTCCCTAAAAATGAATGCTCTAATTCCTGCTTTGAAAAGATCTATTTCTTTCAGTTTGGGGATATTTCTGTGCTGTGTGGCATCTAATAAGGGGCTTTTATCCATAATGGAGTTTCAGCTGTTAAAGCCCCTCGAATCTCTAATAAAATGTTTTGACTTCCTTTATATCCGCTTGTGTGTATGTTGTGCTCTAGGTATCTGAAGAGATTTAAAGTGATGAAACCTAAAGTCCTGCGAAGTTGGTGTCGGCAAATCCTGAAGGGTCTTCTTTTCTTGCACACAAGAACTCCACCAATAATTCACAGAGACTTGAAATGTGACAATATTTTTATTACTGGACCAACTGGATCTGTGAAAATAGGAGACTTGGGTCTGGCAACACTCAAGAGAGCTTCATTTGCCAAAAGTGTAATAGGTAATGCTCCTGTTCTCCTTGGCTTCCCTCGGTCAGTATCATGGTTGTCTGTTTAACATCTTCCTTTCCCATTTTGCATTAGTGGTTTTTAAGTTGCAGATTGGTAGTAGAGGTTAAAGTGGATTTGGGACTGTTACCTTTATACCACTATAAAAATGGGAATCAGTAGGTAATTGTATCATAACTTCCTCTTCTCCTTTGTCCTGTATCACAATGGTAAAACAATTTTTTCTTGGCTCTTTAAATGGAACATTCCTTGATATCCATAAATCCTTCTCTGTCCTACACTAGGAGCAGCAAGGGTTCAGCAGCTTGTGTGCCTCCTTTGAGAAAAGGCTCAGTGCCTGATTAGAGGGAGAATCAAAAGCACACGGAAGAGGAAGGATACCCTGTGCTCTCCCTAGCAAGAGAGTGCAGCAGTAGCTTGGGAAAGCCCTGGGATACATTCTGCCTCCAGTAATGTTGGGATGGGGTTGGCTGTGGATCCTGAAGGGAGAGATCATGGTGGTGATCTCCTCTCCAGGCAGATTGTGGGGAGCTGGAACATCATATCTCAGTGCTGATGCATTGACAGAATAGGCTGCAGCACTGGCCTTGCTTCCATGCTGGTCTGGCAGGGTCTGCTGAAACCAAGGCTTCAAGTTACTAAAAAGAAAATCAGTATGTACAAAATTTAAAGAAATTTTCACTTCAATTCCTTTCAGTACCTAAAAGAGCCTACAAGAAGGCAGGAGCAGGACATTTTGGAGGGGCTTGCAGTGATAGGACAGGGGGAACAGCCTTAAACTGAAGGAGGGCAGGTTTAGATTAGATACTAGGAAGAAATTGTTTCCTTTAAGGGTGGTGAGGCCCTGACACAGGTTGCCCAGAGAAGCTGTGGCTGCCGCCTCCCTGGAAGTGTCCAAGGCCAGGCTGGACAGGGCTTAGAGCACCCTGGCATAGTGGAGGGGGCGGAACTGGATGAACTCTCAGGTCCCTTCCAATCCAAACCATCCTGTGATTCTGTGATTGTAAGATATGCCATATCCAATGCCCTGAGGTGGTGCCCACATGAGGTGTGTAAGAACTGGGGTTTGCTTGAACTGAGGGAACATTTTCCAAGGGACTGTTGAAGGATATTTCTCCCTTGCAAAAGTTCTGCTTAAGTGTTTTGGTTCCAAATGGAATGTTTTTCTGAATTCTCAAGCAGTTTGTCTTTTTCACCCAAGATTCTGTAGCCAATCTCCTTTGTTCAGACCTGTAGCTGAAGGCTCTGGGAAGCTGCTGCAAATTCCAGAGGAGTGTGGCTGGGAGGAGGAATTACCATGCATGCAGTCATATTTCAGCTTACAGTATAAATGGAGATTAGACTCTGGGCAATAAAAGTTGGCAAACTGATAGTGGCAACCACAGGTCCCTGACTAGGTGTGAAAATAGCACCTGATCTTTCAGGCAGTACTTGCTTAAATACTTATTTTAGCATCTCAGATTTTCAGATACTGTAATTCTTGTTTAATTCTTTTCACCTACTTGCACAAAAGTATCATCCACGATACTTAGTATACAGAGCCCAGTATCACTGAAGTCAAAACGGTAGAAATTCCAGATATGTGTTTGGCTGCTGTGAGTCTGCTTAACCTTTTTGATTTTAATGCAGTCATGTTGGTTTATATTTGTTAAGTTTCTCCAGTTTTTAACTTATAGTAATGGGTGGTCTTTTTTTCTGTTGAGGGTCAGTATTTCTTCAGGTAATTTTTTTGCAGGATAACAATTGTCCATGGGACATAATTTAATAATATCAATAATAACAATACTGGGAATAATAATATTGGGAATAATTCCAGAAATACCAATATGAGGAATAATATGAGTAATATCAGTACTGGGAATAATATCAATAGTACCAATACAAGGAATAATATCAGTAATACCAGTATTGGTAAGAATATTAGTAATACCAGTACAGGTTTTTGTAAATCAGTTGTGAACACAGCATCGTCAAAGTACACTCATGTCTAAAAGGAATGTGATACTGGAAGGGCTGCAGAATGCTGGCAAAGTGGCTGCATTCATTTTGGCAATAAAACAGAGCTTATAATTTTCATGAGTAGCACTGCTCCAAGGAGAGAATTAGGAAGGCTTGGAAACTCTGGTGATGAATAATTCTGCCCCCTCTGCAGAGGCAGTAGCTTTAAAGGCATATTAGTAGCTGCAATTTTACATTGGCTTGAAGGGATGAAGTCAGCATGGCTGAGATCCAGTTCCTGCCTTGCTGCATCCATGCCGTTGCTGGTGCTGGCCTGACCTTGCAGTGTCTGCAGGAGCTGAGCCAGGGCAAACCTCCTCCTGCCAGGAGCAGCTGAGTGACGCTGAATAGCTTTACATTTAGGTGGTCTGTTTTGTAGAAAGATGCTGGTAGGTATTCCTTCCCACCTCAAGGAACAGGGGGAAATGTCATTTTTGTGCTTTTTTAGAATGGTGCCTTTTGCTTCTTTAGACTATTGCTACCTGTTTTTCAGATTTAAGTGCTCTGTATTTCATGAGATTCACTCCTGATGCTGACTTGTGTTCCTTCTTAAAGCAAGGCAGCTCCAAAATCATTCCTTGTGGCAGCTATTAACCCTTTCTGAGCAGCAGCCTCTGCCTGGGTCTCAGCTGGGACAAACACCCAGAGAGAGGGACTATGCTGAGCTACCATGACGCAGGTCTGACTGATTTGCTACGGCTAGAGGAATGAGTGTCTTTGAGGTGGAAGGAACATAAACAAGGGAAGAAATCAATCTTGAATTTTGCAAAATTAATTTTACAGAAATGTTTGTTTGTGATTCAGGCTGAGTCTACTTCAGAAAAATGTGCTAAAGCAGACCCTAATTTTGAGGGTTGTCCTTTATGTTGTCATTGAAAAAGGTTTAGGAGAAGCCAGAGAATTCTAGAATCCTAGAATGGTTTGGATTGGAAAGGACCTTAAAGATCATCTTGTCTGCCATGGATTGGGACACCTTCTACTAGACCATGTTGCTCCAAGCTCTGTCCAGCCTGGCCTGGGACACTTCCAGGGATGGGGCTTCCACAGTCTTTTTTAGGGAATCACTTGGGTGATGGCTTGCAACTGGAGGAGAGATTTTAATTAGATATTAAGAAGAAATATGTTACTATGAAGTTGGTGATGCCCTGGCACAGGTTGCCCAGTGAAGCTGTGACTGTCCCTGGATCCCTGGAAGTGTCCAAGGCCAGGCTCGATGGGGCTTGGAACACCCTGGGATAGTGGAAGGTGTCCCTGTCCATGGCAAGGAATGGATGAGATGCTATTTAAGGTACCTTTCAATCCAAACCATCCTGGGATTGGATGACAGAACTGTTTTTTCTGATTATATGTTACTTTAATTACAGTTGTACTTTTTCTACTGATCAGAGATGTCATAACAAAGCACTGATGGGATCTGCCAGACTGCCAGGGCTGGGGGCAATTTGGATGCTGAGGCTGGACAGCCAGAGTTTATCTGGGTCTTTCTCATGGTCCAAGACCTGCCACTCTCCTTTTGGCATCCTGACAGCTTGCTGCTCCTGTCCCTTGACACACAACTGCGTAGATCTCTCTTTTTTCATCTTTTCTACATGTAAAAAGGAAATAAACTAGTCATTACACCTAAGAATGAATTACAGTATGAGATACAGTTCCTGGAATAAATTACCCAAGTGTTAATAGTTTTCTGTTTTGCTTTATAAGCCCACCATTTTCAGAGTAGTTTCCTGAGCAAATGTTGCAGGTGTTGAAAATTGCTGCTTGTCCCCAAGCTGCAGCTCTCAGTGCCTCACTTCATATTTACCCAGTTGCATTAGATTCCTGACACCCTAATCCCTGTTGAGTAGGACCTTATTCTGTGAGTAGCCTCATTGATTTGTCCCACTAAACCAGTGACAGAATTAGGTTTGATGTTTTGTGCATGACTCTGTAGGTGATTTGTGATACTACTGGCTTTCAAAGTGCTGTCTATCTGCTGGTGGTTGCTCTGTATCTCTCAAGGAAACAAAAAAGTGCAAATTTGCGCTGGTAAAAACAAGAGTGAAGGTTCTTGTTTCTACTCCCCTTTTCACCTCCCTAGACCTGTACACGTCCCTCTCTTCAACCAGACAGAAACCATTCTATCACTTCCAGTATGGGCAGGGAATGAGCCATAGCTCATTTTCTTGTTGGTTTTTGAA
Organism: Dasyornis broadbenti; assembly: GCA_013397935.1. Classification (NCBI taxonomy): domain Eukaryota; kingdom Metazoa; phylum Chordata; class Aves; order Passeriformes; family Dasyornithidae; genus Dasyornis; species Dasyornis broadbenti. The sequence goes on along the minus strand of VZRN01001470.1, from coordinate 500,089 downwards.
ATTTTTCATACTTTTTCTTCCCCCTGTCCCCAACTCTACTTTCCCCCTTTGGATTATTACCAGCAAGCCACGGGCATGGAAGTGCGTGTGTTGACCTTGGATTTCTTCCCTAGGGGGGTGCTTGAGCTCTTTTGAAATAATCTTGCGTGCACCTATACACAGTTGTACTGGGCACACTTCATGCAGGTGAAAAAGCTTGTGGTTAAAGCCATTTCATTGTCCTGTAGAAAATCAGTATTGTCTTTGTACATGTCTGTGTAGGTACACCAGAATTCATGGCCCCAGAAATGTATGAGGAACACTATGATGAATCTGTGGATGTCTACGCGTTTGGAATGTGCATGCTGGAAATGGCTACCTCAGAATACCCTTACTCAGAATGCCAGAATGCTGCTCAAATCTATCGAAAAGTAACCTGTGTGAGTACACATCCTTAATTTATATTGGATCTTGTCATTTGAAGGTTTAAAAGCATATTTTGATGAGGTGTCAGTACTGCTGAGTGTATACTGTGTTGTAGAAGTTGAGGTATCTGAACTGTGGGTTACACAAACTTGTTTCAGGCTTATGTGTAAGCTTAAAATTGTACACTTGGATTGTGTTTGACTGGACGCAGTTACGTTAAATATTTTCAGTAATCTTTGTCACTGATTTTATCTCCACTGGCCACAAATGCATAAAACTTGGGAAAAATGAGCAGGGAAACGTCTTTGCTCTAGTCTCGCTTTCTAAAAGGAATTTTCAGACTGGATCAAGTTGGTATTCACAGCTTCTCTGGGCAACCTGCTCCAGCACCTTGCTGCCCTCAGAGTAACACATTTCTTCTTAATACCTAATCTAAATTTCCCCTTCTCCCATTGGAAGCCATCACCCAAGTCCACAAAGAAATTTTGGAAGCCCCGTCCCTGGAAGTGTCCAAGACTAGTTTAGATGGGGCTTGGAGTAACCTGGTGTAGTGGAAGGTGTCCCTGTCCTTGGCAGGCAGAGGATGAGACGAACTTGAAGGTCTGTTCCAATCCAGACCGTTCCGGGATTCTGTGATCTATGAAGTTTCCCACAAAGCTGAAAGGACTAACTTTTAGGTTGCAGCTTAAATGCTTATTTATACAGTGGAGGGTGATTTGGATTTCCAGCACAGATTCCCTATGTTTGTATGTGTAACAAATTCTGTGAAGGTGCAAAAGGGAAAAGATGGCAATATCTAGTTTTGGAGTCAGCCAGAGGAGCTTTAGGTCTGCATTTGGGTACTCTGCAAGGTCTGGTATACTCAGGCAGAAACCAGGATAATGGGTTTGCTGCATTGTCAGTGAGGTTAGACTGGAGAAGTCCATCTAAAGTAACGTCTGCACTGGTTAAAATCCTCTCTTCAACAGTCTCACCCCAGATGATAAATATGTTTGTCTACATGAGCTGTGCTGCGAATATCTGAGAAAACTCCTGAGTCTGTAAGATGGTCTTGCATTGCACATCACTGACTGCAGAGAAACGGGACTTGCCAAAGGCTTTGGCAGTAATGGTTATGCTGTGTTCTACTTGGTTGAGTGAAACCAAGAGGTGCAGGAGATTTTCTTCAAGATAGAGACTGGTTTGGCAATAACTTGTTGATTTTGAAAGGTATTTGAGACCACTTGCCTTCCCCAAGAGGTTAGGAAATTGGGCTAGTACAAATATTTTCTGCTGAGAGTGCTGAAACATGAGCAGAGGTTGCCCAGAGAGGTGGTGGATGCCCCATCCTGGAAACATTCAAGGCCAGGTAGCATTGGGCTCTGAGCAACCTCATGAAGTGGAAGAGATCCTTGCTCATTCCAGGGGGTTGGGATTGGACTGGATGGCCGTTAAAGGTCCCTTCAAACCCAAACCATTCTATGCATCTATGAAATGTGGTTCTGTGAAATCCTGCCTGCAGCAAACGCTGCTCAGAATTGCATGTTCTGATTTGCTGTGTGCAGCTCCCTCACATGGGGTGTAAAGATGGTATCATCAGATACCAAGCAGGTGTGCCAGATGCTGGGTTTATGTGCAATGTACTTTTTATAGGTATAGTTTGTATTGTTCAGTATCTGTCTTATCCTGCCACTGAAGACTGGGATCCTGGGAAGTTGATACTCTTGTAGCTTGCTATGCTGGCCTGCTGTGGTGGTGCTGACCTGGAGGGAAACGGAGAACTCAAACTGCTCAGGGAGGGGTGTCTGTGTTTAAAAGTTGAAGTCACGATCATCAGACACAGGGGAATGTCCCTTCTGGAAATGAGGGAGATGACATGACTTTCTGAAAGCAGGAAACCTCATTCAATGATGGGGGAAGCAGCTTTATCCCATTTTTGTGTAAACTGTGCAAGCTGACATTTGTAACTTTGTAAAGCTGAATCTTTCCCAATGGGCTGATGCTTGGTAGCTTAACTCTTCTTAAAATGTTGCTTTCAACCCAGAACCACTCAGAAATAATTTTAAAGCTCACGAAAGGCCTCAGAAAGTGCTCAGCAGTATGGTTATCTTCATCCTGTGGCTGGAGCAGCTCTCTCAGCATTGCAGGGTGGTGAGTGTGTGCAGTCATGGATCTGCTGGCTGCTGACCATACTCTGCACCATGGGCTGGCTGAAAACCATGCTGCAGCTTCTCAGAGACATGGAATGGGTTTGATGGCTCAGGGGAGTTCCTTGCCTTTATCCTTTATCCTTGTTATTCAATGTTGCATGGAGCAACCTGGTCTAGTGGAGGGTGTCCCCGCCCATTACAGGAAGGATGGAATATGATCTTTAAGTGCTTTCCAACCCAAACCATTCCGTGATTCTGTGATCCTAGAGCCACATTTTTATTCCATGTTGTTATTCTGTGGTGCTTTATCACAGTGTTTATTGCCTTTGGCACAAGGGATGTTGGCTCTGTTTTGGTATGTAGACCTTCAGATATGGCCTAAATGCTACCAGTGTGGGCAGCTTAGGGGACAGCTCCTTGGACTCTTGAGCTTCACAGAGTGGCTACAAGAGGCTATTCTAATTTTAGGTTCTATAGCCTCATCTCCTGCATGTGAGACCAGTCACCATGGGAGCTGCTGTCATGATTAGGTGGTGTTACTCGGAACATGTGTGTGCATCTGGAGTCACGGAGAACATCAATCTCTTCATTGCTCCGTGTACCCAGAGAAGCTCTGTGTATACCTCTTAGTCGTCTGGAATACTGGTAATTAAGACTTTGCAAGGCTCCTAAGCCTCATTTATCAAAGCAATGTCCAAGATGGCAAAGAATAATGATTAATCAGATGATTCCTAATTACATGTTATATTTCAATTTGCAGACTTAAGTAGCCATTTTTTAAAAACACTGATGGAAGCGTGAGCGAACTCGTTTTCTATGGCAGTAACCTTTACACAGCTTAGGTTTAGTTAGTAAATTAGTATAATTTTGTAAAACTGGCTTTATATTGGCAGCTTTAGAGAGACGAGAGATGATGTTTATCCTGTAGAACAAGTAATGGTGGAGAAGATGTTGAAAGGTCATTGTAAGTGGTATTTTTGAAGCAGAACTGTCTGCAGGGAAAGCTGAAACAAAAAACGTAAGGTACCAGCATGGAGAGTGCGTGGTTTTCATCTGAATTTGGGGTCGTAGCAGTGGGAGCAAAGGCAGCAGGATTCCTTAAATGGCAAAACGGGCATTACTGTTTTTCCAATGAAAGGGTTAACCATCTCCCTCTGGAGTGGAGAAAGCCCTGTCAAATGCCATGAGCTGTACAACTGTCAGGCAGGAAGGAGGAGCAGGGGGTGGACCTCTGGGGTGAGGGTGCAGGAGGAGCCTCATGTCCTGGGGGAGATCCTCTGTCCCAGGAGGAACCTTCTGGTGGGCTCAGCAGCTTCTTTAGAGGACCTGCATCTGCAGGAGAGCTGATGACAGCAAGGGACCCTGCTCCGAGCAGCGTGAGTTGCCTGCGGGGTCTGAGGGACGCAACAGCCGAGGAGGAGAAGGAGGAGGTGCAGAAGTTCAGGGTGTGGGGTCCTGAGCCAGCATGATGCGGTGGGGTCAGCCCTAACTAGAGCAGTGACCACATATAGACAAAATAACTCTAAAATCATTTGGATGAAGAGTTAGGGTTATGTGGCAGCTTGTGCGAGTTTTAGGGCTTATATACTGAAACACAGTAAAAAATGGAGTGTAGACTAAATCCAGGAGGCTGAACTAGACGGTTTTCTTCCAGTATTTGATTAGTTTGGGGGCTCTCACTAGAGCATAAAGTGGCTCTGACCTTCTTGGATAGAGAGGATGCAGAGCCCCTAAATGCTGCAGCTTCTCAGTGAGAAATTTACTTATTTTTTTATGAAGCTGGGGTTTTTTTTGCACCAGAAATATAAATACTATTTTTCGTGTTTTAAATTGAGGGTCAGTGCTTTGTAAAAATGTGTTTGCTGTGTCTGGCTGCCTGATGCCTTTATTTGAAAAGTATAAAATAAAATAACTTTCTTTTCCTGCCTTGGGCTCAGCATTGCAGTGGCAACCACCAGAGGTGTTGATAGCGTCCACAGGGGTTGGAATTCCTGGCTCAAGTTTGTATCAAGGAGCAACAACCAACAAATCTTTAGACTTCTGTTGGATCCCACTGAGCTGACATTCCCTCTGCTGCCCAGCACGGGCAGGCCATGATTTGGCGTTTGCCACTATCATATCTTTTTCAATAGTTTCTCCTCTGTGTCCTAATACAAGCCCTTGCCTGCTACTGGGTCATAAGATACACCTTAAGTCCTGGCTGTCTAAGTCACACACATTGGTAGTCCTTACTGGTGTAGAAAATGCAAACATCACCTTTCTGAGACATTATTATTTCAGCATATGTCACATTCTGCATGTCTTTAGTGTAAGGTTATTATACTTAATTTATTTCTGTGACCTTTTATTCTGCCTGACCATATTCTCATGTCTTAATTGCTGCTTTAGTTTTTGCATTCTTGTTTTCCCACGTGTGCTTGTATGTTTGTAGTTGTCCAGGATAAGGTGGTGGTCATGTTTGGAAATGTGCAGAGGGGCTCACCTCTCTGCCAGACAAGACGTGCTTGTTCTGACTTGTCACCTCTCTGCCCTTTCAGCCTGAATGATGGAGTATAAACATTAAAAAAAGGAATATGTACCATAAATAGAAAATACATCTTTCCCAAGCAGTGAGGCCAAGCCACATTTACCACAGTTCACTTTGAAGTGGTTTCCTGGTCAGCATATTTGCAGTGCCCTTCGTTCTGATGCCATAATCTCATTTTTCATGCATAACTTGATGGTTTTTCTTACTCAGATTTTTTTTGTGTTTAATCATTCTGCCAAGTGATTTTGATGTAGACAATAGTGATGAAACATTGGAATCTGTGACCTTCCCAGGCAGCTTCAGCCCAGTGTTTTCTTAGGGACGCACTTCAGAATGCACAGCAGAGCAGCTGCATCTCCAGGGAGTTCTGGCTATCTCCTTGGATTTAGCGGTACAAACCTGTGCTTCAGAACAACCCACCCTGTTATAGTGTTCTGGTTTGCATTTAAAGCTTTCATATTGTTTGTTTTCATCAGCGTATTGAAGGTTTTCTCTGCGTTCACAGGCTGTATGCCATATTGCACACACAGACAGAATAAACTGGCTGTGGCACAATGACAGCAGGCAAATAATGCTGTGAATGTCATTGCATGGACTTCTTGTGGCTTTTGGAGATCTTCTTAGATCTGCAGGTAATCCTCTTAGCTTCGCATTAAGATGGAGCACCATTCTGGAGTGAAACAGAGATGAGTTTATAATTGCACACAGTGATGTCATGGAACAAAATCCTGGTAAAACTGAGAGCTTTACCTTCATTTCAGTGACTTCAGAGAGTGTGTTCCAGGGTGCAGTTTCAGCTGGAAACACGGCTTCAGCTTTTTTGGTAGAAGGTTTTTTCCTTTTTTAGGAATGACAGGAGCCTGAAGACCTACCTTCAGGTGAGAGGTGGAGTGGTAGCCCAGAGGAAGCTGTCTCTGGGGTGGAAAGGCACCTTCTAGGGCCCAGGAAAGCCTCTAGAAAACTTACTGACTGACGTGAGTCAGACGTCCTGTTGACTTGTGTGGCATTCACTGTGTACCTTACAAAGCATCACGTGCTGCTCTTCCAAAGGGTGCTCTGCTGATGGAAAATGGCAAGTGGCTGTTTTTAGACCTCTGCAAAACAAGCAGCACATTTTTTCCCTCAGCATGAAGGATACAACTTGAATGTCTATATGTGCCTGGCTGCAGACTCAGCTGCCTTGTGCTGGAGGGCAGTGGATCACAAATCTAGTCGCTTCAGAAAGAAGAGAATGGGAATAAGTGGTGGTGAGGGAGTCAGAATAAATCATCCTGTTTGAGATAAAAATTCTCAAAAGGGAAATTATTTGAGCTCTCATTTTGCTCTTGGTTTATATATGTATATATATATATAAACATTTAAAGA
>VZRN01001470.1:450589-493613 GCA_013397935.1 Dasyornis broadbenti | reverse complement strand
TATATATATAAACATTTAAAGAACTTGTATGATCCTTATGCCTCTTATGCCACCCAGCCAGTCCTGCCTTTCACATGTGGTGGCATTGAGTTTATTTTAATTTATAAGAGGCTGTAACAGCTTTCAAACCATCATGGATAATTTCTTAGCTAATGGACTTTGAATTTTGGTGTCATGTTTCCTTGGGAGTGCTCAGGGAGGACAGATGGCTTTTGTTTAACTGAATGAGATGAGTCCTTTGATGGCAAATATAAGCCCCCTTCATTGTTGGGAGGCATCGTCTGCAGGGAGGGTTTGCAGCATCCCAGTGAGATGGCCTTGGAGAGTTTAATGAAGAGTAAGGAACAAAAGCATCCTGTAGCATAGAGACAGGGAGAAAACACTTTGACAAAGCAGCTCTGTTCAGTACTTCACTCACCATGTTTTGTCCTTGTTTGTTTTGGTCATATATTCATAGCTTAGCTGTTCAGCATCTATTCATAGCTTAGCTGTTCCGCAGATTAACACAATGAATGTTTGGAGAGGAGTCAGTGTTGTTTCAAAAGATGGTGAAAATAAAGTGTTGGTGGAAGAGTTGGATTTTTTATTTGTGGGAGCAATTTCTAAGGTCAATATTGGGAATCAGTCATCGGGGATCTGCTAAATGGACTGTTTCCAGGCAAGCCTAATTTCTAGATGCCCAACATGTTCCTCCATGCTCCATCCCAGTCATGTCAGAGTTTAGGTTGAACCAGGTACCTGAGGATTATTTGTGAATTCTGTAAAAGAAAATTAAATTGGAAGAAACTGATATGATATGCCTCATATGATATGCCTCACGTGATCACTGATATGATATGCCTCATGCTATTTGTGTCTTTCATATGGTCAGTTTGTGTTAAGATACCCATGGAGTGCTTATGAAAACTGTAAAAAGCACTTGGCAGGTCCCCTTGAGTGCATAGACCTGCGACTAATGTATTCCTCTAGGTAGCTGGAAGCTCTGCAGATAGTATGGTCTAAGTTGGCTTTACTGGGTTTTTTGGTTTTTTGGATTTTATGTGTGTGTGTGCATGTGTGTGTGCGTACATTTTTTCCCCCTGTTAAATGGATACCGATACATGTTTGTGGGATATATTTCAGTAAACATTCATCTATAGCAGCTGATGGCCTTTAATAGAATCATGGAATGGTTTGGTTGGAGAGGGGCCTTAAAGATCATCCATACCGCCCTCCTGCGATGGACAGGGACCCCTTCCACTCTCCCAGGTTGCTCCAAGCCCTGTCCAACTTGGCCTTGGACACTCCAGGAATGGGGCAGCCACAGTTTCTCTGGGCAACCTGTGCCAGGGCCTCCCCACCCTCACAGGGAAGAATATCTTCATTATATCTAACCTAAACCTGCCTCTCTTGAGGTTAAAGCCTTTATTAGGTCTTATTACCCTTTCTTCCTGCTGAGTGTCACACTAATATGGAAATCAGTTTTCTCACAGCAAGCAAGAGTGTACCGAAATGTAGAGAGATTGATCCTTCTTTCTGTTTTGAATTACCAAAGTTTTCTTCCAACTCCTCCTCATTGGAGAACACACTAGACTCCTGTAGCTTAAAGGTGAATGAGCGTACAGAGGAGCCCTGCTAAAAATGCATTTTGGTGGTGCTTTGTTTTCTTTCATTTCTAATTCAGGTATCAGAGCTCTCCTAAGAGCTCGCCTTGTCACGTTGGAGCCAGCCTGGGCTTTGCAGGCTGGGCACTCCAGTGCCTTTTGACACATTTTTCTAATACACAAAATTTGAACACTCATCTCGTCAGTAAGATTTAGGTTTGCTTAAGCAAATAATTCTTTTTAGTGGGTCACAGCCAGCCAGCCACATGTACGGATTATTTTGGTTTGTTCTCACAAAAATGGGGGGGTTTGGATCTCTGCAGCTTTCTGCTGAAGCAAAACTGGGAAGCTGAGTCTTTGTGTGACTATTTTGTATTTTTAGTACTATTTTTTCAAAATTTATGATTTACGTATTTCACTCTAGAATTTTAAGACGAAAAGGGGGTGGTTGACCTAAAATTATTAATTAATAAAGTTTGATGTAGAATCTGAGGCTTGAATAGCAACAGAATGTTCATAAAAGGATAAAAGTATAATCTGATGCTGGAATATTCAGAAATTCTCAGAGAGGCTCCAGCCCTCACTGAAATTTTTCCATAAAATATATTCAAGACTTAATTCAGTGTATTACTTGCAGACATTCTCTGAAAAAAATTGGTTTTTTTTTTGATCCACTGGGTGAGCCAAAAGTGGACTTTCCTTATCTGTGCCTTCATGAACGATTATTTACTGTTGCTTCAGGGTGAAACTTTAAAAGGGTTTGAATGGAGTTAAATGTCCAATTCACATTCAGTGAATCACATTCTGATTTTTTAGATAAAGGAAATAGTGTTTCCTTTTTGTTCTGCTTATTGACATTATTGGAAATATTTGAGTTCTTAAGTGATAGCGGCTAGCTGCATCATCTCTTCTCAAACTGGCTTTGGTCATATTTTCATCCATATACATCTTGGTTTAGAAGGTAGAGATAATAACGTGTTTTTAAAAGGGAATCAATTAATTTAAGATTTAAGTCGGACGTCACAAATAAACAGAAGAACTTCTTGTGTTAGCACTTGTCATCTGTAGCTGAATATGTACATGGAAGGCATTCACAGGAAACCTGTTGATCTGGATGGAAGGAGTTGCCAGTCACAGGTGTTGGGGGGCTGGTAGGGATGGACATCCTTTGAGAAGAGAGCAGTGAGGTGGCCTCGCTGGAAGTGGCTGCTGTTCCTACTGGAACGTCCCTTCCTCCTTGTCCACAACCTGGAATCAAAAGAAATGATCACCCTGGGCTTTGAAAATGCACAGCCCCATATCTGTAGCTGCCCAGGTGTTCCCCATCAATATCTTTCGGTATATTTGGATTAGTTGTACCAAATGATGACATAATATAAGAATAGCTATTTAGCCTGAGGCTTATATTCCTCTACTTCTACAGTCTCTCCTTATGTTGGTAAGACATATGTTGCTTTACTATTTTATGTTATTTTATCCAGGCTGTATACCCTGAGGTGGATCATGCTGAGTTAAGATCTTGGTCCTGAAATATTAGAAAGTAGGGAGAGCTGACCTATGACCGTCCTAGGAGTGTGTATGTGTCTGTGTCCCTTTTAAATCCCCTCCATCTTCTTAACACAATCCCACCTGACCTTAAAGAAAGCAAACTATCCCTGTTGAACCTGCGTGGAGCTGAGCTCCCGACGTAGGAACATTCATTCTGCTTCTCCAGGTTTTCTTCTGCATTGGGTAGTTGGGTTTTCTCCTTGAAAGGCCATGCGCATAGGTTGCTGTTCTAAATCTGTTCCCAGCAAAAATGCTAACATTTGACATAGATTTAACTAGATTTATAGGTTACACCTGCTCTATCATGCATTCCCAATGGTTTTCTAACAATACCCTAGGAAATTCGAGAGAAATGCAGAGCTGTTGAGAGTATTCTCCTGCTTCCCTGCTTGGTTTTGGAGTTGATCTTTAATTTTTTATGGGAAGTGAGACTGTTGGAGAGTGTTTCGGTCATGGAAAAGCAAGAGGTTTGTGGGAAACAGGAATATGGAATATTCCAAGGCATTTTTGACTCATTTTCAGGACTAGCTGTCTGAAGAAAAAACATGATTATTTGTCTTTATTCATTTAGTGCTTTAAGAGTTAAGGCAAAAACATGAAAGGAATAATTTCAGAAAATGGTTATTTTGGAAATTTAGAATTGGCCGTTTCTTGAATATTCACTTCAGAGTCCACAGGATGTAAAGGTAAAATTTGCAAAGGTTGGTAAAGAAAAAGGGGTGCTTGCCCTGTGTTTGGCTGAGCTCATGCAAACTAGTGTACTAATTTTGAAGTACAATGGTATTTAGAAATATAGTACTCCTAAATACTTGACTCAGTTTTGCATTAACACTAACAACTTAAAGGCATTAGTTACTCCCATGGTTGAAGTAACTTTAAAATGTAGGAAAAATATGCTTAATTAAGAGGTATGATGTAATTCTTTTCCACACTAAATTGTTTTTCTCTATGCTTTTAGGGTATAAAGCCAGCAAGCTTTGAGAAAGTTACTGATCCTGAAATTAAGGAGATAATTGGGGAGTGCATCTGCAAAAACAAAGAAGAAAGGTTTGTTTCGAATGATTGAGTTTTGTATTAAATGACATGAATGGAGGGATTTCAATACTGTCTGTGGCTTTCTCCTCTGGGTCTACCCTGTGCAGGAGAAAATGCATCATGGAAGTGCAAATAGAACTTATTTCCTGCTTTCCTGACATACAGTGTCAGGAAAAGTGCTGTTGTATCTCTCAACCTTTCAGCATCACTGTGGCCCTGAGCAAGGGTATTCTAGCAATTTCTGGTTCAGCAGTCCAAAACATTCTACTCAGAAGGTTCTGCAAGGAGCAGTGAGTGTGGGAAAGGTCGGTGTGGGAAATACATCACAAGTTGTTGTAGCAGATTTCATTGGCCTCTGGATATGGAGACATGTTGTGCCATTTCCAGCTTTGGTTTTAAAACCCAATCTTTTACTGGTCTTGTGCTCAGTATTTCCTGACTTTCACAAATATGGCTTTTAGGGACTGCAGCTGACTACCTAGAGGGAATCTCTTCTTTAGTACTCTTTAAGCTCAGGTACTTAAGAGAAGTTGACCTAAACTATAATCTGCATTTCTGTAAGTGCTTGTGGTGTATGAATATTGCTCAAACTTTGGGAAATGGAAAATGTTATTTTTTCAATTTCATTTCCTATTCAGCACCATGGGAAACACTATGTCTTTTCAAAAAGAACAAAATTCATTATGGTGAACACCAAACATACTGTAAATGTTTCCACCTTTAACAGCAGTTTCTTGTTATAAACCTTTCTGAAATTACTTGACTTGCAGTATTTGAATCTTCTTTATATCCTTTGCAGATATGAAATTAAAGATTTATTAAGCCATGCCTTTTTTGCTGAAGATACTGGGGTAAGAGTGGAACTTGCAGAAGAAGACCATGGTAGGAAATCCTCTATTGCCTTAAGACTCTGGGTAGAAGATCCTAAGAAACTAAAAGGAAAACCCAAAGATAATGGAGCCATTGAGTTTACTTTTGATCTGGAGAAGGAAACTCCTGATGATGTTGCACAAGAAATGGTAAAATACACTTCTGACAAAAATGTGTTTTTATATACATATATATATATTTATATATATAGTAGTGCATAAATCTCAAGGGACAACAAGAACAAGTCAGGTAAAGTAACTTCCACTTGAACTGTTCCAGGTATCCAGTTTAGGCACTTTGCATTGATTTTGAAATGAATACTACAAGAAAGGGGTAAATGGGAAAGAACTAATAATTGAAACATATTGTTTGAAAACAGATGCCTGAAATCACAATTTAAGTAGTTTAGGGACCGTAGAGGTCTGGCCTACTTTTATATTTTGCACATTCTTCTGCCAGTTTCTGTAGGCTGTTGAATGTCTTTGAATTTGTTTAGAATCTGTTTAGTTTCAGACAGCAGCTAGAAATAAGTAAGAAGAGTTCAGTAGTTCAATCACAAAATATTCTGCATTGAATTCTCCAAAACAATTCTTCCCGTCTTTTCTGTTGGTGTTCCTTAGAAGGAATGTAGATGAGAAAGTTCTCTTGTCAGCCACTCTACTCTCAAACTTTGATAGGAAATTGGATTCACTGAGTTAGGAGTAAGCTTTGGATTTTTTAACAGATAAGTTTCGCTTGCTGTATTTCTGTATCTTCATAACTGTGGAGTATTGTTAAGACAATCTGTGATCCAGTTTCACCACATTGTCCTTGAACTCATATTTTAATGATGTCTGCACTGCAGTTGTTTAGGTGTTCTACTGTCACAGAGGCACAGAGTCAGTAAGCACTGAGCCAAGGGTCTGAATGTTCCTGTGCTTGCAAAATGTTCCTATTTGACTCTAAATCCCGAGGGATCCCATTTAGTGATGTCATCACCACTCTTGTTCTGCTCAGGAGGCACTCATTTTGGTAATGCTGTCTTGCTCTGCTGAAACTCATCACCATCTACTCCGAGTTTAGTGGGAGGAATTCAGTCTCCTTTGTCTTCTTGTCGTTAGTTTGCAGTAGGTCCAGTGTTTTTCCAGCAGTATATCTTTACAGAACTCATTTAGTTTAAAAATTGCTCTGGTATCATTACTTACCGTTATGTTTTGCTTTTAAATATTGATGGAAATATTTGGAATGTTGAAGTTCTCTAGGTTGCTTGGTCCATAGTTGTGATGTTTTATTTTGAAGAGGAAATAATTCTCGTAAAAGGTATATTTAAAAGGATCATGCCGAAACTACAGTGACACTGTACCCTTTCCCCAATAATTCCCAAATAATTCTAAAATCCGTATTCTACATTAATATTTACCTAAGTGACTGCCCATGAAATGCTTTCAAACTTGAGGCTGTTGCAGGGGCAGAAAAGGGGGACATTTATTCCTAAATGTCTTTTTCTAGTCTTTATGAATTGTGGAACACCAAAGCAATGTGCTTTCATCAATTTGTTGCTTTATGTGCTGTGGAAGGGAAGAATGCAGGAGAACTTCTGAGTACAGGGAATTATTTATCATTACTAATGGGTTTTTGGTAGTCAGGCAATTCCACCTGCCCAAAGGATGTGGACAAAGGGAACTTGAAATGTTCCAGTGGGTTTGGAAACTAAGGTTAGCTCTCCCAACCAGTGGGTACTGCAAAGGGGCATGGTTTCATTAAAATGAATCTGTATTTTAAGGTGCTTTGCAGCCATTAATTTTAGCAGTGAAAATCTGCTATGAAACTGTCTTATGTTTGGGCAAGAGCAAAGCAGGAAAGCCTCTAGATTTCCCCCATGGATATAAATGCTTTCAAATCTGTCGAATATGCATGTTAAGAATGTAGGGAGAGCAGACAAAGCTCTGGTAGGTCATTATTAAATGAAAATTTGTACCCTGCACTGCAGGAGATTATGCAAACAAATAGCACAAAGATGAATTTCCATTTTATCTATTGAGCAGTTGAGTTCTGAGAAGCCTCGTCCCCTTTCCCATCAAATGGAAACAGTCTGCTTTTTCTCTGTAAAAGTCAATCAATACTGACTGACTTCACTATTTAAGAGAAGTTAATTTGAGTTATAATTCTGTTTACATCTTGTCCTTCATGACTTGCTGTGCTATCGAGCAGAGCAATTTGGAAAACTTTGTGTGCTGGAAAGGCTAAGGCGATAAATTCAGATTTAGGGAAAGTTTGATTCACTCCAGTTGCACTGTTCAGAGATTCTTTTTCCTGTTTTGTCTGTTCTTTTAGTGTTAAAAAGGAAAAAAAGAGGGGAACTATCTGCCATTAAACTTGCTGTCCTCAATGGGTGTTTAGTCGTGGATAATTAGAGCCAATACATATTCAGGTCTTAGAAATTACATCCTGGTTTTTTTAATGCATTAGGAATAGAAATTTTACTGAAGAAAACCCCACCCCATCAAGCTCTTGAGTTGCCATTCTTGTGAGAAATAAATTTATATAAATTCATGATGTTTTCTCAGTTAAGAAGAGATTTGAGTATCACGTGTGCTCGTGTGCATGCACAGCCATGTATATGGGACCTTGCTAAGTCTGTGCCTCCTCTGTAGATTGACTCGGGATTTTTTCATGAGAATGATCTCAAGATAGTTGCAAAGTCCATACGTGACAGAGTAGCACTGATCCTCTGGAGGAGAGAGCGCATCTGGCCGAGGATGCAGTCGGAGGAGCGGCGGGACTCGGAGTGCCTGGAGAAGTTGAAGGCACCGCAGGCACAGCAGGTCCAGGTCACCTACCTTTCCCACACGGGGCACCACATCCTGTCAGAGCCAGAGGAGCCGGAGGCAGACCAGCACCCCTTCCAGCAGAACCTGCCCACCAGTGTCACCTCAGTCGCATGTAAGTCCCATCGGCTCCGTGGGCGCACGGGGATGAATGGCCAAGGGTGAAACCTACAATGATCTGAGCTCAGATGAGCTGATGTGTGTGGTTTTTGCACAGTATCTCAAAAACCGCAAACATCCAGGACAGATGCATCACAATTTTGAAAGAAATGAAGTTTCAAGAAAACCATATTATATAGATATCTCTATATAACACTGCTTTGGTAGCAATAAATGCCAAAACCATAACATATTTATAAATGGAAAAGCAAGACCTGCCGCTTGACACAAAACCTGCATGTTTTCTGTGCCACGTGGTGGGATCAACACTTTTAAGTTTGTGCAAAACATGATTTCAGAGCCTGCAAAAGTTGAATTGGCACCAAACCGATTGATGATCCTTGTGGGTCCCTTCCAAATCGGGGTATTCTATGAGTCTGTGATTCAAACTTGCCATCTTTCAAATGGTGTTGGCCATGTGGAGATGTTTTTGCAAGCCAGACCGTAATGAAACCTGTATTTTGGAGTGACTCTTGATGGCTCACATGCAGTTTTTTGTGGTGCTGTGCAAAGGTCTGTGGCAGGAAAAAAATAATCCGTCTCTGGATTTTACATGGTGTAATTTAAAGCTTCCCTGTTATGTGGGAAATATCAGCTGTGTTTTGGTCAGGTATCTTGGGAACACCAGCCAGACCTGTGGACTGGCTCTGTAATCACTGTTGGATCCTTGGGTCATCGTCAGGGGTCATTTCTCTGTTGACCCAGGCTCTCTTTTGTCCCAAACTCATGCCCTGATGCCAGGGGCTGTTTGATTTTCCCTCTGGCAAGTCAGAGTAGGGGGTCACTGATGTGCCAACCCTTGACTCTGCCCCGGTCCTGGCCCCTAAAATCAACCATTGTTACTGACTCAAGATCTGGTACTGAAATTTGAATCTGTTTGTGCTTTTAAATATCTTGAAGGAAACATTGCAGATACTTTAGCCACATCCATGGATGTGTTCTGGGCCAGGTTGGAGCAACCTGGTCTAGTGGAAGGTGTCCCTGCCCATGGCAGGGGTGGAATGAGATGAGCTTTAAGGCCCGTCCAGCTTGGAAGACTTGAAATTTTATGAGAATTCTTTTGTTTTTTTCCTAGCCAGCTTTTCTGATGAAATCTGATGTGCACATTTTGCTGCTAAACAATTATCCTAGAGTGTCTGTTTTACTGTTCTGGACTTGTTTGTAAGCACATTTAAGTTAAAGATGTATAACCTTTAGCAAAGACACAGCTGCTGCTTCAATTTAGGTATTGTGTAAAGGGCTACTCTGAGGTCTGCTTTGAATACTGAAGTGTCCATGTGTACCTGTGCACGAAAAATCCCTTTACATGATATGTGAAATAGCCATATTTGCATAACACAATATTGCCATATTCACAAAGCTTTTTATCTGAAGCTAAAATGAGCTCATTTCATTTTTTTGGGTCATGTACTTATTTCATGCTAATTCCTTTGAGGAACACTGCAATTATGATGCTTTTTGTTTCTAGTGCTGCCATGAAATGACTTGTGCTTCCCATGGCTCTGCTGGACATGACTTGGCAAAATTTTATACTAAAAATTCCCCCCCCCCCAAATTTATTTCCTACTCCTCCTCAACTTTTTACCAGTACTTGGTATTATTTGATAATTTGCCATCAGATTATTTGAACATTTTCTTAGCATAGGACCTCTATAAATTAGTGTGGCACCCGTTCATATAATTTGATGTCAAACGTAAAAGCGGAAATTAATAACTTAATGTGTGCAATATACATTCTATAAAAACCTGAGACTCACAGCTTTTACTGTAGCACTATACCATTAGACTTTGTTTTTCTAGTGGTGTCCTGAGTAATTGTTTGTAATAAAATGGAAGTGTGTATGCAGCAGAAATCCCATCATGACAGTAGGGCTGTATTGGCCCTTCAGAAATGAACTGAATAAATAGAGAGGGGAGTTTAATTTTGGAAAAAAAAAAAAAAAAACAAACCAGTTTGGGAGTGCTGAAGATAAATGTCGTCTCTGATGCTATTAAAAAATAATTTGTTATTTAAAAGTCAAATAACTGAAACTTTATTTAGAATACAGAAAAAAGAGACAATGGAAAGTGATGGAAAAAGAAACAGTGTTTAAGCTTATCTGTAGCTTAAAATGTTTTTTTATACTGTGTTGGAGTTTTGTTTCATTTTTGAATTTTAAATCCCTATTAGAAGCTCTTTGTCCTTGGGATATGTCTAGCTGCAGTCTGGTTGTCTCACTTCCTTTTCAAGTGAAGAAAGGAACTTAGGATCAAAAAGAGCTGGGCGCTGGTATTTTACACCCTTTTAAAGTCGTGAAAAGACATTTTTAAATCAGTAATACCAATATTGCCACTGGACAAAGGACCCAGTGTTTGCCGAGTGCCCATAGCTGTGCAGTTCCACAGGTTAACTAGGCAAATGCTTCACAAGAAACTCCCACAGAGCTCTGAGTGTGCCAAATTCATTGGTGCAGACACAAACCCTGCACATGGGTTTGTGTCTGACCTTCAATTGCACTATGTTCAAGCAGGGCATGACTTGCTACACTAAAATCATGAGAATTTTGTAATTTTCAGTGCTGCTAATAAAAGCAGTGCTAAAGTCAGTGCATCCCTGGGAGCTGGAACTCTAAAAGACCCCATGATCTGCTCTGAACATCACAACTGGGATTTCCTCTCCTTTCATCCTACAAAATCTATAAACATCTGCAATTCTTAATGTCAACCTTATGCCCTTTAAAGGAAATATTAATGTGCCTAAAATACCAGTGTGTGCAGAAATCCATGGGGATGGGTTTTGGCTTAAGAGAAGCAGTGTGTGCCTTTTGTAGAGAATAGCATTTGTGTTGTATAATTTATTTATATAACAAAAGGGCTAGAGTAGTAAAAATGCTAATTACATAAACCATGGCGACCTTGCTCTAAAGTCATCACTTGAACATTTGGAGTTGTTGAGCTTTTAATAAAAATTACTGTTCTTTCAGCTGACAGCACGTTTGACAGCGGCCAGGGCTCCACTGTTTATTCCGACTCCCAAAGCAGCCAGCAAAGTGTCATCTACTCGTCCCTGCCGGACGCAGTCCCTCCTGCCATCCAGCGGGTCTACAGCCCCCCGCTGAGTGAGAGCCAGGCTGTGCCCCACAGCCTTCCGCAGCTCGGGCACTACCAACAGCCCTCAGGAGTAAGTCTAAAGCTTTTACAAAAAATTCCGTAATCCTGGGTCATATTTCACTTATCACTTATACTCTTGCTTCCAGAGGATATGGATTCCAGGGGTCTCATTATGTGTTCCTTACTAACCTCTGTGGATGGTGACCTGCTCAGTAGTACATTTCTGGCTGATATGAAATGGTGATGGGGCCTGCCTCGCTGTATTGGCCATTCTGCTTCACTGTCAGCTGTCACACTTGCGGTAATAAGAAACTTTCAGTTCCTTATCAATCTGTTGGCACTGAACTGCATTAGTGGCTTTGCAGTGATGCACAAGAAGGACACAGACCTGTTGGAGAAGGTCCAGAGGAGGCCACAAAGATGCTCCAAGGACTGAAGCCGTTCTGCTCTGGAGACAGGCTGGGAGAACTGGGGCTGGTGAGCTTGGAGAAGAAGAAGGTTTGGAAAGACCTTAGAGCCCCTTCCACTGCCTAAAGGAGCTCCAGCAGAGCTGGAGAGGGACTTTAGAAAAGTGATAGAGGGACAGGACAAGGGGGAATGGCTTCCCACTGCCAGAGGGCAGGGTTAGATGGGATATGGGGAAGAAATTCTTGTCTGTGAAGAAAGTGAGGCCCTGGCACAGGTTTCCCAGAGAAGCTGTGGCTGCCTCACCCTGGAAGTGTCCCAGGCCAGGTTGGGTGCGGCTTCGAGCACCCTGGGATAGTGGAAGGTGTCCCTGCCCATGACAGGGGGTTGGAATGAGATGATCTTTAAGATCCCTTCCAACCCAAACCATTCTGGAATTCCATGAGTCTATGTTTAATCTCCTGCTCATAGTTGCAAACGGTTCCATTTTGCCTGCTGTTGGTGTCAGCCTACATAATTGCATCTTTTTTGAGAGCTCCCTGGGTCTGGTGTCCCTTCCAGCTGTGACAAGGCTTACAGGGTCATACAGTCCCTGCTTTTGGTGCGGGTTTGACCTTGGGTGCAGTCAGTGATATATGTCCCATGCTGGAGCTCTGAAAACAGGCACTGATATCCCAGCCAGATGTTCCCACCTGCTCCCATTAAGACTTTGGCCAAAAGCACTTCATGGAACTGCTTGTCCAAGGACAAACACTCACGAGCAAACAGAGATCTTCATGTGCTTCCAGTGAAGAGGCACTTAGGAGCTGTGGCAGGACCAAGTTCCAACTCCAGCCCCTGTGCCCAATCACATGTGACAGACCACCCTCACACTGGTAGTTGCCACTGTGGTGACCCTGTTGTGGCTGTGACTCCCAGTGCCACATCCCTTTCCCGAGGACTGGGAGAGGGAGATGTGTATCTGGAGGGCAGAGAAGGGGCAGCAAGTGCAGTGCCTCCTGTAGCAGTAGGGACCTACAGGCCCTGAAGAGCTCATGTGCCCTCACCAGTCTCCTCAGACCTGCCCAGCCCATTCATTTTGGTCTGGCCAAGATCAGAACGTGTTGGAAGTGTGAATGCCTGCGGAAAGTGATCACTCCCCACTTAGGCAACTCAGAAAACTGTGTTCCAGCCTCTTTCCAGAGCAGTGTCTTCCCCGTGGCAGGTGTTCAGACATGCTCTGTTACAGGAATCTTTCCAAGACAGAATTGGCTGAAAGACCAGTTCTTCTCCCATGAGACCTGCTTCTGAGTCCTGCGATGCCCAAGAAGCTTGGAACATGGACACAGGCTGCCCAGGGAGGTGGTGGAGTCTCCTTCCCTGGAGATACTCAAAGCCTGTCTGGGCACAATCCCGAGTAACATGCTCTTGGGGCCCTGCTTGAGCAGGGAGGATGGCCTAGGTGACCTCAGTGGTCTCTGCCAACGTCACTCATCCTGTGACCCCTCTGTGAGAAGCCTCCATAACTAGCTGGTCCCATCCCAGCTGGGCACTGAAGTACCCTGAGCAGTAAAAATGACAGGAATGATGTCGCAGTTAGTTTTTTAGTTTGTTTCATCCTCTTTGTCTTAAGAGAAGAAAAAGTTAAATCCAGGACCATTGGATTTTTCCGGTTTGATCCAGATTTACCCTACACACCCAGGAAGTGCATTATTTTCCCTAGTTTTACCTTATGTTTTTCCAAAGCATCAACAAATTCCAAAGTGTGTTTTGGAAATTCATCAACTCTGTTCACTGGAAGGTAAAGAACTGGCATCTGGAGGCAGCTCCCTCCACTGTGGAAAGCACCTTTCCTCCAGGCACACATGTCCTGGGATGTATGGGATGCTCTCCCCTTCCTCATTTCTTCTTCACCTGAAGCACCAACTCAACACCTGTAAATGTAGCACTCAAAAGGCACCCCTTGAGCAGGTGTTGTTATTAAGTTGAGCTGTGCAGCACACAAAGGATTCTGACATCCTTTCCATTGATGGGTTCCAGTAATTTTTAAACTAAATGCATTGCTGGTTGATTGAGGGTTTGGAAAGACAACAGCCTTTATTTGTGAGCAAAGTACTTCTCCTAACTTTGTATTTTCTGATGGGATATTCCATAGCATTTTCTTCCTGTGGTCATTTAATTCTGAGTTTGGAAAATCTCAACAAACATAGGAAACAAAAGTCTGACTCAAACCTTTCTGTTTTCCAATTAAAATGAAAGAATTGTTTTATTTATCTGGGAGATTATTGACCAAGATGACAAGCACATAACTGGAGCTGTAGTCAGTTTTTTTTAGACTTAGGAGCCTCAGTTGACATACTGTTTATTTTTAATATATCTGTTTTATTTGAGCTGAAGTTGTGGAGACCTGATATTGTTAAAACCTGATCTGAATTTCTATTTCATTTTTTTTCACTTCAGCTACAGTTTTAATTTGTTTCCCATTTCTCTATTAATTTTCCTGGTATTCATTTCCAGTAAATTACCTACTTTTTTTTAAAATAAACATTATTTGTGAAATTAGAAGACTCCTTTTGAAGATAAATTTATTTCCCCCAGTTATTGCTGATCTGTTCCCAGTCACTGTGGTTGTGCTTCCACTGGTTTTACTGGTCTGCATGCTTGCTTCCAGAAAGAAATGCAGTGCAGTTGGGTTGACTTACTTGGAATTTGCCTGTTAATTTAGGTTAAGTGACTTTCCATTCTTTGCAGGTAACTTTTCTTCGCTCTGTTTTGAACCAAGTAGCAAGCAGACGATTTACTTGTAGTTGTATTCTTGGTGAGCAGTTGTAGTGCCTCTGCAGCAGTGGTTGCCCTCCTTAACGCTGTTCTCTCTCTACAGCCTGTCCTGCCCACGGTGCCAGCAGCGCCCGCCGTGGTGCCCCAGCACTACCAGGAGCCGGTGATGCCATTCCCTGTCGTCCCCACCACCGTCGCCTCGCTCCCTCTGGGGCAGCCACCGCCGCCAGTGCTGGCTGGTCAGCAGGTGAGAGCTTGGCTGCTGCCACAGAGCCTTGTCCTGTCCAACCCCTTCCCCATGTGCTCCTCCGGCTCATACAGGTGTTCCAGAGCAGCTGTGGCTGCCCCATGCCTGCAAGTGTTCAAGGCCAGGTTGGACGGGGCTTAGAGCAACCTGGGGTAGTGGAAGGTGTCCCTGCGCATGGCAGGGGGTGGAACAAGATGGGCTTTAAGTTCCCTTGCACCCCAACCATCCTGTGATTCTGTGATACCTGTGGCGAGTTTGAGGTGTTTGAAGCTGTTCAACTGCAGTTTGTGAGATTTAGGGATGACGCAATGATGTTTGTCTTAAGGGATAAGTAACAGGCTTGAGAACAGTCATGAACACACCTTGGCATGTCTTGGTAGAGTTTAAGTCTTGTCTTCCGTTGTGGCTTCAGAGCACCAGCTTGAAGTTCTGCATTGGTATCAATGTGCTGTCTTGACGCGTAAAAATCAAATCTTCTATTAATAATTTTGTTTTATTACTTGTGACCTCCTTTCTAAAAGTTTAGAAAGGGACTCTTAGCCTGGTAACCATTGTATCTGAATCCTCAGCAGTGCTGCTTGATGAGTTGTGCAAATACAGTGTAAATATAGTTCAGTGCAGGCACACAGCCAGGAGCTCCATTTCCAACAGCAGTCTGGCTCTCTCCAAGAGAGAGAGTATGCAAATGCATACTCAAATGCATACAAGTAACTCTTGTGCATTTTGAATTGTCAAATCCCACCCCAAACCCTGCATTCCTTAAAGATATTTCCAAAGCAGTTCTCCCCAGCAGTGGAGGGGTATGTTTTTGTGAGGGGTGCAGCCACAATCTGGTATGATGAGGTAATTTGTGGCGCATTTTGGTGAATTTACCAAAAACTTGCTAACTCTTCTTTCAATAGAAGGTGTTGCAGGGACCAGAGAGTGTCTGTATTTTGTGTCTGGCATGACTCGTACCTCTCCAAGCCTTTTATCAACTTATCTCACAGGCTGCCTTTAGGCTTTTTGTAACATGCCTCTTTCTTCTCAAAGCATCAATAATGGAGAAATGTCATTTGGTTTCCTTGAAA
This sequence comes from Dasyornis broadbenti, assembly GCA_013397935.1. Classification (NCBI taxonomy): domain Eukaryota; kingdom Metazoa; phylum Chordata; class Aves; order Passeriformes; family Dasyornithidae; genus Dasyornis; species Dasyornis broadbenti. Next base: position 478,042 of record VZRN01001470.1, on the reverse strand, counting down.
AACATACCTTATGTGAGGTTTTGTCACATAACAGGTTTTTTCTAAGGGTTAGGGATGTTCTCATAGTTCTCTCAGCCAAAGATTTTACACTCAGGCAGATTTAGGACATTACCATTTGCACAGGTCTCACTGTTCGCCTCTGGATCTTTATGCTGACAGTTCCAAATCTATTGTTTATTTTCCCCCCATGAACAAATTCTGGTTTAGTGTAGGATATTTACCCAACTTAACTTCTTTCACATGCCCTTTTCTCACAGCATTTCTGTCTTTGGAATAGTTCTATGCCTGACAGTGAAAGGATTTAATAACTAGTCTGTCTTTGCTTTCTAATCTTTCCAGAAAGCCTAATAAGAGACTGGCTTTTTACAGTGTTATTTTTACAAAAATAGGTAAAATTATCAAGTTTCTCTGCAGAACTTCCCAGAGTACCCATGCCTCACAGACATGCACAGACCGGTGCATGTCCACGCTAAGGAGGGTAGGACAGGACAGCAGAAGAAGGGGAAATTAGGGTGAGAAATTAATTTGCCTTACAGAATGAATTGTATTGATCTTGTATCAATGTACACTGGTGGATCACACAGGTGGGACTAATGTTGTATCTCCTAATTTTTATTTGTTTTTCCAATTTGGGTGTCTGTGCATTTATACTGTAAAGATTATAATGAGGCAAAGTTACCTAATCTACCTGGGTATTTTCCCCTCCCTGTGCCTCATCCAATTCATAAGCATTTTCTAAGACACAAGCTGGATTTTAAAGGGAGGTTTTAGGAAGCCGCTCCATTCCCTGAACACAGTGCTCTCATGCAGTGTCTTCTTGAGTGGAAGGTGGCTGAGCCACATGTGCCAGTGCCCTCTGTACTTGGGCTGTAGGCAACCATCTGAGCTGCAGATTAACCCAGCTGGGGCGTGAGAGTGGAGCTGGCACTGGGAACTGGCAGGTTTATGAGCTCCAGCCCAGCACCGTGGGTGTGCGGCTGTTCCGCTCCAGAGCTCGGGCTTGGTCTGGCAGGAGTTCCTCCATGGAGTGGGTGGGGTCCACCCCATCCCAGATGGGGTCCCCCCCAATTCCTCATGCAGTCTCCAGGTGCCTCTGTCTCAGCCAGTTTGCTCTGTCCCATCACCAGTGCCAGGCCAGCCTTGTTTTGCCATTCCCTTGGGTTCGGGATTGTAACTGGGAAGATGCTACCTCCTTCCCAAAACATGAGATAGCAAAAACTGCACCACAGAGCCATGATTTTGGGTTTTGATAGTATGTGGCAGAGGAATGCTCAGGCATGACTAACTTACACTGCAGGAGCCACACTGAGGCTGCAGAGAGTTCCTCAGTGCCATCTCCAGTGTGACATGCACTCCTTGTGGCACTGACTGTCATCAGCCCTGGATGTGCCACACCAATCGCCAAATTCTCTTTTGTTCCCTGATCCTATATTAGGAACCTAATAGTCGTGGCTGAGCTTTAACTGTTTAAGGGCAGATGGCATCTTGCTTCTGTGATATAAAGAGAGGCTGGGAGACCTGTAGCATTCAGCCTGGAGAAGAGAAGGCTCCAGGAAGACCCATCGCCTTAAGGAGCTCCAGGAGAGCTGGAGGACTTTGAACAAGGGCCTGGAGTGCCAGGACAAGGGGGAATGGCTTCCCACTGCCAGAGGGCGGGGTTAGATGGGATATGAGGAAGAAATTCTTCCCTGTGAGGGTGCTGAGGCCCTGGCATAGGTTTCCCAGAGAAGCTGTGGCTGCTCCCTCCCTGGAAATGTCCAAGGCCAGATTGGATGGGGCTTGGAGCAACTTGGGATAGTGGAAGGTGTCCCTCCTCATGGTGGGCGGTGGAACAAGATAAGTTTTAAGGTCCCTTGCAACCCAACCACCCTGTGATTCAATGATTCTGTGGTACATCTGATGGAGTTTTATTGTATTAATACCAAACTTGTTGAGGAGTTGTGTCCTTTAAAAAGTGCAGAGCAACATATTCCCATTCTGACTTACAGTGGAAGTGTCAGAGATGCAGGATTCTAATGCTTGGCTATTCCTTTTAAAGTCTGCCTTCTGACCATAGGCATGGTATGAGATTCTGTGTGCTGCAGAGACTGGTGAAGCCACTAGCCCTGTGTCCCAAGTAGGTCACCCTGAGCCAGCCTATGCCTCAGAGTCATCCTTCTGACCCTTCTGAGAAGGGTTTTTAAAGTACTTCCAGAACTAATTAGAGGAACTAAAGAAGAAGATACCGATAGGACATTAAATGTGGAAGTTTGTTACTGTTGATTTCCAGCTTTAATGCAACTTTTTCTCTCTGTTCTTCTGCCCAAAGCCTGGCAGGCCAGGGGAGCACTACTTCCCCTGGAAATGTAGAGCTTCTTTTTTGGCTACCACGTTGTCACTACAGTACATCAGAAATAACTGAAATCTAGCTTTTACTGCAATTATTGTGGTTTATTGTGTCTCAGAGAATAAGTGTTGTACTTTCCATGCCTGTTCCATTATGTAGCGGCTTCTGCTTGCCAGGATGAGCTGGGTATTATCTTGGAAGTTAATGGGTGGGGATCTCACAGGGCCAACTGGAACAATCTCTGGGATTTAAAGAGTCTGAGTCATTACAAATAACCTCTCCAAGACAGTCAGCACTTGTCGTTTTAGGTAATATATCTTGCATTTAAATGTGTTTTAAGCACAGGCTCCCATGTAGTGTTTGAATTAAGAATGCCCATCTCTCCTGGGAGCTATCACTGCTGGAGCATGTCCAGGGAAGGGAATGGAGATATTCTGGAGAACCAGGATCAGCTGAGGGAGCTGGGGGCTCTCAGCCTGGAGAAAAGGAAGCTCAGGGGGACCTTCTGGCTCTCTGCACCCTCCCTGACAGAAGAGGTTCAGGCTCTGCTCCCAGGGAACAAGGGACAGGACAAGGGAAAATTACCTCAAGCTGTGCCAGGTGAAGGTTTAGGTTGGATATTAGGGACATTTTCTTCACTGAAAGAGTGGTTAAGTCTTAGAATAGGCTTTCCAGGTGAGTGGTGGAGTCGCCATTCTTTGAAGTGTTCAAAAAACATCTTGATGTGGCACATGGGAAAATGTTTTAGTGGTGGACCTGACAGTGCTGGGTTACTGGTTGGACTCTGTGATCTTAGAGCTCTTTTCCAACATTAATGAGCCTGTGATTTGATATTCGCAAGCAACAGGTCTGTCCTAACAGTGAGCTGGAGAGAAACAAGAAGCATGTCTAGCCACCTGGTTCTTTTGCAACACACAAGCAATAACCTTTTATCCTTCTTGTCCCTCACAGCAGCAGCCCATCTCCCAGCCCGCCTCACTGCAGCAGGTGCTCACCAGCCAGCCTGTGTGCCCGATGCAGCCAGCCCCCCACCTGCTGCCTCAGTTCCCATCGCAGGGCTCACAGGTGGCAGCCAGCAGCACCCCCCTGAAGCCCCTGCAGATTTCCACTGTGCCGCAGCTCCCGCCCGTGGCCCCTTCCCAGGTAACGCACTGGAAAACGGCATGTGAACACATCCGTTTGAGGATCCAGCTAATAATTAACATGATTTGCAAGCTTCGTGGGGCTATTTTGACTGCATGCCATTTTAATTAGGCCATAAGAATATTGTTTTTTTCCTAATTCCTGTATTTTTCTTTGTTATTTGGTGAATCAGAAATGTTTGGTGAGTGTTTTGTGAATCAGAAATCTCCTTTGTGCCCATTCTTGTGCCATCCAGTTAATGGCAGTTCCAAAATGGCAATAAATTTTTTTGGTGTTGTTTTGTTTTGGTTTTTTCACTGTCCCCTCTGGCACAATCTTCCCCATCTCAGGCTTGGGCGCATGAGAAGTTGCCCATTTTTTTTCTATTTTCTGACCTCCTGACTTCACCACTTCCCCCAACACCTGCTGCCCCTGTTCCTGTCTCGATGCCCTGGTTCTGTTCTCTGGAGCAGGGACAGACCCTTCCCTTGGCCTGGTAGGGCGGACAGTGCTGTCACTGTGTTTGGTAGTGACAGGCGCTGTAATGTGAAGCAGCTTGTGCCAAAGGGCAGGAGCAAGCTGCTGCTGTGGTGCCAGTGTCTGCTCCATCACTGGGAGGTTTTGATTGTAAAAAAACCATTTTCTGGGCTCTTCCGTGCTACCTGAGTTGCAGCTTGTTCGAAAACAAGCGTTTAAATTGTCTGACTTAATTTTGCATGACAGAGTTTTGCGTTAGGTCTGGCCCAATTCCTTTTAATTTCTGTTAAAACGAAAGCAGCTTTTAATTAGGATGTTGCTTGAAGGCTTCAAGCTGATGTTAGAAGTAGTTTTAAGCTGATAAGGTATAAAAACATGACCCCCAAATGAATTTTTTTTGCTTTTACTAATGATTTAAGCATAAATCTGTTTTTATTACTGTTTGTGAACCTCAGGGAATGAATGGAAGTGATTAACAAACAGACATAATTATCCTCATGGCACAGGTGGTTTTTAGGGACTTGTGTGGCAAATGAAACTGCTTTATACCATTAGTGAAAGCACTGGCAATTTATGCAATATTGTATTTTTTTCAGATTCCTCAGTTTCCTGTCATTCCTGCAATTACTCCTCTGGCAGGGCTTGACAGCCTTCCTCCAAACCTCTCTGACATACCTGCTGCAAATGTGCCCCCCATTCCTGCTCCTTCTCAGTACTTTGCTCCAGCCGTGATCCTACCCAGCCTGCCCATGAACCCCACCCTGCCCATGGCGCCCAACTCCCCTGCCCTGTCCATGCAGGCCGTCAACCTGCCTCACACCACTGTGGCTTCTTTGGTCTTGCCCTGCCAAACCATAGTGCCAAACATGCCAGCTGCCACGATCCCACTGCTCGCCGTGGCCCCGCCGGGGGTGCCCACGCTGCCGCCGCACCCCGGGGTGCCACCACTGCCGCAGCAGCCCGTGTTCCAGACCACCTTCCAGCAGATCCTGCCGAGTGATGCGCCCTCGCCCCACCACACGCAGAGTACCCAGGCCGTGTCCCAGCCACAGCAGCCGCCTCCTCCTCCAGCACTGCAGCCGAGCATAATCCATCCTCCCGATCAGACTCTGGCTGCACCTGGGGCCACTCACCAGGTAAATCCGCTGGATGTGGGGCCATGTTGAGCGGTGCTGGACCACAGGCCGGTCTGTGAGCACAGCCATTCCCAGGGCTCTCTTCCTCACACACATTATTCCTTGTTTTTGAGATGTTTTATTGAATTCTTGATCTCAGGCCTGGAGGTGGTGGCTCAGGGGTAACAGGTGATGTTTTCACCCAGTGACAGGAGCTATCAAGGATATAGGGTATAATCCAACAGGATTTGGACAGCAAATGATCAGAGCACTCTCTGAATTCCCTCTTCCTTCTCCATCTCATATATGAGGAAGTGTGAGCTGTGGTTCTCCCAGGTCAGGAGGGCATGTCAAACCTTGCCAGTGCCTGTACCCGAGTCCGTGTGGGATGCAGGAGCTGCTGGGTACACACAACAAAATACTGAGGAGCTGGCAGGAGCAGATGAGTTGTTTTGATGTAGAACATCTTTAAAACAGCAAAAGGAACTGGCTGTCTGGTAACGACTCTGGAAAACTGCATGGAAGAGCACTGTCAGACCTGCAGGGCAGGAATGGATTCTGGCTGCAGACCCTTTCCCCCTTGAAAGAAATGAAGCATAAACAGAGCTCAGGTATTAACAGAATTTACACCGAAACTGGCTCAGGACTTGACAGAGTCTGTAAATACTTCTCTCACCACACCTGTGATACATCAATGTGAAACATGTGGTCTCCTGACCAAAGCAGGAGAGGGCATTCAACCTGTTAATAACAGCATTTGGAAAATCTGTATTCTGCCACGTCCCTTCACCGTAACATGCTGATTAAAATTCGTAACATCCCATCCCAACCTGCCATGTCATGGCATCTTCAGAGCAGTACATAGTTTTTAAATTCCTCTCTTCAGCCATGTATTTGGTACAGAATTACTCTATCATTGAGAATGTCACCAGCGTGGAGCTGAGAATGTTACTCAGTGTTCCCTGTGGCTTTAGAGGGGTTGGAATCAAGCCCGTTAGGCACAGTGAGCATGGCAAACACCAGAACTGGATAGCTGATACTCCCAAACCATCCTGATGCAGTCGTTAGCTATCAAGTATGTATGGAAAAGCTGCATATGGAAGAATTTAGGATAAAAATTACTTATTACAATGCACAGAGGAAAATTATAAAATATATTATTCTAATTTGAAGACTTCTAATGGAGAGGTATTTCTGTATATAGTACCATGCTGTTTTCACAGTTGATGTTTAGCACCTCTAAGCTGTGTCTTGCCTGGGTACGTCTGTATGGGCCATTCACTTAAGAGCTGGACTTGATGATGCTTGTGGGCCCCTTGCAAGTCAGAACATTCTATGATTCTGTGATTTGACATTGAGATATTTTGTGAATTATTCTAGTTATATAAGATTTAAAATAGAACCACCCTTCGGTGGCATTACACCACAATTGTCAGTCTAACAGCCCCTCTTTGGGCAGCCATGTAACTCTGAGGTGATGCGAAGCACATTGTGTCTTTCTTTTTATCCTCATTAAAACCTGGAATAATAGTTTCGGCTCATACCCAGAACCTGCAGAGAGCATGCAGAAATGAAATCATGTGACCTAATTCTCATCTGAGTCTTAATTTTTTAAATGTATTTTCCAATAGCCTGAAGTCTCCATGTGATGATACTTCAAAAAAAGTTAAAACTGGGCACACTTTTACCTAATACTAAAAGTCTTTTTTCTTCCATGTGCCCCTTTCTTTCCTTATTCCTCTTCCCACAAGCTCAGTCCCCCTGGAAAAATACATGACGTACCTAAAAGGAGAATGTTCTGTTTTTAAATGTACAACTCAAAAGGACTGTTATGCAGAATAACAACCCAGTCTCTAAGGTAGCTGGCATCCTGTCACCTCAGTCTGGCTCCCACCAAGCGCTTACGCACTTGAGTTATTTTAATGCACTGGAGAAATCCACTGAGATAAATCCACTCTGTCCACATGGAAGTGTTGGCAGGACTGGGGCCTAAAGGCTTGGCACATCAAGGGTTAAGTTGTGACTTCAGTGTGTAAACTGCACTAAACTGAAGTAGGACACTGGTGTATATTCAGTGGAAAAGAGTTTATTGTGCTGTTTGTACCACCTCCTGGTTCTACATATATGGCAGATTTCTTAAAATATCCTAAGTTAGGTTATGGGTAGAGTGTGATTTTCTCTGCATGGACAGTGTGGGCTTTTGGAAAGCAGAGCAAAGGATTCAGGAGAACGAATTCATCACCTAAGATTTTGAAGCAAGTCCAGAGGAGGCCATGGAGATGCACCAAGGGCTGAAGACCCTCTGCTCTGGAGCCGGGCTGGGAGAGCTTGTGCTGTTCGACTTGGAGAAGACTCCAGGGAGATCTTAGAGCTGCTTCCAGTGCCTGAAGGGGCTCAAAGGGAGCTGGAGAGGGACTTTGGACAAGGGCCTGGAGTGCCAGTACAAGGGGGAATGACTTCCCACTGCGAGAGGGCAGGGTTAGATGGGATATGCGGAAGAAATTCTTGTCTGTGAGGCCCTGGCACAGGTTGCTCAGAGAAGCTGTGGCTGCCCCATCCTTGGAAGTGTTCAAGGCCAGATCGGATGGGGCTCAGAGCAACCTGGATTAGTGGAAGGTGGCCTTGCCCATGGCAGGGCCTGGAATGACATGAGCTTTAAGGTTCCTTCTAACACAAACCATTCTGGAAGTCTCTGATTTTTCATTTCTTAGCAAAATCTGGCTTTGTCCCTACAAATAAACTAGTACCTGAGTGATGCACATTGTCATAATCATACAGAGAGAATTCTTAGCTTTTATTTGGTTATTTCAGAGGAAGTTTAATCTCTGTAGTTGTTACTGAGAGCACCCAAACCCAGTTGCCCTGCAGAGTTTGAGTCCTTTCTTCACGAACACCAGTAGCTTTGCTACCTTGTCACGTAAGTCCCAAGCCCTTGGAGCAGAGGTGTGTGCTAACAGCTCTCATTGTGTTGCAGCCCATGCCTGGACACACTCAGTTTGCTTTGGAAGCTGGAGCCCAGGTGCCCGTGCTGCCGGTGCAACCCTCGATAGTCATGTCACCGCCTTTGCAGCTGCAGCCGGAACTGGTGCCTCCCTGCGTCGCTCCTGAAGGCGTTCCCCAAGTCCATGGCAGCCTTGCCACGGCTGCCCCGCCTGTCCCCATAGACCCTGGCCTGCCTCTCCAGACCTCTGCTCTGCTGCAGCTCCAGCCTGATCTTTCCCAGCCACTGGGCCAGCAGCTCCCAGCTCCCTGCTCGGCTGTCTTGGCAGGCGCAGAGACATCTCAAGAGGTAGAGCCCTTCCTCTGAAGTAACTCACCAGCCTCAGCTTTAACCTGCTTAGTTACTCCTTTGTGAAACAGTGGGCTTGTTGCACAAGGGAGGTTATCCCCTCACTGTGTCAAGCGGCTGCTCCTCAATGCCAGCAGCTCTGGGTCAGCAAATAATTGGCTATTCCAAATGAAGCTGAAAACCTTGTGTGGTACCGTGGGAACTGTCTCATTGAATTAATGAGGCAGCAGGACTAAGCGCCTCCTTGTCCATAGCTGAGCACCAGCACAGAGATAGAAATTAAGAAATTCTCACTTGTGGGTGTGTTAGAAGATGTTCCGTGGAATTTCATCCATGTTTTGTCCAGTCTTGTTTTAAATGTCTCAAGCATTTGTTCAATCAGCCATCATTTGCCTTAAGAAACTGCTCCACAACCTGAGCCTAATGTGAAAGCCCTTCATGCTTCTCAGCTTGAGCCCTATTGCCATCTAGTTTAGCAATGTATCTTCCTGTACTGCCTGAAGTCTACTGTAGCCCTGGGATTTTTGTTTCTTCAGATATTCATAGGCATTCCCAATTCTCTGTGGTCATATAAGCAGGATACTTTTTATTGTTTTCCTTACAGAACTGTCAGCTCCTCCTGTCTGCTATTTTGACTTTTCTTTCCACTCCCATAATTGTTTAATCTTCAGTCAGAACATCACAGAACATTTCCTTCTCTTCAGCTCCCTGTTAACAAAGCAAAACGAAAACTTTGGCATTTCTGCTTGATTTCAGGACATAAGTCTGATTTGTTCTCCATTTCTGGGTGGAATTCTCCCTCTATGATTCTGCATTCAGAGTTGTTCCTCCTGAGTCTCTGTTCTGAGTAACTTTTCCTCCCAAAGTATGTATGTCACCTTTTCAAAATGAATCTTTTGTTTTTGCCCATGTTTCCATGGCTTGTCACGTGCCTTAACTCCAGTGCAGCCTAAAATTCCATTGGAGGCACAGCTCAGTGCTGCCTCCAGAAGATGCTCAGGAAGGGCTGTGCTAACACTAAAAATGGATTCTAGTTGCCCATTTTTCCTGTTCATCAATGGCATTTAATTCTTATCAAATCAGCATTCCTGCTGTGATGTAGGATGTTTCCTGATGAATGTCTGTATCCTATTGGGTAGGTGTATCAGGAATGGTAGAGCCTGTCTGTAGTGCTTCACCTGCAGACTCCCCAGAAAAGCTTGACTGGGTCAGGCATATCCATCACTCAAAGTATTCCTTCTCCAGCTGCCTTTTTTCTGAATGCACAGCTCATGGCAGGGTTAACACTGGTGCCTTCAGTGCAGGGTCCATCCCACTAGAGATTCCGGAAATATGAACAAACCTCATCGTTGTTGTGCAGAGTGATATGGGGGATGTAAGTTGTCCTGAGAAACCCATGGCCACTGAGGCACACGTCTGTCCTTCACATCCCACATCCCTTGGAATATTTAACCGCTGGTTTGCTAACTTCATTCTCACATCCATCTGTAAATTAACCCCCTTCTCTCACTCAGTTTAAGAAGTGAAGTGAGTACCAATCCTTGGTTTTTGAAACCAATGCTGGTTTTCTGACATACATTACTAAAGTTTTCTTGGGTGTAAGAGAAGTTTCATACCTGTCTGTATAATCAAAACACTGCATTTTGTTGCTACTCTGCCATGGTGTTTTTATCTCTTGTTGTGTTCGGGCACGCGGCAACACTTGCATCCAAACCAACCTGAACCGGTCAGGCAAAAGAGGTTCTGTAAGGCACTTGGTTAAGTGCATTCCCAGAATGTAGATACATTATGTCTGTGTTGTCACTGTTCATTAATTTTGCAGTTTTATTGAAACTGCATTTTAGCTTGGCATGGCTTATGTGTGGTGTTACAGCCAAGGAGTGGGGCTGACTGGTTAACTGGCACAGGATCAGTGGGGCTGACTGGTTAACTGCAGAGAACCAGTAGGGCTGACTGGCTTACCACTGAGATTTTAACCCCAGCCCACCACTGCTTGAGTTCTGAGTGTAGCAATGGCAGTCGAGGGGCTTGTTTCTAGCTGTGTGTCTATAGAAGGATTTTACAGATGTATGTTTATAAATATATATATAAAATTATATATATTTATGGATATATTTGGTGTGTGTGTATATACACAGTTATATACATACATGGATGTGCGTGTCTGTGTACATACATGGTAAGTTTGTTATAGCAGGGGCTGTAGCATTGCCATGAATTCTGTGAAAATGGGTCTACCCAATGCGAAAATCATGCTATGATGTCTGTCCCAGAGCTGCAACCAGTGAAGAGGGAAGCTTTTAGGGGAAATTTGTGTAAGAGGACAGGAGAACATGATGCGAGGGTGGTATTCTTAAATGATGAATTTTCATTTTTTGCTTGTAAGTTCCTCGGAAATTTTCCCACTAAACCAAACATAGTGAGAAGACTGAGCATATTTCAGGAAACTATATGAAGCTATGAAGCAAATTAGTAGATACATTCAAAAATAAAAGACAGTGGGTGATGATGTGGAATTGTCCCTCAATCAGATTTTGCCGTGGTGGTGAGAGCTGTTACATTCCTTTCACCATCTCATCTGCTGTAAGGCAGAGGAAGGGAACTGGCAGGTTAGTGACTCTGTCTGAAAAAGTGGTTGATGACTTGGACAGAAGTGTACCCTTGGAAGGGTAAAATGGGACATTTATTTCATTTCTAGGTTTCAAGAACTGGTTAAACAGAATGGTTTTAGAGTTACTGGTGTCAACAGCAAAACCTTTCTTAAAGGTGTTTTTTATCTGCCAATATAATGTGTTTCCTTAAATGACTTTTTCTTGCATTTTAGGAGCAGGCAATACAGGACAAACTCCAAGCTCTGTCCCAGAGTTGTGAAAGGTATTGTTATCACCTCTTTGGCATATGAAATGTTTGCTTTCTGGAGGCTGTTCTTTCTGACCTGGCCAGAAGGAGACGGATGGGAGCATGTCTAGGGAGAAGCTGCCAGGTTTCTGTGTGCATTGTGCCCATTTTGGCGCCTCCAGCTCTTTTAATTCCTTAGTTTGGGTGCAGCATCGTAGCGTTGGTTTATGTACAGCAGTATGGGACTTCTCTTTTTGTTAGGCTATCCTGGCTTGGATGCTATTGAACCTGTGTGAAAATCTGCCACACCGGTATAGTTGGATATATAGTTTGTTCCCAGCTTGGGAATAAACTGGGTATGCCCAAATCAAAGTCATGTCCTGTAAGGATCCTTCCCCAGTGTATTAGTGGCAGATGTGTGTTGAGCCACTCAAAGGTGGTGTTACAACAAGCACAGGACACAAGGCCAAAGCCCACCCTGTGACCTTGCAACACATGAGGGCAGATTGCAGACATGTGATTCTGATGTTGGAAGTAACAGTCAGTAATCCCGGAGCCAGGTCACCGCTCTGCAGGAAGAAAAGCAGTTTTTGCCAGCCCTCGTCTGCCTGTTTCTGCACACAGAAGCAGAAAGGGAAGCAGCAAGGTTCAGAGGCAGCAGTGAGGAGAAGGAAGGCTTGCTGCTGGACTACAGAGAGGCTGAGCAGGGGCAGAGGGACTGCCCTCCCCAGATTGCTGCTGACCCTGTTGCACAGCTCCAGCATTTGTAGTGAGCCAGATGTTTCAGTGGTTGGGTATGGACAAGGTAGGTGCAAACAGCCTGTCCAGCAACTGTTGGATGCCTTGCCCACAGCAGGAGCCAGCACCAGCTCTGTCCTTATTGACTGCAAAGCTTTGGAGTTAGGATTTGAGTGATGCTTTTCTGTTTTCCTGAACAGACAAAATGGGTTCAGTGTATGAACGTTGAAGACACCTGTCCCTGACTGTTTTCATTCTCCCCCACCACAAAAGTTCACCTGACACAAATCAATGCAACCCTGCAACCATAAGGTGGAATTTTTTCCCAAGCATTTGCTGCTGTTAAATTCTGTGTGGAGAGGGAAATCTGATTTTTTTGCAACTACAAATTAATTCTGGCTATAAACATGTTAGAAGTGAAAGAACAAAATGAGTTCATTTTGTCTCTCTAGCCTGTTGCAGAAAGGCAAATTTTCAGTCATCTTTTGAACAAGGTAGGGTTGTGTTTAAAGCTGACTGTTGTGACTGCAGCAGCATCAGTGGAACATCAGTGTCAGCATGTGCCTTGTACTTGCAGAGGGATGGCTCACTTTTCCAGGTGAAAAGAGCACATCTTGGAGCTGGGTTGTGCTTTTGTAGAGTGGAGGGTAATGGCACATGCATCACATGGCTAGGAATTGCCCCAATGATATGATCTGGATTATATTCTACGCACAAAAAGTGTTCCCTTTCCTAGCACGGGAGTTACACAGACAAGGTAGCTACAAAGGGAGTAGGAATAAACTGTTCTGTGTAGCTAGTGCAGAATGAGAAGGAAAAGCCTTAAATTTAAGAAAGGGGATGAATTCATAGGTTAGACTCCAATTGTTTTCTGCCTGTCTGGCTAAATGAACACAGTAATAAATTATGCAGAAGGTTATAGAATTTCAGAGGAGCTTTGTAAGATCAGTTTATGCTGTGAGGACTGGTTTAGCCAGAGCTGATCAGCCCTTAGAGTAATAAGTAGGCGGCTGGCCTCACACAGTTCCTTCATCATATGTTTTTTATGAACCTCAGATTTCCTGCAAATTCATTGCATGTTGGTGTTTTCTGTCCATGCCATATTGCAGTAAGGCTGTAGCAGCCTCTGTCTGCCTCTGAGATTGGCTCAGTTGGGTAGATTGTACTGCTAATAACACCAAAGTCATGGTTTTGATCCCTGCATGGGATCATTTATGAGTTGGGCTCTGTGATCCTTGTGGGTCCCTTCCAACTCAGAATATTCTGTGTTTCTGCCTTGGCTGCTAAAAATATTTTACTGTTGCTAGGTGGTCACCTGATATGTTGGGCCAAAAAACCTTTCTGATCCTTGAGAGCTGCAGAGAGAGGAGAGGCATTCTTTAACGCGCTGCTGTACTTCCCTCACTCTTTTCCTCCCTCTTCAGTAAACCTAACCTGACCCTGTTTACCCTCCTGCTGGGTGTGCAGAAAGGCAGGAGTTGAGAAAACTTCACCTTAGAAAAGTAGGAACTTGTGCAGTTCAGAGAGGGACTGTCAGGACCCCTGAAGTGAGCGGATTAGGGGATGTAGGGATATATTCAGAGTGATGGGACTTTCCCTGTGTTACTGCCAGAAACATGAATAGATCATTTCTTGGTAGGTATGGTAGCCAGAGTATATGCCTGATGTGTAGTAATGCCCTTCACTCACTGAGTATCTTCCAGTTGACTCAGTTTCAGCCAAAAAAGTATGAATGTGCCGTTTTCTGCAGCCTCTCTTATTTAGCTTACCTGTGCTGCATGACTTCATCATGTGTGACTTTATTTTGGGGTTGTTCTTCCTTTTCCTTGCAAAGCTACATGAGTCCAGATGTCGCTTCTGGTAAAGAAATGAGTGACAGCTTTGAAGGAGCAATAGGAAGTGGAAAGCAAGAAGGCAAGTCTTCGAAGAAGCATAAGAAATCCACACGTGCTCGTTCGCGCCAGGAGAAGTCCAGCAGACCCAAACTGACCATATTAAATGCAAGTACAACCTGTTGGAGGGTAACTTTCGGGATTCCTTTGGCTTTGCCAGGAATAAGGGTTATTAATATCTGCATGCAGGTCTGTAACACAGGGGATAAGATGGTGGAGTGCCAGCTTGAAACCCATAACCACAAAATGGTGACGTTCAAGTTTGACTTGGATGGTGATGCGCCGGAGGAAATCGCTACTTACATGGTGAGATGTGGCTGCCCGCGGGCTCTCAGTGCACTCAGTGGCTTCAGGCAGCTCCTCATGTGTGCTTGTTGCCTGACCTGTCTGGCAGCTGTGGAATGAGGCATTAATTGAAAAATGACTGTTTTCCACTTTATTTTTATGTGGCCTTCCAGGTAGAGAATGAATTCATCTTGCAAAGTGAAAAAGAGACTTTTATTGAGCAAATGAAGGATATCATTGATAAAGCAGAAGATATGCTCAGTGAGGATACAGAAGGAGAGCGAAGTTCTGACCAGGGAGCAAGTCCCCAACAAGATGCTGATAGACTGGAAATGAGTGAGGTAAGAAATGCTAAATAAAGATTGCGAGTTTGATTCCTTTTTCTTAACAGCCAGATACTTATATTAGTTTTGCATCTTGTGTTTAAAAAAAAAAGATTTCGTAGCTAGAAAAATAATGCTTTTACTCTGTTAAGCCTTACAATATGAGTGGGATGATGCTTCGTTTGCACTGATCCAGCCATTTCTTCTGTTGTTTCTTTAACAGGAAAAGCGTCAGTCTCAAATGAAGGCACCTGTGTATCAGCAAAATGGTAAGTGTGCGTTTGAATTTCTAGTGGAAGGTGCCCCTGCTTATACCAGGGGATTGGAACTAGATGGTCTTTAAGGTCCCTTCAAACCTAAACAATCCTGTAATTCTATGAATACAACTTAAACTCAGGCTTTGAGGCACTGAAGGGTTCATGCAGAGGGTTGCATCTGCCCACTACTGGCGGTTGAAATATATCTAGAAATAAGGGTGTAACGGTGGTCCCTGCTGTTACCAATCTGTCATATTGTAGGACTAACTGGTATGCATGGAACATCTGGGGATGTTTAGGGAAGCCCTGAATGACACAAGTTGATAATTAGCGGTGGAAAAGTCAAGATGGTGCAGGGAAGCATCCTCTGAGCACAACAATAAATACATTTACAAGAGGAAGCTAAAAGATTACATTAATTTAATTGAAGTGTCTAACTGCTCAGTTTCCAGCTACACTGGTATTCCAGGAGGAAACTGTGTTGATATTCCAGGAGTATCTTGGCCTCTGAACACAACTGTATCTTAGGGACTGTGCAGACAAGATAGATGGGAAGGGAATTGGCCCTTGGTTCTCTCTGTAAGTGCGTGGTGGTGGAATAATTGAGAGGGACCTGGGAGTCTTGGTCAGTGGTGAGTTGGAGTCAGCAGTGCCCGGGCAGTCAGGACAGCCAAACATGTCCAGGGGGGCATCAGGCCCAGCATCACTGGCTGGGCCTGAGAGGAGATTGCTCTGCTCTGCTCTGCACTGGGACGGCCTCACTTGAATATTGTGTGAAATTTTGGGCACCACAATATAAAAAAGACATTAAGCTATTAGAGAGCATCCAAAGGAGGCTACAAGGAAGGGGAATGGCCTTGAGGAGAAGCCATATGAGGAACAGCTGAGGGCACTTGGTCTGTTCAGCCTGGAGAACAAGAGACAGAGGTCAGAGCTCATTGCCATCTTTAGTATCCTCCCAAGGGGCAGCGCAGGGGCAGCTCTGATCTCAGCTCTCTGTGACAGGGACAGGACACAGGGAACAGCTGGAGCTGTGTCAGGGTGGGTTAGGCTGGAGATCAGGAAAAAGCTTTTCCCCCAGAGGGTGCAGGGGCACTGCCCAGGCTCCCCAGGGAATGGGCACAGCCCCAAACTGCCAGACTTCCAGGAGCGTTTGGACAACACTCTCAGGGATGCATAGGGTGGGATTGTTGGGGTGTCTGTGCAGAGCCAGAAGTTGGACTCGATGATCCTTGTGGGTTCCTTCCAGCTCAGGATATTCTGTGATTCTGTGATTCTCTGTTGAAAGTTTGCCATTTATATTTAAGACATAACAGACTTTGAGAGAAGATCTGAAAGGATATATTCGCTATAAAACTTTCAGCATGGAAAAATTCAGCTGAATAAACTTGACAAAATTAACAAATTTGTCAGTTTGAGAAAACTGTCCACTGTTCCATTAATGCAACATTCGTATATGTAGCTACAAACCTTCTGAAAGTATGAATGCTTAAAAATAAATTTTCAAGTAACTTAAAATATGTGGCAGAATTGGAAGGCACCACTGCCTGCTTTCCAGAATGGATAAGAATGAAATTTGGAGCCATTGATTTACTCTTAGTTGATACTGTAGAAGTTCTAATTTTCTTTCTAAATGTAGAAATGAAGACAAAGTCATGATCTGGAGTCAATGGAAATTCATGTGTTCTCTTGTTATTTTCTTTTCATCCTTAGTTTTGCATACTGGAAAAAGGTGGTTTATTATATGTCCAGTGGTGGAAAATCCTACTACAGATGCTCCCGAGTTTTCTCCCCCGGTACCTCCCAATGCCCAGCAGACGGAAGGGCCAGGTATCTCCAAACTTTATAGAAAATGTCTTCGCCAGAGCTGCTGTGTTGTCTCTCTTCTGTCCTCACCTGACTCAGCTGTGATGGTTTCATTTGATTTAGGCAGAGGAAGAAAATGATGAATTTTGTTAAGTTGTGCATTTACAGTGTGTTCTGGTGTTGAATCAAATTGAGAATCTTTATCTGAGCTTCAGTAAAGTATCAGTATTTTACTTATATCTTATGCTGTGGGGTAGCTGAAATTCTCATCACTGTAGTGTCTCTTCAGTAAAATATTTTTTGCATAATCTGAAAATTTTCACTTGATGTGCTTAACAGCTATTTTCTGGTGGGAATTGCTAGTGGGTTGTCCCTGCAGCTGGCTGGGGGCCTTGGCAGTGATGTAATTTCCTTAAAAAGTTCACCTTTTGTTTGTGTTCTCTCTAGACCTGGAGCAGTCGGATGACCAGCCAGTGAGCTCTGCGATGACAGAGGTGCCTGGGGTTGGGGCTGGCCAGCAGCTTCCCCTGCACACAGGGGTCTGTGACAGCCCTCTTGGAGCCACCCCATCCTTGGCATCAGCTCCTGCTGCAGCAGCTCCTGCCAGCATACCTAGCCAGACAGAGTTCCCAGCCCCAGCACTGCTGGGATCTGCCCCAAACATCCTGGAGTCCACGGTGGCTAGCGGGAGTCAGCTGGAGTACCCTCAGCCTGGCCCCCCAGCCCCACAAGCCACGGGGCTGGAGGAGCCCCCCGATGACACTGCCCCAGCTCTGCAGCTGCAGCCGCAGGCAGACGAGCCTGCGTGTGTGCCCGATGTGGAGATCGCCTGCTGCAGCGTGGGGCCGCACAAGGCGATGCCAGCGGCTCCCAGCCCACTCCCCACGCTGCTGGATGCTGTGGTGCTGGAGAGGCAGCCGGCGCCGCAGGTGCCGCACCTGCCAGAGGGCGGCCAGCCTGGCGTGGGGCCGCACACCTTCGTCAGCCAGCCCTTCCCTGCGCCCACTGGCCCCGAGGCCCTGGGCTTGGCAGGCTCCCAGCTCCAGAGCCCCACGCAGGTGCCACTGGCCGCATCCCAGCAGCTGCCGATGGTGCCGCAGGCGCAGCCAGGCCAGGGCCAGGCCGGCCCTGGGGCAGGGGTCAGCCTGCTCCAGCAGCAGAACCCCTCCGGCACCACTGAGTCCGACGGGGAGGGACCCCCAAGGGTGGACTTTGTGGACAACACAATTAAAAGCCTTGATGAGAAGCTGCGCAATTTGCTGTACCAGGAATATGTTCCGACTTCTGCATCAGCAGGGACGCCGGACACCTCTGTGCCACCCGAACACGGCGAGAGTGAATTTACCTTGCCACCTTTTTCTGAAGAGCAAGTTCCTGCCCTGGTGTTGGATGAGAGAGACCCAGGCTATAGCATCCCGGACACCGGCCAGGAGGTGAAAGCTGCTGCCGAGCCACTGGTGCCCTTTGTGCCTGTGGAGGTCTTGCCCTGCCCACCACTGGTCAGTCCTGCAGTGGTGCTGCCCTTCATCCCCTCAAAGCCAGCCCGTAGGGTCAGCATCAGGGCAGAGCTCAGGACCCACTCTCCTGCGGTAGGACACGTGTAGATCTCTTGCTTCCCTAAACATTTCATATCACTGCTCCAGGGTATGTTACTTTTGCCTGCTGATGGCTTTCCAATGTGAAAGCTCGCTTAAGTTTTTCTTGTCAGATGCATCCCAACTCATTTTTCAGAAACGCTTACTAGTGAAAGTCAGACCTTCCCTTTGCATTTAAAAGTAATATAATACCTTAATTCATCTCCTCTTGTGTCCTGTGTCCAAAGCAGGCAGAAATGTGTCCATTTCTTTGTCATTTAAGAATGTAAAACACAAGAGTGGTATAGTCATTCTAGTTCTAATGAAGACGATTTTGCTTCCATTTTAAGTATAAATGAATGGCAGTGGTTGCTATTACTGCCTTCCAAGTCAGCCTGGATAAAGCAAACACTTAGGTGCCTTTGCCTTGTCCACATGCTGCAGCTGGAGGCAGACATTCCGTTGGCAAAGTTTCTTCTGTTTCTGGTAATAGTTTCTTTTGTCTTCTCCTGAGCTTGGTAGAGCAAGACTGCTGTGGAAGCCTATAAGGAAAGAGGTAACAGGCAGTGTGGGGCAGTGGTTGCTTTGTGTCTCAGTTGAGTGCCAAGTTAAGTTTTTACAGATAAAATCCTGAGTTTATGAAATCATCAGATTTGCAGCACATTGTGCTAGATCAGTTTCTATTCCAGGCCCTGGCACAGGTTGCCCAGAGAAGCTGTGCCTGCCCCATCCCTGGAAGTGTCATAGGCCAAGTTGGATGAGTCTTGGAGCACCCTGGTCTAGTGCAAGGTGTCTCTGCCCATGGCAGGGGTTGGAACTGGATGAGCTTTGAAGTCCTTTCCAACCCAAACCATTCCATGATTCTATATCTGACTTCAAAAGTAGCATTTCTAGAGATAACTCCATCCCCACTAGCAAGGCTTAGCCTGTTCTGTGTAGCATCAGCTGGAGGGACTCTAGCAACTACTTGAGAGATGCTGTATGGTACAGGAAAGCAGCTGCACTTGAGTGACTCTAAAGAGTGTATTGTTTTCTAATGATAAATGACTTTCTACAGTGAACAAAATTCTCTCTCTGTGAAAGGTGTTGTGTTTCTCCAGTAATTTGAATTTGTCCTATTAAAATCTGTGCCAGTAAGGAAAGAGACTTAGAACTTCTGAAGACAGACATATAGATGAGGAAATGTACAGTCTGGCTGGAAAAGCAAACCAGAACAAAACCCCAAGTGTGTGTATATATAGTATACTGGTTTTTAGTAGCTTGGGCTGCAGTTCCAACTGTGATGCTGCCACTGCTTTGTTTCTTCCACGTAAGGAGAAAAAAAAAATAGAGGATTTGGAGGCAAAACTTGAAGGCCACCTCCACAAGCACTGTGAAATAGTTTGGTATTCCCTGGTAGTGGCAGGGCAGCAAGGGGAAGCGAGGGAAGGAGAACACATTCTGCTTTGTGAATGAGACTGAAATTGTGTTTCTTTTTTCCTTTTACTGAAAGTTTGACAAGGCAGAGGTCACTGGTGTCGCTGCTCATCCCTCAGAGGCAAGAGGTGGGTCAGCAAGCAGAACAGGTAATGCTCCTCTGGTGATCCCTGCTCGGTGTCCCCTCACTGCTCACCTGCTGCTGGCTGCAGAACATTGCCCAGCACTGGTGTTCCTGTTCCTGCTTTTGATACAACCCATATTAAACATCTCATTTTAGTTGACCTTCCTAGAAAGTGCCTCTCAGGCAGATTTATTTAACCCATATGTGCAGTTCCTGTCTGTGGTAAAGGTATGGGATATTCATATGGAAGACTGCATTCCCAATGATCTCTTTCCCCTAAAAAGTCCTTCAGAATTCCTGGATTTCCTAAAAACTTATTGACAAAAGTAATATGATCAATGGTTGCACCTCTGGGGGAAGCCTGATGGATTCTCAGGGCAGTCTCACAGAGGACTAGTAAAGAGTACTTCTCTTTTAGGTGCTTGTACCTAAATGACCCTTCCTAGAGTAACTTAGTAGAAGCCACAGAAAGAACCTGCATATTTATTTACCTGTTTATGTATTTATTTACCTCCATTTACCTATTTTTTTGCCTGCATTTACCATTTAATTCACCTGCATTTGCATTTCTTGACACCCACGGGAAGTTCTATAGGCTGAGGAGTACCACAGTGCTCCTGCTTTAATGGGGGGGTTGGGGAGGCCTGCTAGTACATATATTTTTTGAGATTGTTGTGTCAGATCTGGCTGCCAGGCCTGTGTGACAACAGCAGGCCATTCTCTTCCTGGTGGATATTGATTGTCCTCTGCTTTTAGGGCATTGTGAGAGGGCTTTGGGCAGCTGACATCTGCCCATCTCCCTACAGGCAAAGAAGAGAGTTTACAAGTGGAATGTAGCACTGTGTAGTAAAATCAGTGTATCTTACAAACCACGGATGTGTGTCACCATTTCAGAGCTCCAGATTTGGCCGTGTCCGCGCTCTGTGCAATGTGCCATGTGAACACAGCGTTCTCAAAAGCTTAGGTGTATTGGTCTGACTTCAAAACCAGCATCCAGGGTGTGAAATAATCATGGCTTGATTCCTGCCACTAATACTGTGCTTCTGGTGTGATTCTGTGGCCTGAATGACCTGGTTTTGGGCTTATAATTGCCACTTTCAGCAGTGGGCATTTAACTTCATTTCAGGCACTTTGATGTGTTGGTGTCAGTGTGTGTCAATGGAAGGGGTGAGGCAGCAGCCCATCCATGGGCAGGAGCCCTGTGTGTCTGAGACAGCAAGGACACCAGAATAGCACAGGTCCAATGTACCATGGAGATTTCATTCTTCTTCTGGTTTTCTCCCTAAAAATTTTCAACAGACTAATGAAATTCCACACTCCTGTTATTATTCAAATTCCCCAAATCACTAGATCTGTCTGCCTGAAGATATTTTACATTGCCATTGCTATTGCCTCCTGCATTTTGGATCCTGTATTACAAAGATTGGGTTTTTAAATTATTCTTCAGTGGTACACTTCAGTTTATCACAATAAAAACATTGCCTTTTATTATATTAAAGCATTCCAGACATAAATATTTTTTTTCCAACTTTAAAACAGGTCCAGCTGCAAGCATCACTTCATCTCCTGCTGCTCCAGCAAAAGGCCTGATTCAGGTAACCAGAACTAGGAGCAGTTTTCTGCTTGATAGTTTCAGTTACTTTTGTTAAGCTCTCCTCTTTTCTCCAGGTTGCACCTACATCATCAAGCATAACTCCACAGATGGAGACTTCCCAGAGGAGCGAGGAGGCAGAGAGGACAACTTCACCGGCGCACATGGAGAGTGTAACGCGGCGATCGACAGCAGATGGGGTGACGAATAACTCTCACAGGGATGACTCTCTAGATTCTGGTTCCTATGGAAAACAGGCTGAGGCTCAGGAGAGCAGCACACCAGCCAAAATGATTGGCAGGTTTTCAGTCATCAGCACACAGGATGAATTAACTTTAGCAGCACCGCACTGCTTGAGATTCTCTGCACCCCCAGATGTCTACCTGGACGAGCTGCCCTCCAGTCTGGACATGAAGGCCGCTGTCCGAAGGGTTCAAACGGCCTCTTCCATCGACGTCCTCTGTGACCAGGCTTCGAGTGATTCTGCTGATGAGCCCTTCCCTCGGCAGCCGGCTACTGCTACTTCTGCCCAGCTGTCCCCTCCCAGTGGCAGCGCAGCCACAGACTTAATTAAAAAAGCAGCTGCTTTTCTGCAGAGGTCTGGCAAAGGTGGCTCACCCGGCCCGGAGTCACCCAACGGGCAAGGTGCGAAGATTCCTACCATCAACATAACGTCCTTCCACTCACAGTCGTCCTACATGAGCAGTGACAATGACTCAGAGTTTGAAGATGCTGATATGAAGAAAGAATTGCAGAACCTGAGAGAAAAGTATGTGGGATTGCCAGCGATGCAAGGGAAGCTTGTGTTACCATACCTTGGCAGCAGCTCAGCTTAGGATGAGCAGAGCTGTAAGGAGTAAACTGATTCTGGGCAAATTAGGCATTGCCAGGACCTTCCCCCAGATGTCACGGTGTGTCCTGCTGTGCATTGCCTCATTTGCCAGTTCCATTTAGAAGAATGGAATTATAGATTCATGAAATCCCAGAATGGTTTGCGTTGGAAAGGACTTCAAAGCTCATTTAGCTCCACCTCCTGCCAAGGGCAGGGTCACCTGCCAGTACATAAGGTTGCTCCAAGCCCCATTCAACTTGACCTTAAATAATAACTAAATAATTAAATTATAGCTCAGTAGTAACTTAATAATTTAGTAATAATGTTTTTAACAGCTTTGCTGCTGCTCCTTCTGATAGGGAGTCTGTTGTGCTGCCAGCCTTGAGAGTTCACTGCTTTAAATTTGAACCTTTTCTTCCTATCCTGTCAGATGATGGGTAAAAACTTGCATTGGAGGGTAGTTTAATGAAAAAATTAAATTTTCTCTTAGGCTATAATGGTTTTGCTGAATACAAATGTTGCATCTTTTTAAAACAGAACTACAGTAATACAAAACCTTTAAACTGATGTTATGGCATCATGAAATCTGCACTATAAATAATATAGTGATTCATGTGCTGATCACTTTTATGGGAAACATTTGTGTTTTTCTTTGTGTTGAACTCCTTCCCACTGGTGTACTTGCCTTGAGAGTTAACTGTTTTGAAGATGCTGGTTTGAAGAGAGAAATTCTGGAGTAGATTGGGGTTCCTGCCAAATCTCATGTCAAAATCAGTTGGTTTGGCTGAGGATGTTGGAAGTCTTTCTAAGTTGTCTGGGATTTGTTCTTATAAATGAATGTCTGAGAAGTCTGTCATAGAATCCCAGAATGGTTTGGATTGAAAGAGACCTTAAAGCTCATCTGGTTCCGCCCCCTGCCATGGGCAGGGACACCTTCCACTATCCTAGGTTGCTCCAAGCCCTGTGCAACCTGGCCTTGGACACTTTCAAGGGATGGGGAGTCACCACAGATAGATTGTTATAGTTTTGCATGCTTGGGGATGAGCAGCTGATTGTTTTATAACCAAGAGTTGTTTTCTTTCCTCTTTTACAATTAATTACACTGTCAGGATGTGGTGCTTTACCAAATACATTGCTAGCAGAGTTCTTTTATTTTTTTAGGCATATGAAAGAAATTGCTGAGCTCCAGACACAGCAGAAAAATGAGATAGAGGCACTGTATATTCGGCTGGGGAAACCCCTTCCTCCCAACCTGGGCTTCCTTCACTCTGCCCCACCAAGTGGCCGTCGCCGAAGAACCAGCAAAAATAAATTGAAAGCTGGAAAACTCTTAAACCCTCTGGTCCAGCAGCTCAGGAGTGGAACATCAAGCACAAGTAGGTACACTGGGTGCTTCTCTCCGCCTGTTGCCTGTGTCAATTGTGGCTCTGCTGTGTGATGGCTGGGACTGCTGGAAAAGACAGAATTTTTGTTGGTTTTTAACTAGCATACTTTTGGCAGTCTTATCCCAGCTCCCAGTGGTGAGCCATACCTGCCTGCTCTGCATTGGCTACAGTGCTTGGCAGGGGAATAATATTCCACTTTAATTTGGAAAACAGCCTGGTTGTATCTCCTTTCTCCAAATGCAATTTATTGATATTTGTATTCACTTCCCAGGTGCTGTTATCCTCTATTGATTAGGTGCTGTATCTTGTTGTTGTTTACTTTTTCCTCCAAGATGCCATACAAAAAAGATGGGGTTGCATTTGCTCCCCCAAAGGATGGGAGATGAAAGAAGTAATAAAACCATCCATGATGGATGCTTTGACCATCTGAAGTAGTGTGAGATTTTCACACAGCACTACAGTCTTAAGTTGTTATCTCTTGGAAAAGTATAAAAATATAATTTAGCTGGGACATATTGATATACCCCAGCACCTATTTCTTCAGCAAAATGTAGAATACAATATGAATAATTTTTCTTCAGCTTAGTTCATGCTGTTATTTAGGGGGGCAGCAGCATTTCCAGCATCCACCCTGTATTTCAAACCTGGTGGTTCTCGTTTTCAGTGTCACTGCATCAAAGGTCCCCTTTGAATTTCATTGCATCAGTCTTTATAGAAAGGGTGTTGAGGTTTTTGCTTTTAGTTAAGGATTTCAGCTGAGTAGGGAAAAACAAATATATTCAGAGGCAATGAGTTCTGTGGCCCATCGTGAGATGAGTGTTCTTGCCAAGAAGGACTGAAGCAGTGTTTGATACTTTCTGTACTTCTGCATCTATCTAGATATTTATATATTCATACTTATCTGTAGATATCTAGATAAATGGCTCTATCTAGACTTCTATCTACACAGATATCTTGGGTAAAGAGGCTTTAAAACCGAAATACCTTTGCAATCATGTGCTATATGAATTTACCAGCAGAAGCATCTAACAGTGGCAATGACAATTATACTCAAAAAAAGCTATAAATAAAAAGTTCCTTATTTCTTTGCTGCAACTTTTTATTCTTCTCCATTTGCTTAATTTCACCTTTGGTGCTGGAGAGCAAACCTCTGTGTCCTGCTTTATCATTCCCTGCATTCATCCTCCTCCTCAGCACCCCAGCAGCTCACTCTCTTTTCCAGCAGTGCTTCTTCTGAGGCTTTTGAAAACACAGAGCAGAAACTGTAAAAATCAAACCTACTCCAGGAGCTTCTTGGAGAAACAGAGTCAGTGATAGGATATATTACTTTCTGGTGCAGGCTGTCCCCAAAGTCTGTGCTCCATCCAGTACATCAGAATGGTGAGCGACTGTTCCTCTTGGGGTCAAGTTATGGATTATTTTTAGGCAGGGATTTTTTATTCAGAGGTTTCCTAGCATTTGCCATTTCGTGTGTTCTGTTTGTTTGCTCTTTCAGGTAATCTTTCAGACTCTAGAGATTCTCCCCACAAAGAAACAAGTAAATCCCAGCCGGGATCCCCCGAAGCAGCCGCGGTGCCTCCCGCCGTAGCCCCCACCTTTGGGAAGGCTGTGCAGACCCAGCAGCCCTGCTCTGTCAAAGCCTCTCTGTCCTCTGACATCTGCTCCGGCCTGGGCCCCGATGGAGCTGACGCCAACACAAGCTCTGGCCAAGGTGATTTTTCCTGCCGGCTGTTTCGTGTCTCTTCCAGCACATGCTAAAATTAGTTCCCTTCCCTTAGGCTTGAACTTTTTAGTAGTGACAGAGGAACATGAACATCTGACAATCCAAATTGCTGGCTTATCTTTAAAAAGATCATTGCAGTATTGTCAGAAGAGCAAAATTTAAGTATCTTACCGAGTGTTATCAAACTCAAGAAGGCATGCCCAAGACAATCCCTGATTTTTAGGAATGAAATCCCTGTCAGTTTTGCCAGCAGTGGCTTTATCCCAATACCTTTTCTGGAGTCTGCCTTACAGATTCCTCAGAAAAAATGAAAAGAAAACAAAAAAGATGAAGAAGGATGGGAGGTTGTTTCCTTTGTTTCTTTTTTTTTTTTTAGCCCCTTAATTCTGGTGGACCCCAAGTTCCTCGTTACAAACTACCAAACCATCTTGGGCATGAGGGAAAATAAAAAAGAAATTAAAAGAAAACCAAACCCATGGGACCAAGTTATGTTCCCTTTCTGTAAGGGGTTCACCTTGTGCATAATTTTGGAGTCCCAGCCAGGACTGTAGACTGGCTGTGGTCCCCAGACCCCAGCTCTGAGACATCTGTGTATTGCCCCCGTTGTAGGCTTTGACTGATCTTGTTGCCATGCATATGGGAAGTTCCAATGATGATTAAAATACCTTCCTCTCATTGCACATCCTGCCAAACTAATCTGCAAAATACCTATCTGTCCTCTTCTGCTGTTAT
Source organism: Dasyornis broadbenti (assembly GCA_013397935.1). Taxonomy (NCBI): domain Eukaryota; kingdom Metazoa; phylum Chordata; class Aves; order Passeriformes; family Dasyornithidae; genus Dasyornis; species Dasyornis broadbenti. The sequence goes on along the minus strand of VZRN01001470.1, from coordinate 452,197 downwards.
TGCATCCTTTGTGTATGGTCAGTGAACTTGCTCCTCTTTGGCAAAGTTAAGGGGGAGATGTGGAGGTTTAACTAACAAAGCTGATTTGACTGATGGTTTAGGACATCTGATCACAGCTACTTGTACTTTATAAGTGTCTTTGTTTTCTTCCCTTTATATTCATTTACAGGCTGGACGGTTTTCCACCAAACGTCTGAGAGAGTGACCTATAAATCTAGTAGCAAACCTCGTACCAGATTCCTCAGTGGACCTGTGTCTTTGTCCATCTGTTTGTATTTGTTCTTTTGTATTTTATCACAGTCCATCTTTCTTTTACCCCCTTTTTCCAATTCCATGGTTTATATCTCTAATATGTTTGGCAGGATGCCCCTTTTTCTGAACCATCTTTTCTTTCCTTTTCTCTTTCTTTTAAGTAATCATCATGAACACACCTTATTTATATTAATTTTTCATATGAAAGCTTTTTTTGCACTGCTTTTGGCTCTTGCCGGGGCACCAAAAGCATGTGTGGAAGATCTCATCATTTATTATATATAGCCTGATGGTAAATTTTACCCTGGACTTATCAAAGCTTTTGTACTTTATGTGATTTCTGTTGAAGTAATTTTATTTGCAATGTGGCAAATATACATGTCTGCTGTCCCGGTTCCAGCGACAACAAAACGAAATCCATCCTTCTGTAGACGAATGGTCTCTTTCACACATGTTTGGACTCTGAAGACATGCATGTAGCAAGCTGATACAATTCTAGAAGGTCACTGGAGGGTATAACTTCCATACAAGGGCTGTATTAACACGATATACAGTACTGTTTATATCCACTCTATTTTCTTTAATTTTTTCCCCCGCTCTTTGCATGTGGAAATGCTGAGACAATAGTGCTCCAGCTAGTTCTTTCCAAATCTCTGTCCTAGGTGGGCTTTTCCCCATGCGGTCACTTTAATTAGTTTAAGTGAGCAATTTTTTGATGTACTCATAAGCAGCAGGAAGATCTGGTTACTCTAAGGGGGAGTCCCATCAACTTTTTGTGTAAGCTGATCTGGCTGAAGCACTTGACTCAGTTTATTTTCTTATGACCTTATGTGACCTCAGAGATGAAGTCAATTAGCAGTTCATCAAAGCATAAATAAGTAAAAAGCAATATCAGATTTTCAGATGATACTTGGAAATGGATTGCTAGGATCCAGGAGTTTTGTCTCAAATAACTGTGCACCTTCTATTTGTATCCTATTCATCTGACTTCTAAAGTAATTGGCAATTCCACCAAACAATATCAGGCTATTTATGAAAAAATTAAGATTTTTTTTTACCCAATTGTAGATGCTGCTTTTTAGGCAAACGGATTTTGCTTGTACAATAAAGATATGTTGTGCTGAACAGGTACTATAGGCCACTTACATATAAACTTAGAAGCGCTGATAACGTTCTTGAGAAAGTGCTTGGTTAAATATCTGTGGGTTTACAGTAATATCAGATCTGCCCTTGGAGTTCTGCATTGCTCATTACTATCCAAGTGGTTCAGGTCAAAGGCACAAGACCACTCAAATACACTCCTCCAAATTTTATGAATAAACAGTATTTAAAAAAATAATCTTGATTTTTTTTTTT